>RJWH01001541.1:0-356783 GCA_004363575.1 Solenodon paradoxus | reverse complement strand
CTCTCTCTCTCTCTTCTGCTCAAATAAGGAAAAGGGAGACAACTGCAACCACACCCTGGCACCTGCCACCGTTTCTGAAGTTCCTACTTGGCCTGTACCATCTCCGCACACACCAGACAGTCGCGGGTTAAGGGAAGCCCTGAAATTCTCTAGGTTTCCAGCAATGACTTTATAATTAACCATGTTAAGGATTCCCCTGAAGTTCCGATCTCAGGATGTCAGTAAAGAAGTTAAGAGATTTTGTAAAGTGACTCTGGGGGCACGAAGCTGCCTGAGAGGCAGAACCCTGCAAAGTGAATTGTCCTGGATTCTCAGGAATGCAACGTAGTCAGCACCCAGACTCTGATCAACTAAGAGTTGCTCTGATGGTCCTTTTGCACTTTAGTTGGTTCTGGGAATGAGGAGAGAAGGTCGTGGGCTTATCTGTTCGCAGGGGCAAAAGGTGAAGGCATAGAGAAATAAGTAGGAGACCTGAGTCTCATTAAGCAGGACAGCTGTTTGAGGTGCAAAAAAATCAGACAAAGGCAGATTCTTGAAGCATCACATCACTAAGGTAGATCAAATCTCCCTGCTGCCCTCCAAAACTATATAAACAGACTGGTTTCGGCAGTGAAAGTGGCTGAACCAAAATACAGCCCATGGCTTACAATAGTGCGTTCTCTTCTGTTTTTCCGTTGGTATGATTGCCTCGTGTACACCGATTCAATTCCAGTGGCTGCAGGTACCAAAATGAAATACAGCTTTTTTTTTTTTTTTTTTTTCTTCTAGAGAGGCAGGTAGGGAGAGAGACAGAAACATAGACAGAAATTGAAGGCAACCTTCTTGAAGACAAGATTTGAACGGAGACCATGCTAAGAAAAGGATAATGGAGGACAATTGGCTCTGCAACTTATCTTTTTGCCTCCTTGAGTCCTTTAAACTTCAATTTCTACCTTCCTTTTGGAATTTGAAATATGCTCAAGGATGCAATGCCGATGAAAAACAATGCTGCATACTACTATGGAGGAGTTAAGGTATTGTACCAATGGCAAACAGATGACAAAAATTCTCTCAAAACATGGTTTGCTCAGATCTCATGTTCGGTAAGAGGGAAAACAACATACTTTAAAAACGACTTTGCTCTGGAAAAGAGAATCATTTATTTATTGTCAACTCTCATGCTTAAAACCACAGATGTTAAAATAAGACAGCATTGTCCAGAGATGTAGCAAAGATTTTTAAAACAATCAAATGCAACCTTCTGGCACATCATTATTACTTAAGTTTGAAAATATGTTTTCAGTCATGCTGTGGCATGTTCATCCTAAACGACCTGTCTGGCTTTTTGAAATGAGATGCTTAATATTAATTTTAAGGTATTACTTCTGAGGGATAGTACTAAGTCTCAAAACTTGTAAAATCAGAAACTCTCTGATGAGATATTAAATAAAAGGGATTGTGCTAAGAGCATTGTTTAGTCTATTTTATTCCCCATTTACTTCCACATTTTTTTATAAAATATGACCTTGATAAGTATGTTAGGAAGTTAAATAATTTTTGAGAAGTATCTATTACTAAAATTTATTTCTTTTAATTGAAATACTTAAAAAAAAAAAGGGCTCTAGGAAAGCATAACATTAAAAGGCAAATTCTATGGCCAAATACCTGCAGTTGTGACTGTAAATACCATTCTGTATTACCTGCTAGACAGCCTGTGAAGTATTTTTCCAAATGAATACCTCTACATTCTTAAGTACCATTTTCCATCTATACTTGCTGCGTAGTCCTAGATCAATTGTTTCTTGTGTATACTCTTTCTTATTGATAATGACCATGCACCGATAAGCCTTTCATTTTGAAGATTCCAGTTACTTTACCTAATTTGCATTTACAGGACTCATTTGATTCTTAGTAGATTCATATGTAACCTCTTCAGAATTGGAATATACAAAAATTTAAAAGAACACATAATATACATTTACTTAAAAAAAAAAAAAAGAAATGAAATGAAATTCTGATTTGAATCTTTTATCTCAAATAAAGTGCTAAAGGAGTTTTACTAATCATGGATAATCCAGCTTTTACAGCTTCCCCAAATTTGAACCGAAAATACCAAAAATAACTCTCTATATCATTTAAAAGTTTTCTGAAACATTTTTTATTTACTCACTTTCTAATATTTTTTTGTTTGCTTACTTTCCCCAAGATGATAATAGGATTCTGGGGGGAAAGAAGCCCATGGTCAATTAATTTTGGAAAACATCAAAGATTCATGGTGAATGTTAGCATCTTTCAAACTTTGAAAAGTCATGTGGTTGAGAAACTTTTCCAAAAGTATTTAATACAACATTTTGCAAACTCCTTTTTTCACTAAAAGTTTTTCTAAAATACCTCTTAATATATTGTAGATTTAGTACTACAAGGAAAACAACTTGAGAAATATCGCTTGAAAATAAAGCAGGACGGAGTATCAGTAAAACAAACAAAAACAGGACCGTGGAAGTTTACTGGTTTTCTAGAATTATTCTTATTGGGTGGATTTTGAATTCTGAATGAGGTTATAACTGAATTGGAATACTATGCTGTCTTTATTCCAACAACTCTTAACATAAGCAAGTCTGTCAATCTCCAGGCCTCAGTGTTCTCATTTGTATTCCCACCTACCTGGGGTTAGAGTACTGAACTCATATTATAGTATGCAAAAGGATTCCGAGCCCAGTAGAGGGCACACAGAGTTGATGATGGTGGTGGTGGTGGTGACAAAGAAGCAGCAAAAGTTAGAGGAGGAAGAGGTGATGGAGAAACTGAGTAGAAAGACAATCACCATATATAGAATTCCAAAAGGATTTTTCTTAATAACTGATTATCTCCATTACCCACACCCTGACCACCCTTAAATTATCTGGAAAATTTTTAAACTCACTTTTTCATTGGCCAAGCAACAAATAATATAAATGCATTATTTCTGTAATTATTTCAAGATATTTATAGACTATGTAGAGGAAGAATCAAATTTGATCAAGTTATACTCAGTACTATTAATTTTTTTTTTATCATTTTCATTTAAAAACTTTGCTGTGCATTTCAAAAACTTTACTTTCTTTGATATCCAAAATGCCTCTGGATTGAAATTTTGATTTCAGCAGGAAAACCAGCCAAGCCCACCTACACTTGTGACCTACAAAATTGCAAGCCAGTCATTGGCACTGTTTTAAACTGCTAAATTTTTGACATTGAGTTTGACAGCAAAAGAAAACTAATACAGGAGGTTACTATTAGTACCCCTCTTTAGATAAAAGGAATAAAGCACAGATTGTTTAGATCACTTGCCCATGATCTCAGATTCCTAAGTGTTGGAGCCACTGATTGAACCCAAAGAGTCTGAATGCTGAGGCTATAACACTGGCAACATTTATGGAGAGTCAATTGTATTCTACTCACTAATGCCTTTTTACATTGTTTCCCTAAATCATAGCAATAGTTTTTATGAGGTGAGTGCTGTTAGTATTTCCAGTTAGTAGTGGAGGCAACCAAGGACCAAAAAATTAAAAAAAGAAAACCCCAAAAAACAAAAATCCACATTTAATTTGCCCAAGATTAAGGCAGTAGTGAGGAATGCAGTCAGGAATCAGGATCTGAGTCGTGGTTTGCTTCCAGGAACATTTTCCATAACCATTATGTTATAGGATTATTTAAACAGTAATTTAACTTATTATTATATTTATTTAATATTCAACCTAAGTAGCTATAATATCAATTATCATTTTAACACAGTCTCTGTTCTCTCTGACTTGCTTGATTAATCACTTTAGTGTATACTTTGCTTGAACATGGACTTCTAAGCATGTTTTTAAATTCTCTTAAAGACTGGCATAAATTACAGCACTTTTTGTCATTTTGTCCATAAGTATCAAGCTAAGTCTTTCCTTCGGTTCTCTGTTATGCTGTTATCCCCCTCTGAATTTATCTCTTCCAAATTATATTAGCTGAATTCCGTAAGCCTGCTCCAAATATTTGCAGCACCACTGAACCACGATTATTTTAGAATTAAAACTTTTTAGTTGTCTTTAGTTGTTTCATTAGTGTCAGTCTCATCTTTCCAAATAATTATTTAGATAACATAATCATAAAATATTTTGGAATTAAATGCCTCTTGCCAAGAAAATAATTGCTTGCCTTAAAACTTTTCCACTATGAATGATAAAGAAAATAATTTTAAAGACCACACATTTTACATGAAATTCCTAGTTCCCAGATATCCTTACTTGACTCCCTGATAAATGCTGTTTCCAGAAAATATTCAGGGTCATTAAGTCAGAGTGAGCCTTTGCCCTCAGAGTCTGACCCTGGTAAGAGAAATTTCTGGTGCCTCTAATTCTTTTTCTTCAGTTTCCCGTTCAACCCATTTCAGTGACCATTTCAGCTTCCTGAAATATTTTTTTAATAATTAATACATGCACGGAATAAAGTTCAAAGGTACAAGTGAGTGTACGGGGAAACGAAAGTTTCTCTCTTAGTAACACTCTCTCCTTCTATAGGGCTGGCCTCCCCAGGGTCAACTAATGGTAGCTACTAGTTATTGCCTGTCTGTCCTAAAGATGTGTCTATACACTCACATACACATATATAATATACACATGTCTGTGTGTATATGTGCATGCATTTATGATTTTCATAAAGATTACTACATTAATACAAATATATGTTATATGTCATATATCTTGCTTTATTCACAAAACATATTTTTGAAAGTTTGTCAAAGGCTATATAGTATTTGTGCAGCATAATCCTTTTGATAGACATTTAAGTTGCTTGCAATCTGTTGCTCTTGAAAGCAATGCTGCAGTGAACACAAATACTGCATTAATTTGCAAGATAAACTCATTAGATTTCTTGAAGTGGCATTGCTTGTTGAAGGTATGTGCATTGAAAACTGTAGATATTTCCACAATGTTATTCATAAAAGATGTAGGACTTCATTTCAACCATATTTCTTCAGAGTGCTCGTCTCGCTATCATCTGGCCCATACCATGTGTTTGCAATCTTTGTTCTTGTCAATCTTGTAGATGAAAATAGTAGTGGAAGTTTTAAATATCTTTTTATGAGGATTTTTAGGCAACATATTTCTTCTGACACATTTAAAAATAATTTCTATTTTCTTTTATGATCTGACATTTCATATCTTTTGCTCTTGTTTTTTCTCTCACTTATTTTTTCCTTGATTGTAGGAATGGAATATAAAGTAAAGAAATTCACTGATTATGTGTATATTATATTTATTATTTATTATTTATAAAAAATTTTCCCTACTAATGTTTGATTGTACTTTACTAAATATATATATTTATATTTTGGATGATGGAATTTATTCATGCTTGCTCTGTGATTTCTAGGCTTTATTTTTGTTAAGTATAAACTCACTATTCTGAGTTTATGAACATATTCTTTTATTTTCTTATAGTACTTTCATGTGTATTATGTTTCTATGTATGTATTTATAATTCTATCCCATTGAAATTTAATTTTGTATAAAGAAGTAGGTTTAGCTTTTACTTATTTCTTAGAAAACTGTCAGCTATACAAAAATGTTTACTGAATAAACCCGTATCTGCACTCATATGGTATGTCCACTCACTCAGCCACTAAATATTTGGTTCTACTGAACACCTTTACAGAGGTGTTCCGTTGGTTATTATTCATGTGTCAGCACCACATTCTTAATTATTCATGTTTAAAATGTTTTTAATAACTGAAAGAGTAAAATAGTCTCAGCTACTCATTTTTCAAAAATATTCCTTGACTAATGTGTTATTTTTTCCCATATAAACTTTAGAATTGAACATCTTGAAATGGGTGAATACATTTATAATATCAGTATTCGTACCTATATATTTTTTATATTTTTCTTGTTAGATTTTTTTCTTATGTATTTTATCTTTTTAGATACCTATCCAAATGCAGTTTTTCTCCACTGTATTTTGTGACTGGCTGTCTTATGTTTTATGAAATCTCTCTGTGTATGCTAATATTATTAAATATTAAATATTAAATCTAGCAGTCACATTATCAAAGTATTTTACTCTTTATATTTAAATTTTCAGCTGATTATTTTGTTTTCTAGATATACAATATACTATCTGAAAATACCAGTTTTATTTATTTTCAGAATTTCATACTTAATTATTTCTCCATCAAATTGCTATAGCTGATGTCAAATAAATGCTAAATAGCAATTGCATTTTCTCTGCTTCTAATTGACCACACTCGTGACCTTTTGAAAGCACAGCACATGCCCTCTTGTCTCCTGGATCCTGTACTAATGTTGCAGTCATTTTTAACATACCAGCATTTATTTGAAAAATAATTTTAAGGAGTGAAGACCTTAATGTCAGTGTAGAAAAGAAATAAGTGTTCATGAATGCATAGGATAGAATAGAAAAAAAGAATGTCTTCTTTAGCAGGAAAGAAAGAGAAACTTATGAAGATTTGGCTTTATTAGATATCATATACTTTGAGTTACATTGAACAGAAAACTGGAACTTAGTGTCTACTGAATTAAAAAAAGTGATAAAAAATCTTTTTCATTTCCATTATGTCAATAGTTACTTAAGTATGTGGTTAGCTGGGACTGGGGGTGGGGCGAGGAATGAAAACAGTCCAAGGATTATCTTGCACTATATCCCCTTTCATCTAGTTTTCATTGGCATTTTTGTCTCTTTATCTCCATTTGCAATATTACTGAAAACCGAGTCAAAGATTCATTTATTTTAAATATACAAAACATGATTTGGTAGCGCAAGCATAGTAATTGGAGCAAAGCTAAATGAAAGTTGGAAAAAAATGTTCCTGCTATCCATAAGCAAATATCAAAGAACATAAATACAGAAGATCCTCTTTGATTTGTCCTGGTCCCATAGTGGGATACAACTTAAAGAGGACTCTGCTAACTTAAAAAAACATTCTTTTTTTACAAACACTACTTCCTTGTAAAAGTAAAGTACAAATTGAATCTATTTTAATAAATGGTATTTTGGCAAATACAATTTAAAATATTGTTTGTTTCTTCAGCCATGGGGAGAATAATATTTAATTCCATATGTTTAATGTTCACACTGATTCTGTTACTTCTATGAATAAAATACTCCTAATAAATTTTCCTTAGCATACACAGTAATTTTAAGCATTTCACTAAAATAAAATATCATGTACATCTCAGATCACAGTTGTAAATTTGTCACAAATTATCATTGTATTATCATAATATAAAATATTTGATTCAATATTTTAAAACCACACATTTCCCATAGCAAATGACACAAACCATAATGACTTTATTAAAATTGGAATGAAGAAATAAATATCATGGTTCCCCCCACTATGAAGACATAATATCTTGACCATATGCTTCTGAGAGTGACCAAAATGAAAATAAGAATTTAAACCACAATGTTTGTATGATGTGCTGGAAACACAATGACTGACTGACTGCTTTTTGCTTATTTGATGACCCTGAGGACTTTAATTCATAGGGGAGTTCTCATTTCCAACAAAATTACAAATCATACAAAAAGCGCTATGAAGCAAAATTGTACCTTTGCCTCACTAAACCCTTTGAGAATTCAGATACTTCTAGATTGATTCTAATAATTATGTTTGTTCTTAAAAAAAAAAAAATATATATATATGGATGAAACTCAATTTTAACACAATTTGTGATCTGAAATACAATGAAATGGACATTTTGAGCTGAAAAGCTGCAGCTTTTACAGCAAAATCCCTTTGCAACAAGACCTTTACTCATTTAACCTCACACTATAAGACTGAAAAAAATTCTCTGCTTAGACAAATTATTATTTACTATTTTACTGGATGCAGTGAATTCCTGAATATTTTCTATGCAATGATCTTACGAAAAAATTAACATGAATTTGGAAGTAGATTATAAATCATTCTAAATAGGTTTTATTTTAAAATAATGAATTTAGAGGCTCCTTGGGCTGTCAAATTGGAGATGAGCAAATAAAAAGTGCATCCAAATGGAAGAGAGGCACCCTTGCCAAAAAGTTTTAAAACTGCATTTGTCTGCTTCTTTTGAAATCAACAGTCATCCTGATACACAAACTGGTTTGTAATCTTCCTGTTTATGAGTAGGAGACATGATAATGGTCTGTAGTGTGAGGGACGGAAATGTTTCTAGTGGTGCCCACGAGGATCTGACTCAGAATCAACTGAAAACACCCTTATATTATTTTAACATTTTCCTTTCCTCTAGTAAATAATGTGTCATACTGAGTTATGGCTTGAGCTGGTGACTCAGTTCTGGCCAAGACCCTACCTGGGCACCTTGAGCAATGACTGAAAACACTGGCAAGTTGTCCACATAGAATGGTCATCGCTTTGATAAGTGCTCAGACTACTGAGTCACTTAGCTTTAAATAAAGAGAAATGCTAGACACTTTACCTTTTATATTTTTAACCACAGCAAACTATTTTATTGATTTTTCTGTTTTATGGTTCTTACATATTTCCTACGTATTTTTTAGAATGTTTATTTTTTTTTTTCAAATGAGACGAATCATGATTTCTCTAAATTGCATATATTCCTAACAAGGGAGATGGACAACCTTTTTGCTTCGAATTCTATAAAATCCCTTTTAAAGCTATAAAAAAAGATCTTTTTTAATCCCAGATGACACCTGTGCCCTGAAAGGCAATTGAGGAGGAAGTGGGTAGCATGCAGCTTAAATCACTGCTCCTGGCAAATCCTGGGACTGCTGGCTGAGGATCCCTCCCCCTGGGAACAATAAACACCAACTCACAGGCAGCTCTGGGTAATGACTACAGTATTGTTGCTTTCAAAATTTTAAGAACATTCTGTCCTTAATAAACGAATCCATGAATTAAAGATAACGTCCTGAGAGTAACCAAGCTTTCCATTTTGCCCAGAGTATGAGGTGAGAAGAAAATTGGGAATCATTATACTTTCTTTTATTTATTTGTGCTATCTAGCCCTTATACAACAAATCTAAATAATTCTCAGTGGTGTGAACTATCATTGGTATTTTTAACTGAACACAATGACAGAGTTAAGCAACCGATAGAAGCACATCATGAGCTGGCTTGTCTCTGCCTACAGCAATCTCCTGAGTACCTGAAGTGAAGAAGACATGCTATACCTCCTTGTATAAATCTTTCAATGAACAGTCAGGCTGTTTGTAAGTTCTTTTAAACAATTCTGTGGTGAAGGGAATCAACAAAGGAAGTTTATTTCTAGTTTTGTTTTTGTCTCTTTAAAGCATGCAAAGTAGAAAAGGGAGGTGGAATTAGGGGGCAGTGGAAAGGATGCATCACGGTCTTCCCAGCCAAAACAGTGAGAAGGTTTCCTCTCTAGGATTAAGGATATCCTGATGGGCAACTGATATCCTTATAACTGCAGCTCAGCATACACACTGGAATGGAAGAGGTTGGCATGTTGGAGAGAAAGAGTGACATGGTTCACGAACACTCAGCAAAAGTTAGGAAAACAAATGCCTGAATGACATATCACAGGATGCAGAGATCTCAGACTACACAATATTCCTGTAAAAGATGAGAGAAGACAAGCCTCAGTAGGCGTACTGTCTGCCTTTCACTTGCGTTCTGAAATTTAAATTTTTTAAAATTGTAATGCTTCTTAAATTTTGTTCTACAAAATAAATCTCTATTAAGAATTCTTTCAAGGAGAATTAGCTGCCTGATACAATTTTTTTTTTTTTCTCCTAAGCTTTATGTCATCAATCGTAAAAGAGAAGTTTGATTCTTTTGGGAAAGGAAAAGGTCAAATGTACTATGAATATATATATAAGGATGAACAAGGAAATATTTTTGCATTGACTTGAGCTACCTAATAACATCAAAATAACATGAGGGGTTTAAACTGTATATATTAGTTTCTTTATGTGAAAATTTTCCTGATAAAATTGTTAACAGTTAGATATTCTGATCAATCTCTTTTAGGTAGTTTTTCAGTCATTCCAGTTATGTTTAACATTATACCACTGTGGACAAAGATGAAAAGAAAAAATCCTGACTATGCATTTTACTCTTGACCTTATATACATATTATTTGCAATGATATAACTATATATATGCAAAATTGAATAATCAAATATGCACATGTTAAAAGGAAACAAAATACCTGCATATATGCTTTCTTTTAGATCTTTAGTACTTAAAACTATGCCACAGAGTCTATACCACTTTTATGTTTTAAAACACCACAGAGAAATGTTTTCTTGCCTGTTTCAAGCAGTGTGTTTGGTTTATATGAGGCAATTGACAGTTGTCCAGACTTTATCATTTTGTTATACACCCTTGTACCTTTCCAACCTTAACAAATCTTCGGAAAGCCTCTTACCTTCCAAAGAAGATTGACAATGTCTGTTTATCTGAAAAATACTTTAAGTCTTTATTCAACTCTTCAGTTGTACATTTTAACACGATAATAATTTACTTCCTTCATACGTGAAATAAGGTCAGAAAGAAGGAAGACAATTGTACTATCTTGCCACTTTTATTTACTTATTTTTCTTTCTTGTATTGATGGATGATTGCCAGGGGTAGATCCAGATTTTGCAGCACCTGAGGCTGTACAACATAGCTGGCCCTCACTACAAAAAAAAAAAAAGTATATATATGCATGTATATATATATCTATACATGCATATATATATACACACACACACATACATACAAAATTATAAATCAAAATTGAAGAAGTATTTAGAGTGAGCAAGCTTATTCTTAAAATAAAAAAAGAAACAAACTTGAAAATATCTCAGTTTCAAAGATTACAAAAGAAAAAATTTCAATGTAAAACAGCCAGGCAGATTTCTTCTCTCACTTTTTTTTTTTTTTTGCATGTGTGCTTTTTGATCATTTATTCATTTTCAGAAAAAAATTAGATGTGAATTCTATAGAGAAAATTTTAAAAAGCTGTCTTCTAGCATGGTTAATCAAAAAACATAAGCTAATAATAAGTTTATTTAATAAAAGTTGAATTTTATTTCAAAACTTTTAATGTAATGTTAAAAACTTTTAGATTGGCAATAAACTCTTTCAACTTTCTTTCTAAACAAAGTGTAAGATTTCAAGATTGTTCCACAATTTGGATAACTGGATCTGTATTTATCAAACTGTTTCTCTTTTACTATGCACATACAGCTGGGACTGGTTATCCTCTTATCATCTAGCCCTCTATCTTGTTTTTAGAGACTCGAACTAGTCAGGTTATTAAGTGGTGGTAAGTCATGAAGTCATTGATGCCCTACAACACTGAGCAATTACTTATTATAAATAAAAGTGACTGCAAATCACATAAATATATGCAATTAAATCTAAAATAAATGTATCTGCAATGCAACACTTTCATGATCATATCATATGACTAAATCATATCACCAAAAATCCCACAGAGCACCTACAATGCTACCACTTTATAGGGAAAGGTTCTGACAAAGGGGAAATTGAACTAGAAATAGACAATGGTTAAAAACAGCACATTTTACGTGACCAAATAGCCATTTCCCTTCCAGGAAAAGAGCTAATACAAACCTGGGAACTTTCTCAAATATCACAGTACGTTTCCCTCTAGTGAGAACTATAAGCAATCTGTAAAATTGTTCTATCCTTTCTCAGAATAAATCAGTCAACAGTGCAATAATCTGTGGCGTAACCTGTATTTTCCATCATCATTTGGAAAAAAAGATAGGATAAGTGATGAATCGATGCTGGAAGTTCTGACAAGAGATGGGCATCATAAAAACCAATGAAACTGCTTAACAGAGCTAAATAGATGCAAAGTAACTACATGAACTTTATTATTTTATCAGTTAATATTCTTTTATCAGCTAATAAATACTAGTAAATATTAATTCTCATTCTAAATACATGTAAATATTTGATTGATGAATTACTAGTATTCCCAGCAATGAAATACTGTGGACCTTAACATTATAACATAGAAAAATAGTTCATTAATACTGAAAAATAATCGTGATTCAGTGAACAAAAAAGCAATTTTCAAAATTATATATAATAGAATCCAGTTTTTATAAAAATGTGCAGTTGCACAGAAAACATTTTGGGGGTTTTCAATGAAAGCAAAGGTGGTTATTCATCTCATAAGCAAAGGCATGCAAGTATGAATATTTCAAATTTAATTTTAAAATGATTAAAATTTAATTATATGTAGCTTGTCAAAAGCTTTTATTGTAAAATTATTAAATAATTTTTATTAAAAGTAAAATATATGATATTCAGCATGTAAGTAACATAATCATATGAAAGTTTCATATAATGGAATACATTTTGGCTCGTATAAAACCTCCTGTTAGTCAAGGCTTATTTTTATACCAGTTATTTGACTCCAGCATCATTCATACAGCCTTTCTGTATGTCTTGATAAGCCCAGAAGTTTTCTATTTTTTCTGAGTTAAATCTTGATGAAGCAGATGATAATCAGACATTTGCCTACTACACTGCAAAAATCCTTCTGCTTTTATAATAAAGGCTTCATTTCTACTCTACCTTAAGTATGTGTCAAGAGTAGAGAAATGAAACTTTTTAAACCATGACTGACACATTCATTAACTAATTAAATGTTAATTTCTAGCTACTTATTTGACTATTAATAATACATTACATAATAACATAGTAACTAATTACTTATATGAATTATTGACTTACTTATTTTAATGTAACAAATACACTAAAACCTCTGGCAACTTTTTTTCTACTTTCAAAGATAAGGAAAAACAATAGGCTTTGAAATAAAAAGACAAGTGTATGAATTAACTCAAATGGAATTGGGCTAGTATATTTCTATGATTATATATTTTATGAAGCTTAGGTTACATGTGGTTATTTAGGAACACGACAGTACTCACATCTGAGATAGTGTAGCCAGTGAGGCCTGCAGGGGTTTGCAGTTCAATTTATCTTATCTTTAATATGGATTTGTGGGTTCTCTGGGCTATCAGCTACCCTATAAAAGGCCCTCTTTTGCTACTTCCCTTTGTCATTAAATTCTTGCTTTCAATCCATCAGCAACATTTTTATTGAGTTCCTATTTTGTCAAAGCCAAGGCTCTGAGGAAAAGGTAAAGAACCACATTCTGCTTTTAAAATCCCATGGTCTGTGTGCAGATAACCCTGTAACATCTTAAGATAATTAAGAAAATTTACAAATACATAGTTCAACAATAAATAAAGTTTTGTTGTTTATATGATTTTTGAAAAATTATATATAATCACTTTAGTGTCCACAGATGAGTGAGGAGATAGTGTTGTGACTATATAGCTATATGTAATATAATAATAAAGAGATACAGACTGCACACAGAGAGGACCACAAAAGAAATATGCAATTCTGGAAGACTCAAAAATGAATCCATTATTTTTACTGTTTGGTGAAGTTTGAGCCATGGAAGCTTCAGAAACTTATTTTATTTTATTTCTTTGAGTTAAATCTTGATGAAGTAGATGATCAGAGGTATGCAATAACAAAACCCAAACAGGAAATTGTTATTTATGTGTTTAAAATCAAAGGATCTTTCACAATCCAGGGACTCAAAAGATTGTTACAAGCCCTGACTTTTCCTTAACTCTTAGTGCTGCCTGTCACTGTGTTGGCTTAAGCATATCTTAAGTGGTGGAAAGACGGCTAGAAGGTGTAACTCATATCATTCCAGATAGTGGTATATGCTAACAGTATGTGTTCATCAATTTGAAAAAAATTCCAATCCTTACTGTCAAAGCTCTAAATCAAGGAAAATGTCCAGTTCTAAACCAATCTCTGTTAAAGGGAAAATAAAATATATCTTATAACTTAGTCCTGGGTCCCCTAGACACTTTTGAAATAAGAGACAGAACAAGTTTTACCGAGGTCCATAAACAGAAAGTAGGATTAGGTTACACTTGAAAAGAAAAATCAAAGGTAAAATAATTTTCAGATAATCAATAAAGTGGTAGGTTTCCATTTCATGGGGCAAAGTCAGTATTAGTTGCAGCATTATGGGGCTTTGTCTTTAATACTTTGGAAATTAATATAACTGTAAGTTTTATATGAGCACACAGAAAAATGTTGAAAAGACAGCCAATGTATTTAAAAATTATTTTAAAAAAGAACGTGTTAAAGAGAATGTTGGAAGATAATCACAAATGCAAAATGATTAAAAATATATAGGGAAACTTAACCATTCATATCAAAACTTACTCAATATTAAATCAGAAGCTTGAACTGTTCTATAATAAGTTAGCCATGATTAAATAACTGTATGTGAAGAAAACATTGTACTCAGGTAATTTTATCTGAGAAGTTGACCTAACTTCAAGAAATGGTTGTCCTAATTTTATGCTATCTTTCTGAAAATAAGGTAAGACTTTTAGGACTCAGTGAATGAGACCAACTTAAACTAATAACAAAACCAGGCAAAGTAACAGCAGGCAATTTCTCTCAGTTTATCAAGTTTAAAGTTTTAAAAGAAAATTCAACAGTGATTCTAAATATAATATGAAATCACCAAATCTATTTAATTTCATTTTGTAAGGATGGCATATTATTTTAAAAGACATAAATGCCTTTTGTCACATTAATGCACAAAACAATTAGTCCTGAATAGGGAAAGATTCAAAATGTTCCCTTTAAAATCATGAATGATTAAAATGTCCACTAATATCACCTTCATTCCATGGTATTGAAGGCCCTAGCCAGCGTAATAAAGAAGAAAAACTAATTAAGGTATAGATCTGGAAAGGAATAAGTAAAACTCATAACTTTCAGATGTTGTTACTATTTATTAGTGAGCCTCAAAGAATCAACAAATACTTTAAAAATAATGAGAGAGTTTAGCAAATCAGTTGGATTGTACAAATAACATGTTAGTTGCATTTTTATCTTACAGCAAATAATTAAATAATTCATTTATTGATTGTATACTATGTGTTATTGAATTTGACTATATCACAAAAAACCCTTTAAAGCTAATTTGCCATATATAGAGATACATAGAGAAACCAACAAACAAATAAACCAAATGAACCAAAAATAGTCTTTTTGTCTAAATAATTAAATTAGTGGTTACCCTAAGGGAAGGGAGAAGGGTGGACAAATTGAGTAAATCAGACGGTATTGGATTATTGGTAGTGAAATTAATGTATTACAGACTGATGTTGATTTATAATGATACGTATTTAAACCTGTGTAATATTATGAAGCAACGTTGCTTCAATAAAATTTTAAAAAACATTTTACTATTTTACCTAATAAATTGATACCTTAAAATTTATCTCTAAAAATGTGGTTAAGCAGAGTTGGATAGATACATATCGATTGTTCATTTTTAATTATATCACAAGAGAAAAAATAATTAACTATAAATAATAAAAAATCAATTGAATAAAACTTTTTTATACCAATATAGTCAAATATTTGTAGGCATTGATTTTTATACTGGCTATTTGTTTATATGATCTGTTATATAAAATAATTCAGGTTAAAAGACATGTGTAGTGTCATTTTATGCACACATGAAAATACTTAGAGCAATTTGTAGGTATATGCCAAGAGATTTAAAAACTGATTACATCTATATAATGCGTTTAAGGCAATTTTTCTTTTAATTTTGGTATATTCTTGTTTTGAAAAATAAAGCAAAATTTATAACCTAAAATAAATAATGATTAAAAGGGAGACAGGCAAACCACATTTTTATTTACAAAATAAGATACTTTTTAATGACTAAAAATTGATATTAGAACAGTTTGACAAACTTAGCTTTATTTAAAAAAGAACTATATTTCAATATTAAAAAGAAAAATGTTTTATGTGTATTTACACACACATATTTACACATCTATACGGACAATCTTCCATTTATGAATTTTTCAGATTTGTTTTAATGCTAACTTTAACTCAATATCCAGCTTTTCCCCCATTGACTAAATCTCTGACTTATATCATTGTATAAAAGGAGTGCTATGATTGGCCTTCTGCAATTTAACTGTATACATGAGGCAAAGGACCTTCTGATTTTCAGACAAGGGAATACTAGTATCAAAATACCTTCAGTCACATAATGATATTTTGAAATCTAAAACTTGATGTCAGCATTAAAAAAAAAAAAAAAAACAACTCTGACTTATTGCAAGGTAGTTTGAATATCCTGAAGAATATAACCTGTCATATTTCTTAATATTTATAAAGGACCTAAAAAAGTAAAGAAAGCATTCTAAATTCAGGTAATTCTTGTTTTAAAGGAAATATACAGCAAAGGAGTATTTGAGCAAATGACAGAACTTTAAATTTAGCGTAAGTCTTACAGAACATTCAGTATAAATTTTTATTTAATAAATATGACAAGCTACTATGACACAAAATGTTTCACTCCAAGTCCTATAACTCTTTGAGGGAATATCAAGACCAGATCCTCTGACTCATAATCCTTTCCATTTGTCCTTAGGCTGCAAAGCAACCACAAATAACCCAGTCCTCAGATTTTTCTTCATTGTGGGACTAGAGAAATAATGACTTTATTATGAGATGAAGGAAAAAGTGCAGAAATTGAGTTAAACATGCTAGTCTTTCTCACAATTTACTAATTATGCATAATTGTTCATATCAATTAAGTTCTCTGAGCCTGGCTTTCCACATCTGTTAAATGGAATGAATAATATCTACATAAAAGCATTATGAGGCTTGTTAAGTATTGCAGGTAATATGTTTGTAAAGCATAGTATATAAAGAAATTTTTATCAGCATGTCCTACTGATGCTTTTTCCAACCTTATCACACTATCTGATTGGAGACTAAAACGGATAAATCTCTCACCTTCTTAGGAATACTGATAAGGGAGTTAACTTCAGTTTTTTATTTGAGATGGACCCTTTAAGAAATTTTATCCAGGACACATGCTGATTCTTTATTCTCCATTAACTCTATTTAGTCATCACTTTAATTCCATTTAACAGAATCAGATTCTTTGCTATAACAGTAAGGGAAATTTTATTGAACAACACAAGAAATGGGAAGACAAACCAATTCTTTTAACCTTGATTTTATCTTAAATTCCAGATGTAGATCTGGTCTTTTTCACTCTAGAGGGTGTGTCTATGTAAGCCTTTCTATCATAGGTTTCATAATCATTAATGGAAATAATTCTGTATTTTTAATTAATTCCTCATGGTTATCTTAAATACATACTTTATTGTCATTTTTAAATACACATAAAATGATAACCTTTTGCCCTAATAAAAGGTCTTTAAAAACTATGGTAATACCTCTGATTACTTATTATAAACTATTTCTCAAGAGGAAGCTATTTCAAAATATACTTTTGACCAGTAAAATGTTAGCATGCAACTGTGGCAATATCTCTCAGAATATAACCATCACCTTAGGGGTTTATATGTCCCATTAGAATCAGGGAACTAGATGAAAACCTCAGAGACACCTTAAAATTATAAGCCCCAAAGTAAAGAGCATATCTTGCAGCCCAGGGAACTGTAAAAAGTTTTCATCACCAGAGTTTGCAAAACCATGAGAAAATCACAGGCATGAAGACGATCTTTTCCACATAGAAAAGGGAGAAGTACTTCATGCGATGGAGAGAAGTGTGGGTTTATTGTTCTATAAAATACTTAGAGAAGAAACACTGAAAAGAATTTATGAAGTAATAGATTTCAGTATTGCAAAAGGAAGATTTTAATATTCAGGGCTGTCTAAACCTGCCAAGGAGACAATGAGCTTTTTGTCACACAGCTTTTTTATGAAATAATTGATATATTTAAACATGCTCTATTCTTTTCACAAATATGAAAATTTCTTTATTCAGATTATGACAAGGCAAACAAGACAAATTACAGTTTCTTAAATTATACTTAAATAGGAAATGTGAAATATTTTTTACGATGGGATTAAACTAATTTCCAACATTAAATATATAATGCTACTTAAGGAGCACCCTGGTGGTGTAACTGGTAGGCCCATCACCTCCAGCCAAGCAAAATCCATGCACATTCCAAGGACCTGGGTTCCCATCCTGGGACCAGGGGAAAACAACCAGGCTGAATAAATAAATAAAATAAAAATGCATCTTTAAAAATACGATGCTAATTAAAGTATATTTTAAATATCAATTATTGATTTAGAATTTGAAAGTGGTTTCATGTTTGCTTATACAATTATATTTAAAATTACAGATCTTGTAGACATCTGTCCCTATACTTTTAAAATTAAAATATGTTTATATTCTAATATTGAATTATTAAATCAATATAAGATTTTAATTAATTTCTTAGATCATTCTTCTCTAGTGGCAATGACAATATTAAGTCAAATTATTTTGTATACAGCTATCTAGATTGAATTCATGTAGGTATGAATGCAAATGTGTTTTGTGGAGAATGCTACATAAAAATGAGAAATTCTCTGGTTATATGCTTGCATTTAGAGAAGATGTATGTATATACAATGAATTATAGTTGCAATAGAAGTGACTATGTGAGTGAGGGAGAGAGATGACCCATTATCGTCCCTACAACCTACCCTGGAAAACTCTAATAGACTTCAGCCCCTCTGATGACCCTTTAGTATAGACTAGGTAGAAATAAAAAAAAAAAAAAAAAAAAAAAAAAAAGAAAACCACGGTGCTAAATACAAAGCAAAAAGAAAGCCATTCAAAAACTTTAATCCTCCCAAAACAAAACCCAAAGGACACAAAGAGAGGAAGATACCAGGAGCTTCCCAGAGAAGATATCCATTAACACTATTTGGGACAAAGAGGTGAAGAATTCAAAATAATAACTATAAAAAGTTGAGAAAAATATGGAGGAATATGCAACTACGCAAAGGCAATTGGAAGACCTCAGAAAAGAAGTGGCAGATCAAAAGGAATACTTTCAATAAGGAAATTGAGACTTGAATCTAGTCTCAGCAGAACTGCTGGAGATAAAAATACAATCAAAGGAATTGAAGATAAGCATGGGAAGCTCCGTAAACAGACTCAATATCTCATGGAATTAGTCTTGGAAATTGAAGAAAAGATCACAGAGTCAACTCTCACAGAAGAAGAGAGAGAAACAAGTTGAGGGAAAATGAAGAAAGCTTGTGAGAAATATTAGACAAGATGAAAAATTAAACAAACAAGCATAAGTATAACAAGTATCCCAGAAGGAGAGGAGAGGAATAAAGGAGCGGAAAACTGATATAAGAGCTAATAGTAGAGAACATCCCACGTCTGTCACAAAAAGTAATTACGGAGGTCCAAGAAACCAATAGAAAATCAAAATTCCTAAATATATAAAGACCTACTCAGAGACACATTATAGCAAAACTAGCAAGAGCCAATAATAAAGAAAAATTACTCGAGATAGCCAGAGAAGAGAGTAAAACACTTTCAAAGGTGCACCCATCAAGCGATCATTAAACTTCTCAGAAGAAACCCTATAGGACAAGAGAGAGTAGAACAACGTATCAAAATACAAAAGACAAAAACTGCTAGCCAAGAATATTCTACTCTATCTAATTACCATTCAAATATAATGGGGAAATAAAGGTGGTCAATGAGAAACAAAAGTTAATGAACTTTTCCATCACAAAACCTACCTTTCAAGAAATCTGGAAATTCTGCAACAGGAAAAATGAAACCAGAGTCGTCAAGCCTCCCAAATGGTGATGCAAATTAAAAAAAAAAAAGACAACAACAACAACAAAATGCTAACCCAGAAAAGGAAACCATAAGATCTGTATATAAACATACAGTGGCATCAGTTAATAAAAGACTATCATAGAGGAGTAAAGTTAGAGAAAATTCACATGGCAGTCACAAAAAACAATCCTAAAGAAATACATTGTTGAAAAGAAGACAAAACTGAAAGAATCAACACCAAAGTCCATCTTAGAGGAAAAAAGAAAACAAAAGCAAGGAAAAGAAGCAACAGACAGGAAACAAATGCTCAAATGACCTCAACGAAGCTTTACAGGTGCAAACTGGTGGAGCACTGGTTAGATTAGTCGCCTCCAAAAGAGCCAGGCCACATACTCCTGTTTTCAAATGCCAAGTTTAGAGGAAACAACCAGTCTGAAAAAACAACCTAACGAAAAAAGTGAAGTGCTTCTTCCTCTCTCTTCTGCCTGCCGACTCACCTTCATTCCTGCCTGTGTCTGTTCTTAAAAAAAATAAAATAGCACCTTATATACCCATTATCACCCTAAATCTGAATGAATTGAATTCAGCAAAAGATAGTCACTAAATGGATCAATAAACAGGATCTATCAATATTATGCCTAAAAGAAAATTGGCCAGATCCAAAGAAACATAGGTTGAAAGTCAAGAGCTACAAAAATATATCAAAGCAACTGGGATGAAAGGAAATCAGGAATTATAACATTAACATCAGACCAGATAAACTTGAGCACAGAAAATATACACAAGGCAAGGATGTAATTCACCAGAAAAAAATAACTCATAAACATACAGGTATTCAGTGATACACCATCTAATTATAAAAAACAAATACTGACAGCTAAAGGGAGACATTGAGAGTAACACAGTCGTAGTAGGTGACTCCAATTCCCCACTTACATATATAGATAAATCCTCTAGAAAGAAAATCAGCAAAGGCCCTAAATGAAGTAATAGAGCATATGGACCCAACAAACATATACAAAGTGTTCTACCGCAACAAAAAACAACAGCATGTAAGCAATAAATGGGAGGAAATTAAATTCAGAAAGAAATCTAATACACAGAAGCATCAAGAAAGATCAAACACCTGGGAATAAACTTAATAAAGGGGGTGAAAGACCTCTACAATGAAAACTGTCTTTTGTAAAAGAAAGAGAAGACACAAAGAGATCTAAGAGTATACATGATCATGGATTGGAAGAAGAACTGAATAAAAGAAAGCACACAGATGGCCTACAGACACATGAAAAAATATTCTGTCACTCATCATCAGAGCAATGCAAATAAAAACCACAGTGAGATATCACATCACACCAATAAGAATGACCCACATCAAAAAGACTAGAAATAAGAAATGTTGGAGAGGTTGTGGAGAAAAAGAAAACTTGCTACATTGTTGTGGGAATGTAAATTAGGGCAAACATATTTGGAAAATAGTATGGAGAATCCTCAAAAAAAAATTAAGATGAAGCTACGATTTGATCCAGCAATCCCAGTCTCAGACATATACCCAGAGGATTCAAAACTTTAAGAAAAAAAATACCTGCACCTCTGTTCATAGTAGTGCAGTTCACAATACCCAAAAGACATTGAAACAATCTAAATGTTCATCAATAACTACCTGGAATATAAAACAACAAAATAATCAGACAAACTACAATAAAATTCACAGGACATGACTGAATAACAATGCATGATTATTTAATAAACTGTATTCTTTTTAAGGATAGTCCATATTCCCAAAAAATTTCTAGTTCAAGATAGTAGCAATAGTAAATATAATAACAAGTAAGTTGATACTTCTTATGAGTCATTCATTAAAATCTTAATGTGTATTGCATACAGGAATATACAATTGTTATTGTTATCTTTTGTTTATCATTATTACATAAAAGAAGAAGCAAGGAATCAAGAGTGGTTCTTCCTCCAGATTGCTTTGGCTATTTTGGGTCTTTTGGGAGTCCATATGAATTTTTTAATATTTTCTTAAAAAAAATTAATTTTAATAGCGATTGTATTGAACTGATTCATCTAGTTACTATCTAGTTAACAGTATTAATTATTTCAGTCCATGAATAGGATATCTTTCCATTTGTTTACATTTTCTTCATTTTATTCATGGACATCTACAATTTTCAGTGTACAAACTTTTACCCCCTTGGTTAAATGTATTGCTAAGTATTTTATGATTTCTCATACAAATGTAATCTAGATTGTCTTATTTCTTTCTTTGATAGATACCTTGTTAGGGTACAGAAAACTGATATTTGTTTTTTGACTTTCTATCCTGCAACTTCACTGAATGTGTTTAGGAATTCTAATAGTTTTTTTCGTGGGGGTCTTTATGATTTTCTACGTATATGGTTATAACAATTGCAAACAAAGAAAATATTACTTCTCTCCAATTTGGATTTTTAAAAAATTTCCTTTTCTTCCTTGATTGCTATGACTAGGACTTCCAGTACTATGTTAAATAATAGTGGTTAAAGTGGGCATTTCTTATTTTTGGTTTTCATTTGTTTTTTTCTTGGGGTCTGCTTTTTTCAGGAGTATGGTCTTAATTGTCACATGCTTGTGAATTTTCCAGGTTTCTTCTTCATTTATTTCTATTCTCATACCATTTTGCTCAGAAAATATATATGATATGAATTTAATTCTTCTTAAATTTGCTAAGGTATAGAGGCCTAATATGATTTACTATGGAGGATAGTCTTCATGAGCTTGAGAAGAATGTCTATATTGACACTTTTGAATGGGATATTCTGCTCATATCTAGTAAGTCTATTTCATCTATAGTATAGCTCAACTCCTCCTTATTGATTTGCTGTCTGGATGCTCTATCATTGAAATTGTGGTATTGAAGTATCCTGCTATTATTGTATTGTTGTCTTTTTTTCTCTTCATATGTGTATTTGCTTAAGCTAATTAGGTCTTCCAGTGTTGGATACATATATTTACAATTATAACCTTTATATAAGTTGATCACTTTACCATTATATAATGACCTACTCTCATTACAATTATTTATCTAAACTCTATCTGTCAATATCTGCCTCTGTTTTCTTTTTTCATTTTTTATTTGCATGGAACCTTTTCCCATTCTTTTCTTTGAGACCTGAAGCAAAAGTTAGTATACTATAGGCAGCATATTGTTGAGTCCTGATTTAAAAAAAAATCAATTTAGCCATTCTATACCTTTTGACTGGAAATATAATCCTTCTACAATGAAGGCATTTATTAATAGTTAATGACTTACTATTGCCACATTGTTAGTTGTTTACTATTTTGCTGTTCTCCCAATCCTTTCTTCCTCTCTTTCTGCCTTTCTTTATGAATCTATAATTTAGCATGTTTAAAATGTGTATTCAAATATATGAATTTGTGACTTTTAATGTTTAGAAAATTTATTCTCACACTTCTGGGTATTTACTCAAAAAACATAAAAGCACTAATTTTGAGGGATATATGCACCCCTATGTTTATTGAAGCATTAATTACAATAGCCAAGAATGGGAAGCTACCTAAGTGCCTATGATCTTATGAATAGAGAATGATATGGCACATATATGCATAAAAATACCATACAACATTAAAAAATGAAATTCTGTCATTTGCAATAACATGGATAGAACTAGAGAGGATTCATGCTAAGTGAAATAAATCAAAAGAAGGAAGACAAATACTGGATGCCTTCATTCATATAGGATATAAAGAAACAAAGCAAGGAAAATAAAAAGCAAAAATCAACCTTTGGGTGTTAACAATAGAACTGAGGCTACCAATGGGGATGGGGTGGGAGGGTGAGAACAATGGATGGTGGGGTACAAAGGACAATAGTGAAGGACTTTTGGTAATTTGGTAGTGGGTAGGTTGAATTGTCATTATTTTAGGAATGGTAAACCTGCCTATATGGGTTTATACTGTAAATCAAAGTTTTCTCAATAAATATTCAATTTAAAAATACAAGGAATAAGCAGTCACCTCTACAGTCTCTACTGACTAACTTCCAGGAGAGAATTACCTTCCATGGAACTGATACAAATTCTGAGACTTTTTAAGACCCGCATATATGCCTGCTCCATACTTATTCTCCCTTCTGGCAGATTTCTTAAACTTACATGCCTTCTCTGAATCTTGCCAAGTCAGCTCAGATGCTAACAATTTATTTTCTGACAAAATTATTGATAATATTGCTTTCTCAAATGTGGTACTACATTTCAAGTTTGTAGTTTCTCCCAAGTCCATATATTTGGGCTGGCTTTATGTATGCACTCATTAGTCATCTGCAAAAGCTTACTCTTGCTGCCATGGGAACCATGCACAGGAACTAATCACAGGGTGGTGCAGTATGTGGATCAATTGCATGGAGAGCTAGAGGTGACTTTCAGCCACTTGTTGGGATTCATAGATTAGACATCCCTAGTAGCTCATAAACAGATCTTCCAATATAGTCCCTGACAATATTTGATAGAATCTAGACCCCTTTGACACATTCCATTCCAAATCCTATCAGCTGGTCCCCTAACTGATCACTGCACCACTGCCATGCAGGTTATGCCTCAATAGTATTGATGGGACAACATAAAATGAGTCTGTTTGGCAGAACCCTACACAGTTGAGGAAATCAAACATGGATTCATAAACTCTCACTTCCACTACAAGAGTAATTACGGAACTAGAAGGTGATGAGCTGTGCTGCCTTAGAGGAGAGATGATGTAGGTAAAGTCAAACTTTTCCTTTTACCCTTTCCAATGTGGTCAATCTCAGATACCACATCCCACACCCCCCACCCCCTCCTCCCTACTCTGGTGATGTGCTGGGTCTTCTACAAAGGTCTCTCTCATCTGTAGATGTCTAAATCATTGTTCTCCAGGGTCTCCAAAATCATGGTCTTAAGGGACAGTAGACATTTCATAGACCACTGTAGGGTCCATAGTTGAGACTGCATTCTGTATGTCTATTACCCAATGCATAGACAGGTAGGACTCCTCATGAATCCACTGGTTTATGGTTTTAGTGTTAGAACTAAAGTCAAATGGTTCTGTAGCTAAGTTTTTAGGACTATGAGTTATATTCAGGTCTCTAGCTAGACGCACGGCAATAAATTGATGACCTGGGTGTAAACTTTTCTTTGCCCCAGGGTTTCTCAATCTCCTCTCTGGCTCTCAAAGCTATCATAGGCACTTTTATCGATAAATGGATACCAACCAAAGAGTTACTGTTGAGGGGAGACTATATTATTTGATTATATTGCTGATATTACTCACTTCTATGCTTTTATTTTCCAAAAGATTATGTGTTGGTACTGGTGTTTTAACAGATAAACATAATCTCTGTTATTTGATAAATAGTTCTTTAGTTGAAATCCACACATTAAATCTATCATTTAGCTTGTTTAAAATTGTGTATTCAAATATATGAATTTATGACTTTTAACATTGATAAAAGTTATTCTCATGCCTATAATTGCTTTATCATTGTATATTGCAACAGGAAGTTTTAATAGTATTTTCCAGTGAATAATACCTTCCTGGGTTGACATACCTTTGTTTTGTGACATTGCTGGTACACCAAACATGAAGCGGAGTCTATTTCTCCACCTTCTTTGTATTTGTAATAGTCTTTTTTTTTTTTCCTTAGTCAATAGAATGTGTCAGATGTAGTGTGTGGACTCTGGAACCTAGGGATCAAAATATCATGAATCTCTCCATCTTGGAACACCAAGATCACTTTATTGAGAAAAAGTCATTAAGTTTAATCGAAGATAAGAGGTTGAATAGTGGAACTTAAGTTCCCCAGATGAAAGGGAAACTTAACGAACTTCCAATTTGTTGTGACCATGTGGACTATTAAGTTTAGCCAACCTGGAACTAAAAGTAGCTACATAATTGAGCCAGGAACAACTAGCAGAGGTCAATTAACCCACAGAAGTGTGAGAAAATACATTGTTCTAGTCTGAAACTACTAAGATATAGAGTCACTTGTTACATAGCAATAGAAAACTGATGCATTTCATTAGTTTCACTATATCGCATAATTTGACACAAGAAATTACAGTAGCTGAAAATTAATTCATGATGTATTAATTTTGAAAATGATACTATAGATAGTAATTGTCCTGAGATTCTCACTAACAAAAGTAAAAAGAGGCTGTCCAACAATCAAGTAGAATGTGAAGTTTTATAACTCAAAGAAAGTACACATTTACTTAATATTTTTGAATGAACAAAACTTATAATGAGGTATACTATTTTTTAGACAATTGTGTTTTAGACTGTACAAAGAGGAAAAGTGAAGGGTGAAGACAATTATCCTGTTAAAAGAGTGATTTCAAAAATTACCTTAAAGAAACAGCAGAGACTTAGAATGCATCACGATGCCAATAATCATGCATTATATGTATTCTGATTCTTTGATAGCCGAAATATGACTATGCTAAGACAGAAGAGTCTATAGTGATAGAATTTATAGCCCCCTTTTTGAAGATTCTAGGTGTTTTATGGTAGAATTCAGCAAATGTTGATTCTTGTACTTATTTTCAATGTATCATAGAAACCTATTAATATTTAATCAATGTTTTCGAGGTACATTGATACTCACAAATTACTTCTTTCTAAAGTGAATGCTCTCTTCTCATGGATATTAACAGAACATAACAGAATGACTTTCACTTTTAATTTTCCAAACATTTTGAAGGCTGCTCCATGGAGACACTGTTTAGACTGAATCTCTCTAAGACCCAGGTGCAGTCTCATTTCCTGGGGCTAACATTTTACAGTTCTATGGCAGAGGTAGTTATTCAATAAATGGTCTGTTGAATGAATGATCAGAGGATAATGGTTAAATCTAAATATTTATAATACAGATTCTTGGTAACTGTATGATTCTGAACTGAAGTAATCTGCCCCTCCCTATACCTTTTCATCAACTTAATAAAAAAAAAACATTAATATGTGCAGTTTGCCCAGGCAAACTGAAATATATATTACATGATTGCCTTTGAATAAAAACCAGTGTGGGAAAATTACTGACAAAACATACATACTGATTTTGTTTATCAAAATTGTTACATAAAAATATGCTATTGGAGAAGAATCAAAATAGAAAACAGAGAAAAGTACTTCTAAATCATAATACTTATACCAGAGTGGAAAATCTCTGCAAAGTCTGGAACGAATTAAAGGAAAACCAAATATTATTCTACCACTAGAGCAGTTTCCATGGCTATGCTCTCTGTCTCAAGATCATAGAGCTGTTATTCTTCTATTTCAAGCTTAGTGTACCTACCTACTCCTTTGTTTTCCAGGAGAAGAAAACTCAGGAGCATCCTCAATAGAGAGAAAGAAAAATTTCCAGTGTCCATTATCTTCCACCACAGTTTGACTTTGAAAATGACTTCCCCACAGGGTAACTTTTAAAATATTTTCTTTAAAACATACTGACTTACAAAAGCACTTTGTGGTTTTCTTGCAGAAAATGCACTTAGTACTAATAACATGCTCATTCTTTGCCCCTTAAGTTACAGAAACATCTCTTTTCCAGAACTAAACACATAAATGTTTTTATTGGAGCAGACTATTCCCCCATACAATTATAAATGCATTTATATTTGATTTAAAACTAATAGCTTTTCACATTTTTTTTATAAAATAGCCTGCAACATTAAAATCCAAGAATAAAGAGAAAGAACAATTATAATACTAACAAATATCACTATAATTCACAAATTTATGAAAATTATCTTCCAGTGTTTGAACGAAGTCCAATTGAAATGCATTCAAAGTATCTTCAATGCTGTACAAATTTGTTGATTTACACTGTTGTCAAGTATAACATTATAGGTATTATAGTCAGTATTAGATATGAGTTATGCTATTATATGATGAACTTGCTATTTGTGAGAAAGAGCATTTTTATATAAGAAATTTCATAGCTGTGTATTTGAATACATAAAGCAAAGTAAAAGTATTTTGAATTGGCATTTTCTAGAATAAAATTTCCCAGGTTTCCTGAGTCTGATACTATAAATGCTCACATAGTATATACCTCTTAACCAAAATGACTGTAAGAGAAATCCAGAGGTATAATCACAGCTGTTTCTTCCGCTCCCTTTCTTGGGTAATGTCATTCTAAAGCAACTAGATAGAAGAGATAGGTTGGGTTTTATGTGTAAGGGAAGGCTAGCATGGGAAGTCAGAGGATGTCCTATTGGGGGATCACATGCTGGCATGTTTTAGAAAGAGATAAAGTTCTTTGTACTGTACTTCCAACTCTTTTGTAAGTTTGGGGTTGTTTTTAAAAATTAATACAAATATAATTACAGAAGTTTGTATTATTTAAAAACAACAAAATAAGTATCAGGTTTAACAGCTTAAAATAATTTTCTGAAGTATAGATTAGATATGCCTAATAAAACTTCTCATCAATGCAGTCTCTTTTTCAAAAGAAGCCCATTTTCAAATGGGCTTGTTTACATTCTGTGACGATGGAAGAAACCATTATTTATCCTGGATTTTTATTTTATCATTGAGCAATAAGATAGGAAAAGTATGCTCAATGAATAAGGACTGACTGAAAAGTATAAACTAATAACTTTCAACATGTAATTCGATCAAAAAATCTCAAATGTAGTTATGGCACAATCTTCTAGAAAAATATCTAATCACAATTTAATCTTAGAAATATATTCCTTTTAGAGTCTTATTTTCTTGGTCAGGTTGTATTTTTATATGTAGAAATAAAACTGCTAGAATGATTAAGGATCTCAGAGATGGCTTAGACTAGACCATTATAGTTTAGTTGATGCTTTTCAATTAAATGAACTTTAAAAATAAGCACTCAGCATAATTTTGTCTTGTCTTTGAAATACTACAGAAAAACCAGCATTACACTTCTATCACAGATTTTATTTTAGTAAACACAAAAAAAAGTTCTACAGAGTTCCTTTATAACTTTTGTTATAAACCCATTGATGACTATTGTATTTTTCAAAGAGTTAAAATGGCTTTTGTTTTTGGTAATTGGTAAGAAGCTTAATAACTCATTTTCAAAATCATGCTAAGCTTTATCATTTTTAAAAAATTTTAACCTGAGAGTGAAAACAAATGAGTCAAAATGTGTGCCAAACATAACAGAATACATTTGAATATCATTCATATATGTGGAAGGGAGTGGGGTAATTTTGGAGTACTTGTTTCCATTTTCTATAATTCATTTCTCAGTAAATATGGTATATCAAATCATGGGTATATCAGATTTTTTGCAAATATTCAGTGTCTCTTCCCTACACCATTATAGAAAAGCATGTGTTTTTCCACTCCAAATATTGTAATGAAACCCGGTCCATGCACGCTGATTAATAAGCAGAGACTGTACAAATAAACCATGTTAACAATAGATTCTATAATTTTATACATTATTATAATAAAAGTGAAAATATCATTAACATTCTCATGTTGACTACAATGCTCATACAATAATTTGCTTTGTGAGATTCATACCTATTTTTAAAAACACTCAAATAATTGAGTCCTAAATTCTCAGGTTTGTTGTGGTAAAATCCCTCTCTTCCTTTTTATTGACTGAATGTTATTTATTATAATATTGATTTATCTCTAACTTATCGTTAAACACACTTATCAAATTTTCCTAATATTTTCAACTCGTTCAGCTTCCTCTAAATCATGGTTCTTACTTTAGAATGCATTCGAATCACCTGAGAGCTTGTTAAAACAGATTGCTGCTCTGTAAAGTCAGAGTTTCTGATTCAGTTAAGTCTGTTGGGGCTTGAAAATTTACATTTCTAACATGTTCCCAGGAGGTGCTAGAGATACTTATGTGGGTACTACACTTTGAGAATCTTGCTATAGATTATATATAATTAGTTTTGATAACTAAGAAAAAACTAATCAGTGTCTATTTATTAAGCGTCTGCCAGGCATTATGTTGTGGAAGAGATTACCGGGATAGAAAAGATAAATCTGAGTGCATGTGGACTGCAACATCTATAAAAGCCTTTTCCCTCAATTCCCACATGTAAGGATCAAATATGTAATTTATGGCTCTCTAGAGTTGTACTGTCTAAAGAAATAAAATGAGAGTCACTTATGCAATATAAAACATTATGTAACATCCATGTTTACTCTGCTCCAAAAAAGATGATATCCTGCCATTTGCAAGAACATGGATAGACCTGGAGGGAATTATGCTATTGAGTTAAGTCAGAAGGAGAAAGATACACATCATCAGATTTTACTCACATGTGGAAAATAGTCAAAGCAAACAAATGAAACAAATCAAAAAAAAAAAAAAATAGACGTTTAGTCAATGAGACAAAATTAGTTACCAGACGGGAAAAGTAAGGGAGTCAGCAAATTTGATAAGAGGAGTCAATTAAGAACTGAAAACTAGAATTGGTGGTGAACATATATGCAGGTGTTGATTTAAATGATACGGGCCTTAAATCATATATTATCATGCAATATTAATTCAAAAAATTAAAAAGGAAAGTTATTTAAAAAAATCCCCATTGAAAACAAAAAATTAATCTTAATAATAGATCTTATTCAATATGTAATCAATATAACATTAATAAAAATGCTTTGTTTTCATACTAAAGATGTAATCAGTATATTTACACTTAAAACTTTCCATGAACTGAATGTTTGCTTTCCCCTCGAATTTATGTATTTATAATATATTTGTATATTAAATATATATATTTATATATCGAAGCCTTAACACCAATGTGATGGTATTTGGAGGCAGAGCATTTGAAGTGTAGGTGTGACGCCATGAACCTCCACAATGAAGTTAGTGTCTATGTAGAGGAGACTGAAGAGCGTGCTCTATCTCTCGCTGGCTCTCTCTCTCTCTCTACGTGTGTGTAGATATATATATCTTTCTCTCTCTCTCTCTCTCTACCATGTGACAATACAGCAAGGTCATGATCTGTAAACCAAGAACAAGGCCCTCACCAGAGTCAGATCCTGATCTTGGATGCCCAGGCTCCACAACTATGAGAAATAAATACCTGTTTTTTTTTAAGCTACATTATGTATAGCATTTATTATTGCAGCCTGAGCTGACTCATACGACCTATTTCATTTTGGATTGGCCACACTCAGTTGAACGATAGAGACATATAACTAGCCTCCTGTATTAGACAATAGGGTACAAGGATCCAAGAAGTCATCTGTTCTCATGGCTACTACTTTCATATGTATACATTTCTGATGGGCCTGTCATTAGCGATTGTTTTGTATGTCCAGCAGATTATGGCTTAGATTTATTTCAGTTAACAAGTTTCAAACTACTGTATTTCATGCCAGCTTTTTCCTTTTTTCATTCCTGTTTCTTTCAGTGCTTCATCGGGGTGTTTATTTATTTATTTATGATTTATCAATGTCATTTTTGACTCCTTACTTTCACAAATAAGTCATAGTTTCTGATATTTTGCCTTGATATTTTAAACACTACTGGATAGGAATTTTTCAATATCAGAATTATTATACTTGTTCCCAGTTGCTTGCCCCATTTTCATTATTTCTCAAAAATGATTGCTTTCTTGGCACTGCACTGAGCTGTAAAGATAAAAAAAAAAAATAAGAAACAGCATCTACCCTCAAAGGAATTTTGCTTTTTCTTCCTTCTCTAACCTCTCTTGTTATAACAACACGGCTTTCATCCTGTCTTTCTTGCTGTGTCCAGTTTTCAAAGTTTACACAGCCTCCAGTATAAGTTCAAATATCATTATATTTCCACACATTGTTCTACTTTCCTATATATCATTACTTTACAGCATGCAGCCTTTTTTCAGGCCAGACTGTTTTCCTAACTTATTTATACATTTAGTTGCACGAATTTGTCCTTGACATTTCAAATGTCAGATTATGTGCGTGTTGTTTTTGTTAATTAAAATAATTCCTGATATATATTTTTTTATTTAGAAAATGACTACAGTTTCAAAGGGGAAGATTACCTATATTTGAGCTTAAAAATAATTATATTTACATGAGCAGACACCATCTAATAAAATAATTATTTCTTGCTCAGAAAAACACATCAACGATACCAATAATGACAATTACAAAGAAAATCTGGAGCAAATATTCCATCTCTATAAAAATTCTTCACCAAAGAACAGTTGTCAGTTCAGGAAACAAAAAAAGATATTACTCCTAAATAATTAGTTCCTCCTAGAATTACTTGCTAAGAGAAAATATAGTGAAGCCCTTTCTCATCAAATTATTCCTAAATAAAATAAAATTTTGTCACTGAATAATGCACTTTAAAAACGTATTTCTATTTTGTTACCTAAAATTTATCTACTCACTAAAGATGGAATTCCTAGGTCTCCTAGCACTTGCTAACTTTGAAAGAGATGATATTATTTAACAATGTAATTAAAATCATTTGAGGTACTATATATGGAAAAATATGTGTCCACATCAAATTAAGTATATATGACATGTATCTAATATAATTAGAATCATTTTTATCAGTAGTGATCTATATTGAATTTAAAAAAATAGAATTTATGCCAGAGCATACACTTTCAAATAAAATCAACAGTGGAAAGCAAACACTGTATTTTTTAAAACCTAAAATATTATAAATTGAAAGCAAATAAAATAAGAACGTGACATAAATATTTTACATATGACTAAATTATATAAGAAAATATGTGACTTTAAACCAAGGGAAACAGAAAAAAGGAGCATCAATGTGTCTTATTTCAGAAAAATGAAACCATAAAGTATGATACTAGTTATTTTTATAAATCAAAAGTATTATTACCCTAATTTGGAATCATTAGGAATTTTCCTATATATACATTTCTCACCAAAAAGACAGATAGCAAGGGAAAAAACAACTATATCAAATCAGTAGAACTTCAGTGGGTTGCATTATTGGAGATGATCCCTGAATTTAGGGAATTTAGATTTTATAATGAGAGGTAAACATGCTTGACCTTGATTCCAGAGGTGTACATAATTATATTCCAAGGCTATTTCCTATATAGAAATCTTTAATAAGATAATTAAAAAAAAAAAATCTGGGACCTCTTTTTTTTGTTAGATGTGCCGAAGTGTAATAGATCCATGGAGAATTGTGTCCTATCAAGTTCCGTTTAGAGAAAGTAGAATATGATGAAAATGAAACTTTTTGTGCTACACACTAACTTAGCAATTGCTATGCTGTAGATTAAACTCTGTAGAAACAATTAAATTGAGATAATCTTACCAATCTTTTATATTTAATAGAGCACTCCTGGAGAATTGAAAGAAATTCTATATTACAAATTTTAATATATTAATCATTTATAAAGAGTCCACTTCTTTTTATAATTGAAGTTTTAGTTAATGACAAATGGATGAGGCATATCTTTTCCAAAACCATCTTATAGCACATAAGCATATTTATATGCATATTTGGATTTTAGGGGGAGAGAGCATGGTGCAAAATGAAAAAGAAATGAGTTATGAAATGAAATAAATACAGATTAAAATCTTTGTGTTGCCATTAATGATGTACCTATGGGATGGTTTACTTAACATTTCTGAGCACATGTAACTTTGAATGTACGAAAGCACACCTGTTTCCCAGAGATCATAGTATCAAGAGCTTAATGGTATGAATATGAAAGATGCTTACTAAGACCTAACAATATGGTTTCTTTTTAAACTTTGCAAGGTCTTCTTTAGTTTTTCCAGGTTTATTGAAATATAATTCGCATATAGCATTGTGTAAATTCAAGGTATACGAAATTTGCTACATTTATACATTGTGTAATTATTATCAAAATAAAGTTAATGAATGCATCCATCACCTCACATAATTCCCATTTGTATATTTGTTCCTGTATTTGTGTGTTGCGTTTGGTGAGAACTTTTAAGATAGAATCTCATAGCACTTTCCAGTGTATAATACAGCATAGTTAACTATGCTATTCACACTGCATACTAAATTCCAAAATATATTCATCAAATGACTAAAATGTGAAAACTTTAACCAACACATTCCTATTTATTCCACCCACTTACACCACCACTCTACTCTTCTATTTCTAGGAATTTGACTTTTTCTTATGTAGGATATATGTAGGATCATACAGTATTTGTCTTTCTGCAACTTATTTCATGACCATAATGATTTCAAAGCTCATCCCCTCCATGTTGTCACAATGGTACATTTTCTTCTTCTTATGGATGAATAATATTCCAGTGTGTGTGTATGGTGTATGTTTGTGTACCACATCTTCTTTATCCTTTCATCTGTCAATGGATACTTAGGTTGTTTCCATATCTTGGATACTGTAAATAATGGATATATATATATATATATAATGATTTTATTTCTTTTGGATATATGCTCAGAAATAGGAATAACAGCAGTTCTATATTTAACTTTTTGAGAAACCTATTTTTCATAATTACTGTACCAATGTACATTCTACAAGCGTTCCTTTTTTCCCCCATGTCCCCACCAACTCTTGGTATCTCTTGACTTTTTAATAATTGTTATTCTAACAGGTGTAGCATAATTATGCTTAAGCTTTAATTAATTGCAAGTTGACTTTAGCGAGTGGTGTAAAATTAGGTCAAATTTATTTTTATGTATGTTAATATCCAGTTTTCTCAACATCATCTATGGAAGAGACTATCTTTTCATCATTGAGTATTCTAGACTCCCTTATCAAATATTTCTTGACTGGATATGGATGAGCTTATTACTGCACTCTCAGTTCTGTTCTGTTGGTCTATGTATCTGTTTTTACAATAGTATCATAGTGTTTTTATTACTACAGCTTTCAGTGTAACTTAAATCAGGAAAGGTGATGGTTTCAGCTTTCTCTTCCTATTTCTTCATCTATTTAGGTCTTTTGTGGTTCTATTTCAATTTTAGGATTATTTTATCTATTTATGGGAAAAATACCGTTGAAATTTTAATAGGAATTGCATTTAATCTATAGATGATTTGGGGTTATATAGACATTTTAACAACATAAATTATACTGTTACATGAACATAGTGTATCTATTCATGTCCTCTTAAATTTCCTTCATCAATGATTTATAATTTTCAGTGTACAAATCTTTTATACCCACCTTGGGTAAATTTTTTCATATGCATTTCTTTGTTTTGTTGCTAGTTTAGATGTTACTACTAATTTCTCTTTCATTATTTTACTTTTAGTGTATAAAGATATACTAAATTTGCATGCTATTGTAAATATTGTAATTACTAGATTCATTGATTAGTTATGACAATTTTTGGTAGTCTTCAGAATTTTTTATATAATTGTATTATTTGCAAACAAAGATTACTCTTTTTTCCAAATTGTATGTATTTTCTCTCTTTTTCTTGCCTAAATACCCTGGCTAGGAATTCTAGCACTATATTGAATAGAATTGGTGTTAGTGTATAGTTTCCTTGTGTTCCTAATATTAAAGGAACAACTTGCAACTTTTCCCCATTGAGGATGTTTCCTGCATTTGTCATACATGCCCTTTATTATTGAAGTATATAACTTACATACCTGATTTGTTGGAAGCTTATGTGATAAAATGACGTTGAATATTGTCAAATAATCCCCCTATTGAGAGGATAAAATTATTTTTTCTTTCCCTCTTTTATTGTTATTTATAACTTAATTGATTTGCTTTTGTTGGGTCAACCTTGCCTGTAAGGGATAAATTCCACATGATTATAGTATGTTATCCCTTTAGTGTGGTGCTGAATTTGATTTGTTACAATTTTGGTAGTAATTGTTTATATGTGTTCATTAGGGATTTTTCTTTCTTTTTTTTTTTTTTCAGTACCCTAATCTGGTTCTTTTATCAGAGTAATGCCTACATCATAAAATGAGATTGGGAGTGGTCTTTTCTCTTAAATATTTTGGAGGAGTTTGAGGGCTTGTATTAATCCTTTAAAATATTTACTAGAACTCATGAGTGACAAAACTTAGTCTTGGTTTCTCTTTCTTGAGAATGTTATGATTACTTCTTCAGTCTCCTTAGACATTTTGACCTGTTCAGATTTTCTATATATTTATGATTCTTAGTAGGCTATGTTTCTGAAAATTCCATCTATCTCTCTTAAGTTGTTTTAAATTTTGATATTTCATAGTATTTTCTTATGATGCTTCATATTTCTGTGGTGTCAATTATAGTATCTCCTTTTTTCATTATAATTTTATTTTAGTACTTACTTTTATCCTTTCTTACACTAAAAAAAAAACTTTTGTCCATTTTTCCATTTTTCAAAAAGTAAACTTTCAATTTTATTGATTTTTACATTATCTTTCTAGCCTCCATTGATTTATAATTTATTTTTCATTATTCTATTCCCTCTGCTAACTTTGGCTTGGCTTGTTCATTTTCCACTTCCTTGATATGTAAAACCAGGTTATTTGATATCTTTCTTTTTTCTTAATGTAAACACACTTCTCACTTGTAGATGTCTCTCTTAGAATTGCTTTTGTTGCAGCTCATAAATGTTGACGTTGTGTTTTCATTTTCATTAATGTCAAGATAGTTTATGATTTGTTTTTTTTTTCTTCTACTTGACTCATTGATTTTTCAAGAGTGTGATACTTAATTTCCAAGTTTTTGTGAATTTTTCAATTTTCTTCCTATTGAAATTTTGGTTTCCTAATGTGGTCAGGGATTATAGTAATGATTTCTCTCTTACAAAATGTGTCGACTTGCTTTGTGATTCAACATATGCTCTATCTTGGTGAATGCTTTGCGTTTTCTTGAGGAGAATATGTATGCTGGTAATGCTAAATGAAATGTTCTGTATATAGGTGGTAGGTTCACTTGATCTATAATATTCTTAATGTCTGCTGTCTCCTGATTAATTGTGGTCTATCTGATCTCTTTTTGCAGAAAATGGGATATTGAAGTTCACTATTATTCTTGTTTTATGAGCATTTCTCTCTTCCTTTCTGTTAATAATTTCATTATTTGGTGATCCAATATTGGATGCATATGTATTTACAACTGTTATATCTTCTTAATATACTGATCTTTTTAATATTATATAGTGGCTTTCTTTGCTTCTTGTAAGCAAATTTGACTGAATATCTACTTTGTGTGATGTAACTATAGCTATTCCTTTTCTGTCTTCATTTGCACTTTGTCATCATTTTCACTTTCAATTTTTGTTACTTCAAGCTAAATGAGCTTAGTATATACCTCATATTATTGGATCTTGTTTTAAAAATATATTCAATCATTTTCTGACTTTTAAGTCAAAAGGTTAGTTCATTTATATTTATAGTAATTATTGATAAGGATGTACTATGACAATAGAAAAGTATTTTCTTAATACTTTTCTAGTTTCTTCATTGTCCTTGCAATTTTTTTTATAGTGGTATGTTTTTATTCCTTTATAATTATATTTTGTGCATTGCTATAAGGTTTTAAATTTTTGGTTATTATGAGGTTACATAATCCAACTTAAGATATGACAGTCTATTTTAAACTGCTACCAACTTGTCTTTGATAGCATACAAAAGCTCTATCCTTTCATTTCTTCCCTCATATTTTATATTCTTCATATCACACTTCACTTTTTTCAATTGCATATCCATTAACAAATTATTGCGGCTAAAGTTACTTTTAATATAATTATTTCTTAGATTTTGCACTAGCAATAAAAGTGATTTGCAGAGCATTGGAGTATTTCAAATTTGATTATAATTTATTCTTCCCAGTGAATTTTAGAGCCATATTTTTTATGTTATTGTGTTCTTTCATCTCAGCTTGAAAAATTCCTTTTATAGATCTTGTAAGGTAGCTTTAGTAGTGAACTCCTTTAGATTTTGTTTTCTGAGAATATCCTCTCTCTCCATTTCTGAATGATAATGCTGCTGGGTATAGCTTCTCGTGCGGCAAGAATTTTTCTTTTAGCACTTTGTTTATATCATTCCACCCCTAACATCCTGCAAGATCCCTGGAGAGAAATATGCTAATAACTTTTCAGGGGTTTTCTTATATAATCATGTATCACATAATAATGCCTTTCTCAACAATGGACTGTATGTATAGTAATCTCCAAATTATTTTTGCCCAATTATGCTGTAGATATCACAGTTACTATAATATTGTAGTAATTTATTGTAGTAGCAGCTATAATACATTGTGTTTATCAGGTCTCTTGATAGCACCATTTTCTCTTGTTTTTGTTAAATCTTGTGTTGGTTAGATCATCATAGCCTATAACCATACAAAATCTATTACTTATATTGTCAGTAAGAGACCATATCAAGTGATTGGCCTGATAATGAAATTTAAATAATTAGTGAGGGTTACTGCTTGTAACCCTCATGCCCCATTCTAACATAACTTTACCTTTAAAAGAGCAAAATGAGAGAAGCTGCTTCTTTGAAAGCAATAAGATTAATAAAAATTCAGGAAGGATCTATATCAGACATGGAGAAACTTCTAATGATCTGAATTAAAAACCAGACACAGAATCATGTCCATCTTGACACTATTAAGATCATGAGCAAAGCAAAAAATTGATTTGTGATGGTAAAAGAAAAGGCTGGATCTGACTACATATTAAGTTTAGTGCTAGCTCTGGGTAGATTAAACAATTTAAGAATCATTATTTCATAATATGCAATAGTTTTAAAGCATCTAATTTTTTTTGAAACTCAAGATAAACATACTGTTGGGGGAAATTACTTTCCAGAGCAAATCTAAAAAATGGATGAAATGCCCTTAATCTGGAAATGAATGCCTGAAATGACTTCATTCATAAGGAGGCCAAGTCAATGTCAGGTTTCAGGGCTTTTAAGAACGTAATAACATTCTTGGAGGCACAAGATAAAACGATTTGTGATCTGGCAACCCAAGGCCTTCAAAGGTATCAATAAGCAAACACTCTGACATACTTTACAAATAATGAGAAGTTATGACTGACTCAGTTCATCTTCTAGATGCCTTCCTGAGTTGCTATGCTAGTGGAATGGAGCATTACTTGGAGAATCACATACCTCTCAAGACTTTGCTTATGGTTAATAGCTACTAGGACATCTTCCCTTTTTTGGTGATATTTAACCCAATGAAAAAAAGTTATTTCTTCCTCCAAACACTACCTCTGATACAGCAAATGAATCAGGGAGTTACAGCACCTTTGAAGTTCTAATAACTAATAATGTTCTTACCTAGGCTATTGCTTTCCTTGAGGAAGAAACTGAGAAGTTACTCATGTTATTCTGGCAGGATTACAACACCTATGACAGCATCAGGAACCTTGCTTGATTTCGTGATCATGTCACCATGGAGTGTATGAATTTTATCTGGAAGAAGTTACTCAAGAGTCATTCATGACTTCAGAGGATTTTCCACTGAAGTGGAATGAGGAGAGTGCAAAAATCATCAAGATTAAGGTTGAGATGAGAGCAACTTTAGCCTGGGTTTGAATGAAGATGTCATTGAGGAGCTTTTAGAGACTACTTCTCAAGAACTGATTAATGAGTATATGTTAAAATTGGAAAAGGAAGATGTAACTGAAGAAAAGGCGGAAGAAAACTGCAGGAGAAGAAAATGAAGAACCCCAAAGAAAATTCACTAAAGTGTAAACTTGAACAGTATTTTTTAAAGAATTTAACAAGCTCCTTTTTAAGCTTGAAAACATGAATCTGACATCAAATGCTTTCATTAGTAGGAAAGAATATTCATGGTGCTTTCAAGAAAATCTAGGAAACCACCATGGACATTTCTGAAAAGAGCAACATCTTTTCAAGAGCATCAGGCAGGTCTTTCAGGATGAATTCCAGAAGAAAAAAAATTATCATCATAAGAGATAACAGCTCCATGAAAGTTAGCTCCTCTGAAGAACCCACAGTGGGATAAGCTGTGGAAGTGAAAGACAACTACAATGATGATCCTAAACCTATGTAGGTCTGTGTAATGTGCGTGTGTCTTAGTCTTTAACAAAAAATTGCAGAAATAAATGAAAATTAAAAAAATAAAAAGAGAAAATCTTGTGGCATGAGGTTATTAAGAAAGCATTTTCGTGTAATTGTATGTGTTTAAACTAAATATCAAAAACAGAATAGAATAAAATAAGAGAAAAAAATGAATCAGAAATTTAAATTTTAGATAGTATGAAATAGAAAAGTTATTAATTCATTGAGGTTAAGGTCTATCTATTATTGAAGAAAAACATTTATATAAATTTAGCACAGTCTGAAAATAAAGACTAGTGTCCCATAATGTCCTCAGCCTTGACATTCATTCAACACTCTCTCACTGACACACCCAAAGCAACTACCAGTCCTGCAATCTCCATTCATGGTTAAGTGTATTATAAAGATGCATCAATTTTATCTTTTTATCACATAGTTCTGTACCTTTCAATGTCCGGATAGTTTAGACAGACAAATATCATTGTTATAATTGCCAATTGTATTCAGTTCAATAGCATGTTGCATAGGTTTATAACCTAGGAGAAATAGGCTGTACCATATAACTTAAATGTGCAGTAGACTATAGCATCTAGATGTGTAAGTACACTCTATTAGGTTCACTTTATGATGGAATTGGATAATGATGCATTTCTCAATGTATCCCTGTTAAGTGATGCTTGACTGTATGTGATGACGTGTTTTTCTCTTCTTAGTTCTCATCTTTGATTTTTTATTATAATGTGCCTTGCATAATTTTCTTTGGGTTAATTTTGCCTAGAGTCCTTTGAACTTCTTGTGGCTAGATGTCCATATTTCCCTTGAGTCTCCTTTTCTCTCGTCTTCTTTTAGGATTCCTATGAAACAAACGTGCGTTTTCTCACAAGCGTCTCTAAGTTATAACAACTTTCTTCACTTTTAATCATTTCTTTCTTCTTCCCCTCTAATTTCAAATGATCAATTTTAAATTATACTCTGAGCTTGCCAGTTGTTTCTTCCACATAATCAAGTCTGTTGGAAATTTTCTATTGTATTTTTAGTTCTGCTATATTCTTCATATACAGGATATCTCTTTGATCTTTTTGTTATTTATTTAACTTCTAACTTTACTCACATATTATTTTCCTGATTTAATGCTGTTGTCTGAATATTCACTGATGCTGCATTTTCTTTATTTTAATTCTTTGACGAATAAAAATCTTAATTTCCTTGACTACTGGAATTGTATTAGTTTTCTTTGGTTGTGCTGTATTTTCCTGATTGCTTTCTAATAAATGCAATAATAAAAGTGATGTCTATGCATTAGAAGAAGCAAATGTATCTTCCATTCTTTACAGGATAGTTTCAGCAGGTAAATACCTTTACCTGTCTGTTCTGTGAGCTGATGGGATTACCTCTGGGATTGTATTTGTGGTGTTGGAACTAGTTATGAGGTTTTGGTGTTTCTGTGGTGCGGCTCATGACTGGTATACCTGTGACCAGAGACTTGGGTGGGTTTGGAATTTTTGGTCCTTAATGTATGAGATTACCTCAGCACCATGCTTGATAGGGTAAGCACTAAAATTAGGGTCTGCATCAGGTTCCACAGTTAGGTTTTCAGATAGCAGGGTTATTACCAAGTACATGGATGAGTTTGGCTTCCACCAGGACCCTGAAAAGGTTGCTGCTTTGTCCACAATGGTGCCTAGGTAGGCAGGACTACCATGGATAACAAATGAGAGGGGCTAGAATTGAATCTTAGATCTCTTTCAGGTTCTTCAGACCTGGCTGGAGGGTCAAGATGGATGTCTCCTGCCAGATCATGGGGCAATCTGGAATGTTCCTTATGGCTGGAGAAGTTGGAACTGTGTATAAAGGACCCTTCCAGGTTTCCTGAGCTGCAAAACTTGGGTATCTTCCTTCTGGTCCCTTTTTTAGGCTGTACTGTCTGGGAAGGGTGTAGGGTTGAGTATAGGGCTCTTTCATCATCTCTAGAGAGTGCAAACAGCAGTTTTTCCTGTGCCGTCCTTGTGTTAACAGTCCTGCATGTGGACTGCAGCTGGGAGGGATCTGACATAAGAATCTTTGTAGTAGCTCCAGGGGCACAAATAGAAGTATCTATTGCAGGATCCCTGTATCAGTAGGACTGTTCACAGACTGTGACTAGGGTGGATGAAGCCCAGTTACATAGGTCTTTCAGAATCTCTAGTCTGAGGGGATCCTGCATCATAGTTGAAAGCCTTTCCAAGGACCATTTCAAGGTCCACAGCAGAACTGGGGTCTGAATGCTTACTACCTGATTCGTGCATGAAAATGACCTATCCCACATTCTTTGCTTTATGATGCTGGTGACAGAGTCAAAGACAAATGGATGTAATTGAATTATCAGGTTTATGAAGCAATTTCTAGATCTCTAGGGAAGATCATGGTCAGCTAGTCAGTTATCTGGATGTGAACCAGCATTCTCAAAAAAGTTCTCCAAGTTCTGGTATTGCACTTTGTTTTCACAGACTCCCAACTGGAACTCAAAGTTCCTAGAAAGGTATCTTTGTCTGTGGATGGATACCAAATTGTTGTTGATGAGGGGATACAGGTGAGTGGTGTTTAATTTGGCCATCTTGCTTATGTCTCTATGCTAAATGCTTTTTAAAACTTAATACTATGAATTAAAAAAAAAACTCTGGCACATTACAATAGATAGCATCATCTAATAAAGTTTTAATCCAAGAAGTTGCAGGAACATGACACCACATAATCCATAATAGCATTATATATTCTAGCACATCATAACATCAAAGTATAAATATTATATTAGTGGGGTGCGCCCTGGTGGCCTAGTAGTGTAGTACACCTGGGAGAAGTCTCGTAAACATACCGAGGTCCAGGTTCAAGACCTGGGACCAGGGAAGAACAACCAGTGTGAATAAACAAAACAAAACAAAACATATTGCATGAAATTGACATCCTTATTCATCTATCAGTTATTCTTAGCAATACTTACGCTGACTTAATTCTGCATGTAATCAATACAATAATTCTGACTTTACACTGTAACTTTCTATTAAAAATATAATGAAATTACAAATGAAATGAGATACATTTAGCCACAAAATGGCAAAAAACATGCCTTGAAAACTTTGCTTTGATATAATAAATAAAGAACTTACATAAGTCTTCATGACATTAAAATTTAATATGAATATTTAATTAGCTGATTAGTTACCAATCAAATTTGTCTGGATTACATTAATCAGCAATATATTGAGTATGTCTTTATAATTTTTTATTTTCAGCATTTAGATATACTATATTGATTTCAGTAATTATATTCTTTATAAGGTAGTTCAAGTACTCAAATTTTTATCACTTGCAAGTTTTTCTCCACTTTTTGAGATTTTTCTGTTTCTCGTTCATTTTGATATTTTTATAAAATTTAAATGTTAAATTTTCTTGCTGTGAAGAGTGACAGATTAAGAAACAAATTATTTTATCCATTAAGCTCAATGTACAAGTATACCATTCAATTTTATTTTTTCATTGATTCTATAATGGTTTTAAATTAAATTTATTCATCCATCCACCAAATAACTATTGACTACCTTTTATTCATTTGTCATTGTATTAAGAAGCAGAACAAAATGATGAGCAACAATATAGAAGTTTTGATCTCATGTTACTTAAAATACAGGTATGGATAGACAATTAGCATAAAAATTACACAAATGATTGTAAAATTGTACATTATGATGAGTGCCACAGAAGAGAAACACGTGGTGAAATGGGCACATCTTGACTTAATTAGGAAGTTAGAGAATGTTCCATGACCTGAAGAGTGATTGAGGTCTAAAGAAAAAGTAGGTATTAAGTCCTAGGAGGAGCAGATGTAGTATAAGCACAGGGAAACATATGGAAATGGTGGATGGAAGAAGAAATTGCTTGAATATACATTATAAGACAAGTCATTACTACTTTTGTGTGTATGTGTTTAGAGCCAATGAGAATAACATTTTCAATTATAAATTCAATAAACAAAGGCAATCATTTATGCAATATTTTCAGGTTGTAATCTGCTGTTAGGCTAAGTTGTATCTTATAATTTGTAGTTTTCTACAAATCAGAATTACAAATCATGGGAGTTACCTCAAATCAGATTTCTTAACTCATTTTGAGACATTTTTTTCTGGTTATGACTGTGTATGGCAAAGAGAATCTTTGAAGTGTATTATGGTACGTCCATTGTTTATTGCTAAAACAATATTGCATAGCAAACAACCTCCAAGGTGAGATGGGGGGAGGGAGAGAATGGATTGGATTACATTATTGATTATAGAGGTTGAGGAATGCCAAATCTGAAGCCCAAAGATGTAAATACAAGAGAGCCAATTCCATAGTTCCAGTTTGAGAACAAAGCCTGAGAAGCAGGAGAGCCAGTGGTGAATGTTCTAATGTGAGAGTGAGTAGGCTTGAAACCCAAGACCTAGTGTTTGTTCAAGTTCCAAGGGAGCAAAAGATTGATTCCCTATTCTAGTGGTCAAGCAGGAAGAGTCCTGTCTATTTGCGTGTGGGGTTTTCTTTGTTTGTTTTATTCAGGCTTTCAAATGATGAAGTGAGAGTCACCCTGATTTAGGGAGCAATCTGCTTTATTTAATCATCATATTGAAATGTTAATTTCATCCAAAAAAACGCCTGGACAGATTCATTTGGAATAGTTTTAACCAAATATCTGGCATCCCATGCCCAGTTCAGTTGACATATAAAATTGCCTATCCTAGGATCTCATTTGCTATGTTATGCTAAGAATTCTTTTCATTTATGCCCATGAGATAGACTGGGCTATAATTTTCTTTTTTTCAGGGCATCCTAGGTTTTGAAAAAAGCTTTCTTTGCCACATAATCTAGCTGGGATGCATCCAAAATTTTTCTATTCTTAGGTTTCATATAAAATTGGTTTTATTCCTTATAGGGAAATTCAGAAGAATTAACTTTCGAAACCAAGTGAATCTTGAAATTTATTTTGGAAAGTACTTTAAAGATAAATTTAAGTACTTTATTAGGTATACTACAATTCAGATTTTTAAACTTGTTCCTGCATCAGTTTTATTAATTTACTTTTTTTTTAGTTTTTCTTTTTATTCACATATTCAAATTGACTTTTATAAAGCTGTCTATATAACTTTTGCTTATTATCTATATAAATAGAGTCTATAGCAGTTCCTACTTTTTATTCAGTTTTATTAGTTTTCATAGTCTTTTCATTCAACTCTTAGATTTGTTGATGTTTCTATTGTAAAGATATTTTCTATCTTTTAAAAGTATATATCCTTTTTATATTTATTATCTTTCCTAAAAGGAAAAAGTTTCTCTGGGTTTAATTTACTTTTCTTTTCCATGTGTCTTAAAATAGATTTTTAATCTTTGTTTCTTTCCAATATGTTTAATTTGGGAAATTTCCCTCCAGACACTATCTTAGCAGCATCCCACGGTTTTATTATTTCAATTTTTAGTTTAAAATATTATCTAATTTCCATTGTATTTTCTTCTTTGAGCTACAGGTTGGATATAGCTTACTTAATTACAAAATTTGTGGGCATATGTTGTCTTTATTTGTTGATTGCTATATATTCACTGTTAGCAGAAAACAAATGTAAATTATTTTAATCCTGTAAATTGTGTTCATACTTTCAATATGGTGAATTTATGATAAATTTTTACTAATTCTGTGTATATTATAAAATAAAATATTTTGTCATGTGTGTATAGTGTTCTACATTTTTAGATTACATAATTAATCATATTTTTAGATAGTCTGCATTGTTGCTGCTGTTTACTGCTTTATTTTCTTGTTTATTGTGAGTCATGTATTAAAACCCTAACATTTGTATGTCTTTCATATTATAATTAATTTTTATTGTATGTACTTAGAGCCATATTCTTAGTTGAATATTAATTTAGAATTACTTTCCTGTTATACTGATACTTTTTCATTATGAGATAGTCTTGTTTTCATTAAGTTGTTCCTTTATGTCATAAATTCTCCTTTATTAAATATATTTTATTTTTAATCTATTGCATTAGTGATTGCATGATGTGTATTTATATGTTTACATTTAAACTCTATGTCTTTTAAGATCTGCCTAATGTGAATACCAAGTGTTTTAAAAATCTAGACTGACTGCCTGAATTTAATTGAGTTAACTAGCTTATATATAGCTACATAATTGATTGAATTGAATGTTAGCATAAGTATAGGTTCACCACAAAACTGAGAAGAAGCTACAGAGATTTCTCAACTGCCTCCTACTCTACACGTACATATTTTTCCATTATCAACATTACTCATCAGAATGGTACTTTGCTTCCAATATGAACCTACATTAACACACCATGCATCAGTGGATTTAATTTGCTAATACTGAGTTGAAGATTTTTGCTTGTATGTTTGCATGTTTGCAATGTCTTTGGTTTTGGTTTTAAGCTAATGCTCATAGAATGCATTGGAAAGTATCCCTCTGCTTCTATCTTCTGAAAGAAGTTGTAGAGGACAAGAATAATTTGTTCCTTAAATGTTTGATAGATTTCACCAGTAAACCCATCTGGGACTGGTGGTTTCTGTTTTGGGTGGTTATTGATTCAATGTCTTTATTAGATGTATGCTCGTTCATATTTTCTACTTCTCATAGTGTGAGTCTTGCCAGATTATATCTTTCAAGGAATAGTTAATTATATCTAGGGTATCAGATCTGAAGGCACAGAGTTGTTCATAATGTTCCTTTATAATCTTGTGAGTGCTTATAATATGTGTAGTGATGCCCCCACTTTTGTGTCTGAAATTAGTAATCTGTTTCTCTTCTCTTTATTCCTTAATTACCTTGGCTCAAATGTTATCAAAGAAATAAATTTTGGAATGTCAGTTTTCTTTATTGGTTTTCTATCATTAATTTTATGTATTCTGTTCTTAATTTAGTTATTTTCTTCTGTTTAATATGAATTAAACAGAATTGAATTGGTTTTGCTCTTACTTTTCTAGTTTTCTAAATGATTGAATTTCAATCTTGTCTAACACATGCATTTAAGGCATATTTCCTGATTATCATTATTTTTGCTAATCCCAAAAATTTTAACAAATTCTTTTAAAATTTTAATTTAGCTCAAATAATTAAATCTCTCTCTTAATATTTCTTCTTTTAGCCACATGTTATTTAGAAGTGTATTGCTTAATCTCCACTTATTTTGGAATTTTTCAGCTCTCTATATTGATTTAATTACACTGAACTCTGAGGACAGACATTGTATGAGTTCTATTCTTTATATGATAAGGTGCGATTTATGCCAAGAATATAGGCCAATTTACTGTGTTTTTCATGTGAGGTTGAAACACTGCTTAATCTACTGTTGCATCATAAATCTATAAACGTCAATTATAGATGATTACTATTTTGTCTGAGAACAATTTTGTCCTTGTTGATTTCTGCCTTCTGGATCTGTCCATTTTTTGTAAAAGATATTAAATTCTCCAATTATGATATGGATTCATCTATTTCTCTTTTGCAGGTCTGTCAGTTTTTGCCTCATCTATTTTGAAGCTTCATTTGGGGGTTCAGAAACATGTTAATGTCCTTGAACCTTTCTATGCTTTGAACTATGTTCTGCATATATAATATATATGCATGTATGTATCGACATATGTATGTACATATACATATATAGATATATGCATATAATGTCTTTATATTTTAATTTGTTTACTTGTAGACAGCATATAGTTGAGTATTGTTTTATGATCTAGGCAATATAGTCTTAAAATATTTTAGTATTAGATGGTTGGAATTTTGTTCAAAAGCAATTCAAGCTTTCAAAACAATCTTGTAAGAGAAGAATATATTCACTTTTCAAAATAGGAAGTCAGAGACTTGATGTATATATAATGTGTGCTTTAGGAGAAATTTTTTTCTAAAATTTTTTTTATAATCTTATTTCTTTGTAGGCCACATACATATTTATTCTCTTTTATCCCTACATGTGTACATATTTTGTATCTCCTTCAATGCACATACAAAATCTATCATCAATATATGTATATGTATAATCAAAATATTTGTGAACATTTATACAGATGATATTTTTAAATTACATATAACTTACATTTGTAAGAGAATAATTTGAGTTTTCTTTTGCCATTGGTATTTTCTCAGGGCTCAGTGCAAGCAAAAGAAGACTCGGGTATTTTAAGCAAGTAAGGCATAAATTAAGAACTTATAAAATGAAGCTAAATATTCCATTTTTAGAAAATTCCAGAATTGTCTTATCATGGGAGGTTCTATCTTTGATTATAAAATTTGTTGAAGTAAGAACCTGCCTCTGTGCTATCCCTGCAACAGAATACCCTGTATATTAGAGAGAGAAAATAATAATTGAGCATTAAGAGTGGAGGAGTCACTGCTGTTCTTAATGATGACACATTGTGCCGGATGAACTAGGAAACTGGGCAATGGTCACTGTGTGACTACTGCTGGGGGCTTCTTAGATTTATGACCATCATTGCCAGCACCAACACCCATCATTTATTTGACAACTACAATCCTCTGTACACAAGGTACCAACTCTGGTTAGAATTCCAAAAAGTATGTTAATAAGTTATATTTAAAGTCAGATAATAGCAAGGAACAAATAGACTTTATGATTAACTTGAAAAGATCTGCATTTTAAACACTTAATTCAAATAAATGATCAGTACTACATTATTATAGTATCTCCTAAATATCACTTGGAAGCATTAAAATGCTCACTATATTTAAAAGTACTTAAATAGAAATTGGTTTATCAATTCCTGACATCATAAATTTTTTTCAACTAATTTAACAGGAAAAAAATCTCAAATTTCCAGGTTTTTAAATTGTCCATTTGTCAGCCGTCATTCTCAGCGTAACTCCAGAACTTATTGTTCTCAAGCTCTTTCATTCCAGCTAGGACTTCTGCTTGACACATTCTGTACTTTAGCGCTGAAACTAAGGACAAGAATTAGATAGTACTTTCACTTCTATTTATCTACCTATGTGAGTTGATATAAAAACACCTAACTCAACTAATGCTTAAAATCTTGATACCTGTTTTGGATAGATAGAATTTTTTGATAGAAAAGGGAAAAAAATATTTGAGTCAACTGTCCCCTGAATTTGTATCCTTCTTTAAAAAGTTATTTTTTTCCTTTGTTAGACTTGTCTCCTTTATTCATCTCACCTACTTGATTAATATGATTGTATTCTGATCATTTTATCTTTACAAGTCAGAAGAGCATAGCTTTAGAAATTTATAACATTTCTCAATACCATTATTATGGCTAAAAATATGCTTGTTGCGCAAGTGAGACACTGGTAGAGAAGAGCCTTTTCCTCACTTTAGAAGTTCATAAAGTTGTAGATAAGTAAAAAATGCAAACATCCATAGTGAAAGGACAGAAACCTGTGGACCAGGATGGTTTAAAAGAATTCTAGACAGAGTAAGTAGCACAAGCAAGAAAATAAAAATGTTTCACTTCAAGGACTTCTTTGATTTCCTATGCAATATCAGCAAATTATTTCATTTTAAAATATCTTTGACTACAGAAAAGACCACAAGGCTTAATTATAAAAGTTATAAGCCATTCCAACTACTCAATATAACACATACCCTAGCAAGTTTAAAAAGAATGAGCTTTTGAAAGTGTCATGTTTCAAGTTTCAATATATATAAAGGAAAATATCACTGCTGTCTTCATAATAAAAAAAAAAAGCTTAGCAAACTGAAAACTGGAATTAAAGAGTTTTCTTAGGCTCATCAGAGAATTGAAGTCATAGAGCAAATAGACTCTGTAAAATTCAAATAGAGTGTCGATGGTAGAAAATTAGAGTTGAGAAAAACATGCATAGTGAGCTTGAATATATATAAAAGTAAACTTACCAAATGCAAACACAAAGATAAAAAAGTAGAAAAAAAGCCCCAAACTGTGTGATAATTATAGAATATATAAGACAGATATAGTGGGAAGAATACATTAAATTAGAAGAAATGATTATTATTTAAAAAGTTTGATAATATTGAAAATTTATGATAAGCATCAAGTCACAGATGAAACAAAACTCCAGGAAACTCAGAAAACACCCATCAGGATAAATTACAACAACAGATCTATACACAAACATATCATATTCAAACTATATAAATCAAAAAGAAAGTCTTAAATAAAGTTGTTAGGTGTTAGGGGGTAGCTTACCCACAGAGGAACAAGGATTAGAATTGCATTGAACTTTTATTCAGAAACCAAGCATCTAAGAGTAGAATGAAGTACACTATTTAATGTTGAGAAAAATTTTCCAGCAATCTAGGATTTTGTATCCACTGAAATTATCCTTCCAAAATGAAAAAGAAATAGTTTTTATACAAAACATTGAATTTGTCACTAGTAGATCTACCTTACAAGAAATATTAAAAGAAGTTCTTCAGAGGGAAGGAAAATGATGTAGTTTACAAATTCAGATCTACTTTATGGAAGAATATCAGGCAATAAACATCTAAAGGCAAAATAACATTTTTTATTATTTATAATCAATATAATGAATCTTTTGAAAAAGTTATAATACTAATAATATATTGAGGGATTATAGCTTTCGAATAGGCAAAAAAGAATGGCAGCCATGTTTTATAAGTCAGAGGGAGGAATCGAGAATTTTCTATTAAAAAGTACCTGCTCTGGTCATGAAGTGCTCTAGTGTTATGTAAAATGGAACCTACATTAGTTGCAAATATATGCTGCAAACCCTAAGATAACCATTAAAATAATATTAAATGTATAATTGATGCTAAAAAAGAGAGAAGAAATTATATGAAATGATTAATGAAACCAGAGTCAAAGAAGACAAAACAAACAAAAAATACAAATAGAAAACAATTACAATCATGGCAGAGAGAAATCTAATTCTGTCTAACTATTCCAACTAAAAGATAAAGACTGTCAGAATGAATTAAAATAACGAGACTCATGTATACGGTGACTATAAGAAACCCACTTTAAACAAAAGACATGAATAGGATTAGAGAAAGATACGACATGCTAAAAGTACTCAAATAAAAATTGTATTGTCTATATTAAATTTAGACTAATAACTTTAGAATAAAGATAATTAATAGGAAAAAAGAGGAAATAAATAATGATAAAGTAGCCAATTTATCAAAAATATGTAGCAATCTTCAATATAATTATATACATGACTTAATGGGATTTATTCCAGACATATAAATTTGGTTCACTATTCAAAAAAATCTCTTCAGTATGTTCCATTATATTAACAGGTTAAAAAAGAAAAATCGTGATATATTTAGATACACACACAAAAAAGATTTCTGACGATATCCAGCACCCACTGATAATAAAAGCTCAGAAACTAGGAATTGAGGGAAACTTCCTCAACTTGAAAAGAAACACATGCAAAAATACTTACTCATATTTATTAGTGAGAAACTAGACCCTTTCTAAGTTTGGGAGCAGGCTAGGATGTTCCTTCTTACTACTCTGATTCAATATTATGCTGAAAGTCCTAATTAAAACATATGGTAAGTTTAATGCTATGCATATTTGGAAGGAAAAAAAAACTCTCTTTTTTCATAGGTGACCTACCTGTCTATAAAGAAAAATCTCAATTGCAAAAAACAAACACCTCAATCTAATATAAGTGATAACAGCAAGGTTGCAGACCAGATACAAAGTTAATATATAAAATTGCTCTTCTTTATGTCACTAAAAAATAATTGAAATTTGAACTCACAAGCAGTAAATTTACATTTGCACCAAGGAAATGAAAGACTCAGTTATAAATGTGACAATATATGTATAGAATTTATATGAAGAAAGCTACTAAAGTCTAATGAAGGAAATCAGAGATCTAAAAAAATAAAAAGACTTTCATATTATTGGATAATAAGACACGATAAAATATGGTGTCAATTTTTTTCAAAAAAATATATATTTATAGATTTATTTATAGATTCAACTCTATCACAATAAAAATTCAAACAAGTTATTGTGTGGATATTGACAAGGAGATTCTAAAGTTTTTATGGAGGTGTGCCCTGGTGGAGTAGCCATACGGTCTGCTGTGTATGGCCAAGGATGCAAGTCACATACGTCTCAAGGACCTAGGTTTAAGTCCTGGGGTCAACAAGAACAACCAAGATATACAACTAAATTAAATAAAGAGCTTCTTCCTCCTGTCTCTTTCTGCTGCCTGCCAGATCAGCTTACCTTACAAATAAATAAATAAATAAGTAAAAAAATTAATTAAATAAAGCTCATATGGAAAGGGAAAATGTGATATTGATACTGAAAAAAATAAAAGTTGGAGTACTGACATTACCCAACTTCAAGATTTTGGACCTAATGTACAGCATTGTGTATACAGGCAATAATATTGTATTGTGTACTTGAAAGCTGCTACGAGTAGACTTTAAATGTTGCCGCTACCAAAAAGAAATGGTAATTCTGCCACTTGATGGATTTATTAACTAATGCTATGGTATTAATCATGTTTCCGTATATAAGCATATCAAGAAGACGGTTTGATATCTGACCCAATATGATTCCTATGGACAAACTGAGTACTAGGAAAAAGAGGCTGCCCAGGGTCATTAAAATGAGAAATGTAAGAAGGAGAGAGAGGAAGGAAAGAAGAGAAAGGGAGGGAGGGAGGGAGATACAGAAAGACAGAGAGCACAAGCCAGGAAGCTAGCTGTAACTCCTGATTACGAATAATATTTTACAATTTTCCTTAAAAATCATTTTGTGATTATGGTCCCATAAATTTCATGAAACTTACTAACAAAGTTTTTCTGAATCTCAGTGAACTCAGTGACATTGACATATTCTTAGCAGCAAGGAAAGACGTATTTTATAAATCTAAAATTTCATAATCTGCTTCAAAACCTCTTTCTTTCACTATCACAACATCTCTATACTTGACTAGGGTGACCAGATAAAAGATACTGTTAACATGAGCTATTCATTCTCATTTTGATACTCTTTTCAGAACAATGCCAATCTAGAGCAATCATGGAACACTGATTACTTTGTCAAGGTATTCTGAGCTGGTTCCTCATTTCCTAAAGAAATAACTCAGTTACTGCCTGAGATACATCTTCCTTTTCACTAAGACAGAGATTTTTTGTTTCTTTTTAGGCTTGCTGTACTTCCAAACATTATTACAATCTACTGCTTATTAAAGCAAAACCGAGCAAAAAAATCAAACAAAACTTACTTTTATCCTCTAAGCAATGAATCTGTCTTCAAAATATTGTACAAGGCTCACTCTGAGAGTTACCCAAAAGTTTTTCTGATTTATAGTTAAAGAAAAAAAGATAACTTTCTCATATAATTTTCATAACAAAAATTTAAAATAGAAATTATAGATCTTATGCTTAAATTGTTAAAAATGGAAGCATTGACTAATCCAAGTCTATTTCACAATGAATCTGCACAATTCAGTTCATTTTAAAATACATTCCAGTACCAATTATTTTCTAAGAACTTGAGTAATGCATATTATCTATACAAGTTTTCTATCTGATATAGGTAAACCATACATAAACTAACATGAAAATATATTAGCAATTATAAACTATTACAATTATGAAAAGAAAGGGATATAATGAAATTACTAATTAATAATACTAATGATTTTTGTAGCCAAAATTTTTATATCAGTTATACAGAACTGCTTTTAAAATTGTCGGTGATTCTATATTAGGCAAATAAATTACCTCAGTCTTAATTTTTTTCTTTGTCTCTCGTGAGGAATATACAGTCATAATCCTTTTTCAGCTTTTAGGAGGCAATTAATGCATCTATTAATTTTCTAATCCATGAGCTCGTTTTCCCAATTTCCAAAATTAACAAACATTCAGTTCATGTTTTTACAGAAATCTGAAATTATCTTTGAGCAGCTGGATTTTTCCCCTGCATCCTTCAGATTTGTTTGAAGTACTCAGAAGTTAACAGATACTTTTATTTCTCGGCATCTCAGTGAAGGGAAGGAGAATAAACAGAAATTTTGTAGTAGCCATTTCTCTTGACTATCAAAATGATAAGATTATGCTTTTTATAAAGAAAAATAATTATTTTGAACTATACTAATTTCAAAATTTGTTATAGCATTTATTCATATATATTGAATTTTCATTAGCTTTAATAGAATAGAAACCTTATTTCCACAAAAAATAAGATTTTCAGAAAAAACAGGCCTGCAGTTGATGCTTTCCATTATATTTAGTTGGGGAAAATGCATGTGAATCTACATAGGCAAGAGAAAATTGATAGGAAAATGATAAACTACCCCATACCAGGCATTACTGCAGACATGAATTTTATTTCAATTACACTATAATTCTTTCAAATAGATATCATATTGCCTAAATTTTAGCTTACACTCCTATCCTGATCTCAAAGGCAGGTTTTGTCAACATAAGTGCCTGATATAATTTTACTGTCAGACTTGGGAGTTTTCATTTGTCTTTCACTGCAAAGGTCTTCATCTTCCACATTATTGTGAGTTTTACTTTATCTTCGTTTTTAGTTATAATCCTTGTAGATTATTAAAATTTGGGCCTAATTCTTTTTATATTTCTTAATAGTTGCCTTTATCATTACACCTTGTAGTGACAGCAGAGTCAACACCAACACCAATATCAACACCAGCATCAGCAATAAAAACAACATGATAAATATCATACATATCAATATCAACAATGGCACCAAGGTTGATAACAATACCAATGTATTATAAATATGAGTGGAAGTGCCAGTCCCAATAACAATACAATTACAACATAAATGCCTCTAACATTCCATATCAATGATGCTAATATATTCTATCTTCATTAAAGTCTCACAAAATATATATTACAGTCATTATTATTACTAACTTTATTTTTTTTTTAAGATGAAAAAATGGAGACTCAGAGAGGTCAAAAGTAACTATCATCCTATAGTTAGCAAAATGATAGAGTCAGAACTGATTCTCAAGTCTGTCTGATTGCAACAAATATAAACACTGCAGTCTTTGTGAAACTGAATCTGAATATTTCAAAATAAGTGTATTTTCTGTAGCCCTCAGCCCACAACTCCCCAAACCTGAATGCAGGTTTCTTTCCTAAAGTTGTACAAATGTAAGCTTTCCTTCAGTTTTCAGAATGAAATTAACATGCTTATTAAACTTTATAATTTCCCAGTCAAGTTGCAGAAATATTTTTTGCTAATGGATCTTTCAACATATACGTGCAATTGGTTACCTTAGTTCCTCATTAAGTTTTTAGTGGACTTTCAGTTCTTCATAGCTGAAAATTTTATAAAAATATTTTTTGAGAAACACTTCTATATTTAGATTTTTGACATTGGGCTTAGGGTCATAGTTGTTATTATTCTCACCACTTTTTGTACTACCAACACTTCAGTTATTAGTGTGAGTACCCTCCTATTCATCATGATTCCCAATCACTACACAGTGATTTAAATGTTACATTTCATTTTAGGCAAACTTTTGTTCACATTCCTCAGTAAGCCAACAAAGTTCATTTTTATTCCCAATTCATTTACACATTCTAGGCTTTTAAATGTTCAAAACCTACACTTTGCTCAATTCACTTTGCTAGATTTTGTTGAGGATTTTTGCAGCAATATGAATCAGAGATATTGGTGTGTAACTTTTTTTCTTTGTTTTTTCTTTTTTTGGTGAAATTCTTGTCTGATATTAGAACCAGATTAAAGTTGTCTTCCTAAAAAGTGTTTGTCTTTTTAAAATAAAGATTTTGCAAAATTTTGAGAACAATTGGTATTCTTTCTTCTTTGAAAATTTGGTAGAATTTACTAGTGAAATCATCCTATCCTGGTCCTTTGTTTTAGGGAGGTTTTTGATTACTGTTTCAGTTCTCTTAACTCTTATTTTTCTATTTAAATTTTCTATTTCTTTCTGACTCTGTTTTGGAGTGTTGTATGTTTCTAATTTTTGTCCATTTCTTCTAGATTTTCCTATTGGTTGTCACATTGGTTTTCATAATACTCTTATAATGCTGTGTGTTTCTGTAATATCTGTTAAAACTTTTCTTTCATTTCTGATTTTATTTGTCCTTTCTCTCTCGTCCTCTTTTTGAGTCTGGTTAAAGTTTTATTTGTTTATTTTTTCAAAGAACCAATTCTTGGGTTCATCGATTCTTTGAATAGATTTGGGTGTGGGATAGTCAAGAGCATACAATGGGGCAAAGACAAACTCTTCAATAAATGGAATTGGAAAAATCAGACAATCACATACAAAAGAAATAAATTAGATCACTATCTACCACCATGCACAAACATTAGCTCAAACTATATTAAATACTTGAATATAAGACATGAAACCATAAATGCCTAGAAGAATGAAGAGGTAATACACTATTTGAGATTGGCCTAAGAGATGTCTTTGGAAATTCAACTCTGATGTCAAGGAAAATAAAAACCAAAAGTAAAAAATGGGACTACATCAAATTGAAATGCTTATGTACAGCAAAAGAAATTATCATCTAAATAAAAATAAAGACATACCACTGAGTGGGAGAAGACATTTACACATCATACATCTGACAAGAAATTAATATCTAAAATATATAAAGAACTCATAAAACTCACGAACCAGAGACCAAATAATCCAGTCGAAAAATCTAATCTGAACAGATATATATCCAAAGAAGAAATGTGTTTTGTTATCAGGGACATGAAAAATCAATTTAATCTAGATGCAGATTAAAGTAAAAATGAAATACCTTATATTTGTGATAATGATTATTTTTCAAAAGTCTGGAAACAATAAGTGCTGGCAAGGATGCAGAGTAAAGGGTACACTTATACACTGTTGGTGGGAAGTAATTGGTGCAATCATTATGGAAAGCAATAAAGAGATTCCAAAAGTATTGAATAGAAATTGATCCACTTATCTTACTTAAGTGTCCATCTATAGTTGTGTGGATAAGCAAGATACTATACATGTATGTGTATCTACATATATACATATACACACAATGGAATACTATCCAGATATCTAAAAGGTGAAATTCCGCCATTTACAATACAAGGATGAACCTAGACAGAATTATGTTTAGTGAAATAAAATGGAAGAGAGAAGATAGAATTTTATATGTGGCATATAGAGAAACAATACAAACAAGGGAATCAAATCAAACAAAAGCAGACTTTTAGTTTAAAGAAGCAAATTAGTTGTTACCAGAAGGGAAGTGGGTAAAAGAGAGCAAATCAGATAAAAGATGTTAATTATGTAATGAAATATACACCTGAATTGTTGGTGAAAAACTTAATTATATATAGATGTTGATTTGCAATGATACACATTGTTATGATGCAATATTCCTTTAATAATTAAAAAATGGTAGTTATAAATAATGAGCTATTGACTTAAAAAATGTATATTTCTTATAAGCAGAAAAAAAAAAGGTGTAAAGCTCACATGTTGTTTATCTTAGCCTTTTACTCCAGTGTGGTCAGCTCCCATTATCGTCTCTGCTCCCATTGTCTAATCACATATCTTCATGTCTTCCATTTCAACATACTTGAAAGTAGTTCGTATTTTCAGTTATTTTCCAGTTAATCAAATAAACAGATTCTTTCTGGGTTTGCGCTCCTTTCTTCTTTGTGTCCCATTTCTGTCTTTCTTAGATAGTTCAGTTCTTTAAAAGAGTTGTTTATTCTTTTTCCACTTTCAAAATAACTCATTCAATATATATATAATTCTCATTCAATAACAAATAAAACTCATTCAATAACATTCAATATATATAAAGATTAATAAAAAGTATAAATTCTATGGCTGTAATCATTAAAAGAGTCCAAGCTTGAAGTTTTTTTAGAGTGTGAATAAATACTTTTTCACAATATAGAAGCTCTGATGAGTAAGATTAAAGGAAAGAGTCAATGGATGGGTTCTATAGAGGGAAAGCATTTCAGGTATCAGAATAGCCTGGGCAACTGTGGAGAAGTGAAATGAATGCACCATTCTTGAAGGTGCAAGAGGCAGAATAAAAGTAATAGCTAGGGAGTAGAAGAATATGAAAAGAAGGATATGATGAAGAAACACTCATTTTAATACAGAAAAGAAACAAATAAGCTCTTTATCAGAGAATCAAAAGATGTATTTTAGAAAGACTAAGCATTAACTTTACTTACTATTTGTAACTTGATATGTGTGAATTACTAAAGGAAAGCAAAATTAACAATGCATTTTTGGTAACTACTTTATGCCAGGTTCTACTGAATAATTGCACCTTCTGTGTTTTCTTTACATCAACCATAATACCTACTAAGTCCCCTATATTTGAAGATATTAATATATTTTTTCTGTGCAAGTAGCTTATTTTGCATTACATATGTATATAAACATAATGAAATAATTTATCTACTTTAGTAAATCACATTTTAAAAAGGTGACAACAATATAGATTAAAGGTCAAATTAGTAAAAATCAGCCAATTTTATTTAATTGTCTGCATATCCATTTTAGACAGTTAATGAATGCTTAATTGGATTATGTTAGTCTATAATAGCACTTTCTGCATAAGAAAAATTCAATAATGACAGTGATCAAAGAGAATAGAGTGACACCATTATCAACTGATCATAAAGATGATTGACTCTTCTAATCATTTACTTTGTACTATTAAATATTTGATAGAAATTAATTTCTTAGTCAAAATAGCTGAATGTGTTTACTATTTTTTAAAAATTACTTTTATCCTGCTTAGTTTTTTTCCAGAACATATGTACACTTTTTTTCCTTATGTCCTCTGAGAAGAATACAAGGGATATGAATTAGACATAAAAAATTCCTGATAATATGAGTAATTAAACATTGGAATGAGCTATAAGAAGGGAAGATTAGAGGATGTTAAAATGAGGTGAATCATTATCTTAATAACATAAAAGCACATGAGAAATATCATCCAAGATGAGATCAGTGTCTATCTAGCTGCTACCAGATAAATAACAAGAATGAAACAATTTCTCCTGAAATATTCTTCTTAAAAAATACAGCTCAATTATTTATATTTCATCTAATATACTCCTTGAGGAGCTAGTTTAATACACTTTCTATATATACATTTCTTTATCCAAAGTAAAGTGCTTCTAGAATATCAGAGAAGAATTTTCCTTATTCCTTTTTTATCTAGATTTTTGTGCTTTGTTAGAGGATCCAATGTTAATGAATGAATGCATGCATTCAGTTGCCTGATAAGTATAATTTAAAATATTATTAGTTAGCATTTATAACAGATGAAACTGAGTTTGGCACTGTATGAACTCAACATAAATGGTACCACTTCTATTTGATCTCTATATCTGCTAGGAATTGCATTTAATTGTAGAATAGAGACACATCAACCAGTACCTTAATAAGAGAATTGTTTTTCAAAAGAATATATAAAAACACACTGGAAAATCTGGGAATGGACACTCCAGACTAGCACAGCAGGTCTATAAAATCATTGAGACCACAGGATACCTCTGTTCTTGTACTTAGTCTTTGTAGCATGTGCTTTTTATCTCATCGTCATAAGAGAGCAGCTGAAGCTCTGCCCTTCACATCTGTATTCCAGGAAGGAAGAGGGGTAAAGCAAAAGGGAAAAAAAAATTGCCTGTCACCTATCAGCCTCCTTTTCTGCTGACAGCCTACCCAACAAATCTGACCAGAACTTAGTATGACCACCCTTACTATTGCAAGGTGATGGCAAATTAACTAACTAATTTGAGAATATATCCCCCTAAATCAGAGTCCTTATAAAGGTAACAAAGAAGAATGGATATTAGATAAGGAAAAAATAAAGTTTCATTGTGCATCTTCTACATATGCACACCATTGCAAATGTTCATTGCTTTGGGCTTTCTCATCATTCCTGAACTAATATATTTTCCTGTTTGCTTACTTTTCATCTGTCTTTGCTATTCCCACTGACTAAAATGTTTCTACCTTGTTCACTACCAACTGAAAGTTTAACAGTTTTTTAAAAGCACATGTTAGATAGTATCTTCTCTGAAAACTTTTTTATATTCTTCCTCAAAATTTATTATTCTTTTAGTCTCCTAAAGATTTTCTTCATATAAGTGCTGGTGCAGAGTAATTTAAATTATAATAATTTTGCATATTATATTCCTCCAGGATAGTTTTAATTCTTAGAGATGAGTTCTGTTCTATTTACTCTTGTGTCACATTTCAGTGCCTTGTATATAATTGCTATTCACTATATTTAATGAATTAAACATATAGATCTCACTTTAAATAAACCTAAAATTTAGTAAGGGAGACAATCTGTTTTTATAAGCAACATAATAGAAGCAAGAAATTAGAAATTAAATTGTTTACTCAGCTATTCTTTCTCCATTTTTTTCTTTAACTGCTTCAAATTATGACCTTGCTTTTGTTCATAAATTTGTATTAAGCTTTCTTACAGTCAAATAAGATATATTTTTTCTCATTACCTTAATTTGCTCTTTAGCTGCATACTTTTTTTAATCTTATGTTTACTAATTCTTCTAGCTATTTTCCCCTCCCAATTCTACTGTTCATCCAAATCTACTATATCATCTCAATGGGTTTCCAAAACTTCATGTGTCCCTTTGGTCTGACCAACCTAAAACTAGAGAGGAAAAAGGAGAACAAAATTAGAATACTTATTTTCTCAGCTCTCACCCTGAGAGATGGGTTTAGGCTGGCATCTTTTGATTGAAAGTCACTGTTCCTTTCACCAGGGTCTGGGTTCCTGTAACTGTTAATCTTTCTTTATTTTAGGAGATAAGAGTAGTGACAATAAACTTTTTGTTCCCTCAAATCTGCTTCCACCATTGTAAATATTCCCTTTACAAATAGAGGCTTTTATTTTCTTGTTTTTAAGATTTCATGAATATTGCATTATAACATTATAAAGTTTTAAGGCAGGCATCATTATAAATCAACATCTGTATATACATACTATTAGGAGACTACTCTACATATCGCTTCATAAATTCTCTTCTTAATTCTTCACAAATGAGATTACTCTCTTTTCTTTCTTTTTCGGGCAGTCATTTATTCCTACTTGATAATGAGGACAGACAGATCTTGGAAGATCCATTCTAATACAAGCACTCTACTCTTCCCTTTAGAGAAAGGGTGCTCTTGAGGAGATCTGTGAGAGAAGATGTGAATCAATGATTCAGATCAGAAACAGATCACAAGTCTATGACACAACAGAGATAGATATTATTACTAAATTGACTAGCTAATTTAAAGACATTTAGCCAAATTATTCCAAAAACTTAATTAGAGATAGAAAATAACAGCAAGAATAATATAAAAGTGAATTGGAATACTGAGCTAACTCTGCATATATGTGCTCAACGGAAAACACTGGTAGGAAATAAGATAAAAATAAAGACCAATTAAATTTTAAAGTCCTAAATTTGAAGTCCTTAATATCACCAAGATAATAGTTTCAGACTAAATGACAACAGTTTTCCTTTAAGAGTGCTAGCATGGTTTCATTTCTTTTGTTTTCTCCTTTGAGATCATGTGGGTTCTCATGTATCTTGGGATCGATACCTCAAAAGATGCACAACAAAGGTTAACAGACATTATTAACTTTGGGCAGTAGGATTTCATATGACTTTATTACTTTTCTTATTGTTCATTTGTATTTCTAATGTTTATCAAGTGAATACATGTTACTTGTACAATTAAAAAAATATCCAAAATCTCAAAATGTGAATTTTAAGAATATCGTGTCACAGTAATATATTTATGCAAACAATTCAGAACTAAGGGGAAGCTGCCACTTCCTATTAAAGTTTATGTTTCAATTTCATTGCTTTTAGAATGTACTTAAACTTAACTTGATTCAATTTAGAACACACTGCTGAGTACCTATTATGTGCCCTGTATTCCCTGTTAATCCCTAAACAAGGATGAGGAGACACAGTCTCTACCTTGAAGGCAGCCACAGAGTTATCAGAATTATAGTGTGAAGTCAGAGGAGAATAAAATATGTTCTAGGATTGGACCAATTAAAGCATGGAAAAGATTATTACGGCTTTTCTTGGAGGAGAATTTGAAATAGCTTTATTACACACAATCTTTAAGGATGATGAAAATCTTAGAACGTAGAAAGTTAAAATAGCATAGAAAAGATGTGAGTATTTTTAATTTGGAATACTCAGGTGACAGCATATTTTATTGTTCTTCTAATATGAAAATGATTTATATGGAAGAGCACAGAGTTGCATTCTGCGTTGCTTGAGCTGGCACAATGAGGACATATCCTCGTTTCTACCATTCATTATTAGTTTGGACTGTGATTTCTACCAGGGTTTTGAGAAGATACAAGTCTTTTGATACAATATTGTTAATGAAGCAAATATAATCCAATTTATGAAGTTAAGTTTGTGACAAGGTTTCTAATGTTGACCTCTAACAAAGGGAATCACTTACTCTAATAAACAAGGTTTATTCAGAAGCTATACCAGAGAGCAGATTAGGCGGTATATTTATGGAGACATCCACATGCTCTTCCCTGAATCCAAGACTGACAGCTCCTTGAAAAACCTCAGAGGGGACCTGACTCTCAGTTCCACTGAGACAGAAACAGTAACATTTGTGTGTGTGTGGCAGGGAGATGCAGGCATGTTGGGTCTTGCATGTTGCCTGTTTACACTTGCATGAGCTCTCTCCCTTTCTAGCCTTTTGACCTCATTTAAATAGGGTTCTAAATATTAATGTTCACGTCAAGAATTCATTTTTCCCTCAAAATGGAGGTTGCTTTCACATATAAATATAAATTCAACCAAGCTGCCTTGGTTTAATATTTATTAAGATTGTGCATCTTTGTTCTTAGTTTTATGTGCAAAGTAACGTGATGTCAATTGTATGTAATATTATGGACTACAAATGAATGAAGAAAACAAGAAAATTAGAAACTGTTATTAAGTAAAATCTACTAAAAAATTTAAGTAAATAAATTTAAAGACACTCTCACAGATTGTTCTGTTTTCTTCTATTTCATCAATGAACTTAATAGAGAATGAAATCAAAATCAGAAACTGTCAAGAGTAAAGACGAGAGAGTTTACTACAGTGAGAAATCAACTACAACAGTTTAATCTTGCGTCATTATGTTCAAAAACAGATAAAAATTTAAGCCTGTAAAATATCTTTAAGACCTGCATTATAGACTCATGCTTAAATGCAGGATCTGGATAAATTTTGTGATTTATAAGTTTCAATTTGTATGCCTAAAAAAAAAAGAGAGAGGGAGTCTATATGGAAGTAAGAAGAATCTACAAATATGAAGCTGTCCCCTAAAGAGCAAAGTGCTTGATTTAAATTGAACTTATTCTGCATGCTTTTGTTTTTGTCTATTGCCACAAAGATTTCATAGTCCATAGAATAGGAAACATAAAATGAAAAATGCGGCTCTTGGAGAAGAGAATGTTTTCTTCAAAATCAATTACAAATAAACATAATTATTGAACTTGAATATATTGGAATTTCAACACAGTGCGGTGCTTTGAATTTTCTAATTAATTGAAAATCTACTTTAATGTTCCATAAATCTCCTAAAATATGATTAGAAAATACCCTAGTAAGATAGACAGAGCATAATTAAACTTGCAGTTAGTTGATGTTATTGAAGTAGCTATGATAAACTATCCTGAATATTCAGACATGCTATTTATAGTCTATAAATTTTGGAAAAGTAGTATCATATGTTTATACTCTTCTAAGTACTGAAAAGATGAGACAAAGAATAAAATAGTAGATATAAAGGACAGTACTATAGTTGTACAGAGCATCAGAGATTTGACTACATTCATTCCATAATTATTTATGGGTTGCTCTATCCCATCATTGTTCTGGATGGTAGGGGCTCAGTGAAAGCAAAACAAACAGAAAAAAATAACTTCATAAAACTTGTTGCTGTGGTCAGAAACCACAGAGGACATACATTTATGTGAAGAACTTATTTGAGGGATAGTGCTTACTCTCAGCTATTCCATTTTTTTCCCCAGTGAAACAGGAATAAAGACAAGCAAGTAGACAGTCTTTTAGAAGACTACAGTTTGAGGACAGAAAAAGAGTGTGAAATATTCACCTAAGAGGTGACAGTAAGACTGAATTAAAACACTGAAGACCATTTTGAGTTTTTAATTATAAAATGACTTCCAGTTTGTTTATGTGTATTTCTCCAAGAAGATGCAGAAAACAAGGTTATATTAAATGATAGTTGGGATTTTTAGCTATAATGGAGGAAGAAAAAGAGTGTGTAAGGTCTATGCATATAAATAAGAATAATGACTGTTGTGTCATCTAAGTCAGATAGGAAGGGTTGCGAAAGATAGGAGTGAAGGAGAATGAAAAAGTGGTAAGACAATGAATTGGAAGCTTCAGTGAAGTCAAAGAATTATTGGAAACAAGATATTTGAGAGAGTAAGCTTAAAGATAAAAGGTTATAAATTGAAAGTTGGATGCTTAAAATTGAGAATACAGAGGAGGAAAAATTAACAGTACAAAATTTTTAGAACTGATCATGGCAATGAGCTAATAAAAGGAGAATATGATCAACTGAAGTGAAGACATAAAGTAACCAAAAGTCAAAATTTTGCAAAGATCAGTTGTAGGGAACATTAATTAATCATAGAACATTTGCACTGATTCAAGGTTATGATTTGAGAAAGCTGATAGAGAAATCTCCAAAATTCATATAATTTTTTTTATGTTTTTCTTAAAATTTAAGGGCACAAAACCATTCTAACATACTAGATATTAAAATTTATTAACAAATATGCATAGACAAATGTTTATATACCCAATAATACAAGATGGTATTTTTTCTTGAATCAAGTCTAATATTAGCATGGCAAAATATGTAAAGGAGAAATAATTTTGACTTTGAAAACCTGAAAATTAAAACAACTTTTTAATCCATATTTTCTTGAAGAATATTATAAGGCACTCTAACACACAGCCCTCATCAAAGTGTCTTGAAAGTTCCAATTAAATTTTTGTGCCTTCAAATTTTCCCTCTTCTTTTTCTATTTATGTTACTTCACTTCTCTCTTTTTATAATTGCCTAAGACCCTTTGCTTTTTGGTCATCCTGATAAAACTGGAAGGTAATCTGTTATTTTTGCTATGTGATCTTCCCTAGTACGTAGCACATGACACATGTTTTGCTTAAAAGTCATGAGAAGGAAAAAAAGCTATACTTATACTTCTATATATTTAGTCCTTGCCATTTATATTTTGTATATATATAATGTGTATAAATATTTGTATGTGTCAGAAAGTGAGCATGAGAGCAAGCATATTCAAAGACATGTGATGCTGCTATTTACCTCCGTTGTGGAGAATCAGAACTGTGGCAGAGGAAAGCTTTATTAAATGATAGATCTTCACAAGTTTGCATATTCAGGTAAGTTTGGGAACATGACTATAAATAAATGAATGAGAAATTGAGTTTGACATTTGCATGATGAAATATGAAGCACATTTTCAATAATTTCAGTGATCCCTTAAATATCATTCAGAAATGTTAGCTGACCTAAATTTCCATTTGGCTAATGACTTTCTTTGCAAACCATATGACAGGCTGTCACTGTCATAACTCTAGTAATACATCACTAAATTCTAACTTTTCTGAGTTTTTGTATATTTTTACCTAAAGCAATGGAAAAATACACAGGTAGAAGAGAAACTGATGCAATCTCTTATAGAACCATGAGAGAATATTAATGTTTAAAACATTCATGTATTGGAATATAATGCAAAATATAGGGCTGTATATAACTATTAAATAAAGAATATTTTACCATATTTTGTTGTAAAAATTATCATTTATCATTTTGGGGGTATAAAAAAATAACCTTCAGAAGTCCATAGCAAAATGTTTTTATATATAGTACTTGTAAAATCAAAACAATTTGCAATAGGTAAGGTATATTTTTTTTCTAAAAAAAGGTTAAATTCCTAGTTAAGTAACACTGCATGCTTTTCCATAACTACTTAGGTTTCCCAATGAGAAAAAAAAAGAAAGAAATAGTATAGGAAAAGGTGAGAACATCTTGAAACACATATTTCAATTATTAATTCCAATGTTATGATTTAAATTCATATATACATATATAAATATATATTATATATATTTATATATATACTTGGATAGCTATTATGCATAACTAGGTGTTCTGATCATTGAATGACTTGAGACAGTTTCATACTAAATGGTTTGGTATTTGCATAGAAAAATCAATGGGCAAATGTCTATTGCTCTAGACAGAGATCATTCGGTGACAGGAAAAGAAAGCAACACAAAGTTGCCCAAACAATGAAAGGGAGATACATAGCAGGCATTTACCATGTCACCTAGAAATAGAAAAAACACAGTCTCCTGAAGGCCTAGAATTAGGCAGTCATCATTCATAGCCAGGCATTCATCACTAACTCTGCTTCTTTTCCTACCCTCCCCCACCTCGGCGGCCCTGTATCAAGCTAGTCTCTCATCTCTGTTTACCATTACACAGATGCTACTATCACTCCCTTATAGAACAGCTCCTTTACTGCTTTACTCACAAGTGGCCCACATATGATTGCCCTAGTAGAGGTTTATACACAGTCTCTAGTTTAAGGGCCCAACAAAATCACACTAGCAACTTTCAGCTGAAAATCCAGCAACTTGGTTCAGCGGAGCATTTCAGAATCAAAGAATTGCAACATGGAGTGAAGTACACAGACAGGGAACAATATGGGAGGCCATTCTGACAGTATGCTCATGAATAACCTAAGGCCAGTGACACACACAGATGGCTAAAATTCCCACACACTTGCTATTTTGGAAAAGTCTACAAATTCCCTTATCCCATATACCTATCTCAGGTGCCTGCAAAAGTCCAAGAATTCTTACTCGATTGTTTTTGGAGAAAGCACATTCTCATAGAAATTCCAAGATCTTAGGAGAAGGTTACGTGTGATAAGACAGATTGAAAATACCTCTTAGTTTGAATGAACAGCATCATCTGCTTATAATAATGTATAGAACCTTAGATCTTAATCAAGCTCACTCTTTGTTTTATAGGAAAGGAAAAAAGCTGCAGAAGCTTAAGGGCTCACCTAAGTCCATATAGTCAGCTCTTTTGTAAAAATCAAGGATGAATCCGTTTTTTGTTACTTATTTTTTTAACTTTATGTTTATCACTCATTCCATTATACAAAGCATTTCTTGTTTATTAAGTTTAACTATTAGATAGAAATTTGAGCTGGGGTACAGGAGAAGGGAAGCAAAGACAGGGGATGATAAAAGGGCATCAATTTAATTTAAAATGCAACTAACCAAAGTTAGGAAATTGGTACAATTAAACTTAAAATGCAGCTGACTATCAACTAAGAGGCTGTAAGTGGACACGTGATGGACTATTAGAAAGAACAAAGACCATATATCTTAATCAGTGCCGACCCGAAACTCACCAATTAATTTAAACGAAACCACTGACAGGCCAATTAGAAACCTTATTCCACCTCAGGACACCGCTGGGCTGAAGTAAGGGCAGTGAACCACCTGCCAGAAACTTTAAAAACTCAGGTCCCAAACCCCTTAAGGACAGCTTCCTTTTCAGAATGACCCACCCCGCTATCTGTCTTTGAATGGATTTTTTTCTTTCTTCTTCCTGAATGAACACACTTTGTTCCAATTCTTTGCTCTCTCTCTTCTCTCTTTTCATGCACACACTGTGCCCTGGGGAAAACCTCTCCAGAGACACAAGTATCCACGGAAACTGAGGAACACCCTGCAATTTCATAACCATTGCACTAAGGAAATTGAAATGTTCTTGTACTGGAAATGTATTAATTTTCTATTACTACTATAGCAAATGTTGTGGACACAAATTTAGTATCTTATGGTGCGTGAGGTTAGAGTCTAACACAGGTCTCAAGGGTAAAATTAAGGTGTTGGCAGCTCTGGGTTTCTTTCTGGAGGTGCTATTCCAACTTATAAAGTCTGCCCACAAACTATCAAACAGCCCCTTCTATCTTCAAAGCCAATAATGGTGGATTTAGTTTCACATCAAAATAATTAAATCTCTGTTTTTATCCACATATTTTTCTTCTCCACTTTTAAAGACTATTGTGTTTACATTGAGCCTACCCAGAAAATTGAGGAAAATTTTATTTTTAGCTCAGTGGGGTGACCTTACTTCCATCTATAATATTAATAGCCCTTACCAGACATAGAAACAAGTTCTGGGTATTAGGACATAAAAAATCATTGGGAGTCTTATTTTGCTTCAAAGTAGGTGATTCTAAAAATGGGTCTTAGAGAGACACTCACCCATGAAACGGCGGAAGATAGCTAGGCTCTTTCCAATTTCTCTTCCAGTCTAATGAATTTTCTCTATTCCTAGGCTCATATTCTTCTACTGAAACTCTGAAATATAGACATTTGTCAATAATCAATTTCAGGTCATCAAGCTACACCTTTCAGAAAACTGACTTACTTTTAGAAAATTTTCCTATTTCCTTATTCAACTTTTAATCAACTCCTATTTATATTGCTTCTCATTATTAACAATTTCTTGGTTTCAATTCACTGAATCTAAATGATTCTCTGTAGTCACTTGTGGGAAAAATGAATCTCTGTATCTATAATGTGGAAAAACAGAGATAATTGCTTTGGTGACATTTCATAACCTAAAGTAGCAAGAGAGTGACATGGCTGAGAATAGAGTTTAATTCTTCCACCTCCAATTCATGCTTCCTACAAAGCGTAATTCAGCAACAAGCAAAGAAATCCCATATGAATTAAGCATCTTTCTTTGAATCAAAATAAGTTTTTCTTTGCAACATCAACACTCTCACCACAGGATGTTCTGTGAACTGAAAAGAGAGGCTCTGTGCTGAAGCTGTGTCAGGCTAGCACTTCAGCTGACATATTAACTTCTGCTGGAGAGCTATTTAACTTGAATAGAACCTGAGAGTATGTACAGTGGTAAGAAGATTTTATGCAATCTTCATTGTTATATTAATGAAAGCTTTAATACCTTTAAGATCTGCAAAAGCCAGACTTCTACATTTAAAGAAAAATCACAGCTCACATGCAGTGAGCAAATATTGCACTGGTTTTTACACATTACTAGACCACAGAAGAGATACTGTGATGAGCTGAGAGAATTCACAGCATAAAGTAAAAATGTTATTGACTACAAAATTAATACATGATTAGAGTTAAAACATATAAATACCTTTCTCTTACATGCTAAAGCTTATTTTGGAAAGAGTTTAAATTTCAGTAGAATGTAAGATTAAAATAAAATTGTCAATATTTAGCTATAATACAATGAATGTGATAATTTTCATGCTCATAAGGAAGATTAAATTTGTAGCACTTTTTAGACGTGAAACTCAAGTATCACTGGCTATTTAGCTTGTAAGAACACAATTAATGTATCATTTGTCCTCTGAGAAGAGGTAAGAGTCATTGCTTTCACCTAGAAAGGATTCACAGCATTTTTTCAAAAGTTGCATTTTCGTATGCTGAATAGCATTTACCTAAGTGAAAACAGACAAACTGTAGCATTCTTGCAGCATATTTCCATCACCCATCTAGGGCAACTATATTCTAAAATTGTTTTAAATGAGTTATGATAATTCTTAGATTACTATTCCACAGATAACTAAGGTCTGGTTGAACTACAGAGATTAGGTCAATTTATTCACATTTTCTGTAACACGGATAAAATTTTGAAATGATATACTCATCTAAACTGTCATTCATTTATATCAATATATTGAGTGCCTTTATTCTAGTCACTGCTAGGTTCCATATACTTAAATATAGATAAGATGCTGTGGAATAGAAAACATATACACATAATTAAGTAATGGAAAACTTAGTGATAGATATGGATAATCTAACCCTTAATAATAATAATAAAAAAAAACTTTGTAGAAATTATTTAAGTGAGCGTTGGGTTAAGAACAACCTCATCAAAGGGAATGTCATTTGAAGAGTCCCAAAGAGAGATAACGTCAATATAACAACAATAAACAACTTAGTAGTTAGATCATAAAATTCAATCAGAGAAGAGTGAAGATATGTCTACAGAGATAGAAAGCTTTTAAGTTAGTTGTGGCTGGTAATTTGAAGCTCTATATAAATTAGACATTGAAGAATTTTAAGAGATGATTTTGTTTTAAATAGGATAGTTTGGCATTTATATGAGAATAGTTTTGAGTATCTAAGATTAGAAGCAGGCAGAGAAGATAGTTGAGAGAATGTTGAAGCAATCCAAGAAAGAGATAATTTGAACCTAAGCACTGACAGTGAGAATGGTGATGAGGAATTCAGAAAAGATTAAAAATATATGTAAGAGACAAAATTGTCAAGGCTGGGGGCAATTATGAATATTAACTGACTGTGGTATAGAGATAGAGGAATTAAAAATAATTATTCTTATGTTTTTCTTTTGAGTTACTGTACAAATGGTGTGACATCTCCTTGCTTAGAAAATAAGATAGATGACATAAGAAAGAAGTAGGATGGGTAAGGTGAGGAGAAAGGAGGGGATTTTTAATGATCATTGCACTTGGAGGCAAACTGACTCCTTTCACATTAATGAAGGCCAAATGATAAGTGATAATGGAAGGTTTTCATTATTTTGAAGAATTTTAATATGGAATGTATTTTCTCAGCTACATTATCATATTTATGAGTCTGTGTTTCACTTTGAAATACTATAGCATTTTACTTGATTTTCTTCTATATTTCATGTATTCTTGCTATATGAACAGGGTGAAGTTTGTCCATTTTATAGACAAAGACAGTAACGGATCAAATCTATTTTGTGAAGCATGTGAATATTTTGTACCAAAATTAATTTTTAAGAGTAATTTTAATAGTTCAAAGGAATTCAGAAAGCATTGCCAGATTTATTGATGAGTTAAGGATACAACAGTCTTAATTCATTTAATCTATGGGTTAATGACTAAAATAGACAACTTAGCTATCTGGCTCACACTTGTTCTGAGACTTCTGAAATCATTACTTCATAACTAAGATGTAATCAGTGAAACCCAAACTAAGCCAAACGAAAATCAACTAACCAAAAATGTTACCTCATAATGAAATGACTTTCGTTTTATCTCTAACTAAAAATAACGTAATGGTGTGCTTGACAACAAAAAGGATTTCAAAGCCAAACTCTTTGGAAATAAGAAAGATGTAGTTCTATTAATTCACCCTGGAACCATAACCACTATTGTGCATTTTCCTTGCCTTAATATAAATTGTAATGAGTTAGAAATAACAATTCACATAATGCTAGAATTTTCTGGTGACACAAAGTTTGTAACACTAAAACACCTTTAAATTTCTCACCTTTCTGTGCTTCCAAACACTAAAGAAACATTTATATACATTATAACAATATACCCTGTAGAATTACTTTCGTAGCACAAATTTTAAGAAGTCATTTATACCCTGACTTGTTACATATATAATGCCAGTGATTTATCTTTCTTATATAGTCTATTTTAAGTAAAATGAATTATCTATAGGGCTCACACAAAGGTAGGACTTAAGAATAGATACCTTTTAAACTTCTAGGTCATGACTTTTAATTTTTTCTAAATTATTATGGCTATAATGCACTAGATGACACCTCAGTGACCTGGAAGTGTTGATGTGCTTCCCTAAGCATTTAAGAGTACTACACTTCAGACTGGGAAATCCCCGGCATTTTATGTTTAATTACAACAAAGGGTATTTTATATATGTGCTGCTTACTTTGCTAAAATTCTTAGAATACTATGCAAATATCAAAGGAATGAGTGTCATCCGAAGGGAATCATCAAAATACTTAGCCTAAAAAGATTTAAAAATGTGGCTAGAAAGAATGAGTTTAAAGTTAATTTGCTTTCAAATAAAAACAGGAAATAAACAGAGAATTCTTAATACAAACCTCAAGGTAACTTCAAAGCATATCTCCAGGTAAAAAGCAAAGAGGAAAATAAAAAGGGACGTCAATCAAAACATAACTAGATTTGACTCACCTAAGATGCAAAAGAGAAGAACAAAGGCACTATCTGTAACGCTCAGAACACAATTAACAAAATGGCAATAAACAGTTACATATCAATAATCATCCTAATTGTTAATGAACTGAACTTGTCATTAAAATAACAGAATGACTGAGTGGATTAAAAAGTATGACCCAACCTGCTGCTGCATTCAGGGAGCTCACCTTCTTTCAGAAAAAACACAGACTCAAAGTTGATGGTTGGAGGACAATCCTACAGGCAAATGGCAATCACGAAATAAAATAAACAAAAAATCAAGAGTAGCCATACTTAGCTAAAATAGATGACCAACTAAAAAGCATAGTAAAAGACCTAGGTAGACATTATATAATAATTCAGAGGTCAATCCAGCAAGAAACCATAATACTTATTAATATATATGTACCTAATGAAGGGACATCAAAATAAATAATGCAAGTGTTATCAGAACTAAGAAGAGACATTGACAGCAACACAATCATAGAAGGAAATTCAATATCCCACTTACAGCAATGAACAGATCAAACAGGGAGAAAATTAACAGATAATCAATAGCTTTAAACAGCTAATTGAAATAGTTTGGTCTAATAGATACATACCAAACATTTCATCTGACTTTAGAATTCAAGTTCTTCTCAAGTGCACATGGTGTATTCTCAAGGATAGATCATAGATTGAGACAAAATACAAATCTCGACAAATTTACAAACACTGAAATCAGACCAAACATCTTCTCTGACGACAATGTCTGAAAATTAGAAATCAACCTAATAAAGAAAGCTGAAAGGCCCAAAATACACTGAAGATTAAATGACATGCTTCTGAATTACCCTTTGGTAAAAAAAGAAAATCAAAAAAGAATTCAAAGATTACGTAGCAGCAAATGAGAATGAAGACATGAGCTACCAGAATCTATGAGTTGCGTCAAAAGCAGTACTAAGAAGGAAGTTCATTACAATCCAGGTCTAATTCAAAAAGCAACAAAAATTCCAAATAAACAATCTAGCCTGAAATCTAAACAACTGGAGAAAGAATAATTGAAGTACAAAATCAATAGAAGAAAAGAAATAATAAAAATTTGAGCAGAAATAAATGAAATAGAAACAAATGACCTAGAATAGCATTGAAACCTAAAGGTGGTTCTTTGAAAAACAATAAACAAAACTGACAAACCACTGGCTAGACTCATGCTGGAAAAAAAGAGAGAAAACCTTCACAATTAGAGTCAATAATTAAAGCGTGAGTTAACAGCAGATACCGCAAAAAATACAAAACATCATAAGAGACTACTATGAATAGCTCTATGCTAACCTCGAGTACATGGACAGATCAGATAACTTTAGTGAGTTTTAATAAAAATTCAGAGAATTAATGCCTGTTTTTCTCAAACTCTTCCAAAATATTGAAGAACAGAGAACACTCCCGCTTTCTACGAGGCTAACATCACACTGATACCAAAAGTTGATAGAGACGTTACTAAGAAAGTTAACGATGGAGCACTAGCTCTAAAGAATACAGATGCAAAAATTCTCAACAAAATATTGCCAAACTAATTCCAACAATGCATGAAAAGGATCATCTACCATGAGAGAGTGGGATGTATCCCAGGGATGAAAAGATGGTTCACATATGTAAATCTATTGATATAACACACTATATCAACAAGTACAAGGCGCAAGCCACATGATCATATCAATAGACACAGAGACAACTTTTGACAAGAACCAACATACATTTATGATAAAAACCTTGCTTAAAATGGGAATGCAAGGTACACATCTCAACATAATAAAGGTTATAGACAAAACTCACAGCCAACATCATAGTCAATGGTGAAAAGTTGAAAGCATTTTCTCAAAGGTCAGGAGCAAGGCAAGGTTATCTCTTCTCACCACTACTATTTTAACATCGAACTGGAGGTCGCACCCAGAGCAATTAGGCAAGAAAAAGAAAAAAAGGAAATTCAAATTGGAAAGGAGGAAATGAAACTATGATTATTTGCTGATGAAATGATTACATATATTGAAAACACTAAAAACAGTCAAAAAAACTTTTAGAACTCATCCCAAATATAGCAAAGTTGCAGGTTACAAAAGCAATGCACAAAAACCCATTGTTTATACACACAAAAAAACATGCTATAAGAAAATGAAATCATAAAAGCACACCATTTGAAATAAAAGTTAAAAGGATAAAATATGTTGGAGAATACTAACAAAGGAAGTGAATGACCTAAACAACGAAAACTACAAGTCCTTCTTAAAAGAAATAGAGGACACAAAAGATGGAAAGATATTCCCTGCTCAGAGCTGGGAAGAATCAACATCATTAAAATGGTCATCTTACACAAAGAAATATACAGATTTAATGCAATCCCCATCAAAACTCTGTAGGTATATTTCAAAGAAATAGAACAAAAAATATTAAAATTTTATGGAACAACAAAAGACCCTAAATAGCCAAAGCAATTATGAAAAAAGAGCAAATCCAGAGGTATCACATTCTCAGATACTGAGTGATCTTACAAAGTGATAGCGATCAAAACATTATGGTACTGGAATAAAACAGAAGCATAAATCAGTGGAATAGAAGTCAATCACCAGAAAATGACTTGCTCACCTATGGTTAATTAATTTAAAACAAAGGAGCCAAAGCATATAGTGGAAACATGGAAGTCTATTCAATAAATGGTGTTAAAATAACTGGACAGCCACATGCAAAAGAATGAAACTAGACTACTCTCTAACAGCATTCACAAAAATTAACTTAAAATGAACTAGAGACTTGGATATAAGACCAGAAATCATAAAATTATTAGAAGACAATATAATAAAGACTTTCCATTACGTCTGCCTTGGGATACAATACATCAGCCTTTGGGTACTTAACTCCAGCATCAAGGGAAACAAAAAGAAAAATTAAAAGTCGGGGCTATATCAAACTAAAATCTTCTTCACATTGAAATAAAACTTCACCAAAACAAAAAAAACAGCCTACTAATTGAGAGAAGATAAGTTTCGTGTTTTGACAATGGGCTTAATATTATAGATATTATTAGTTATTAATATTAAAGAACACATTAACTTCAATAACAGAAAAACAGACAACCTAATTGAAAAATGGGAAGAAGAATTGGAGAGACATTTTTCCAAACAAGATATGTAGATTGTCAACAGGCACATGAAAAGATATTTCTACTCACTGGCTATTAGGGAAATATAAATTAAAACAGTAATGAGATTGTTATTGCAAAGCCTCCAGACAGCAAGAAGATTGACAACCAGGCACTTGAAAGGTAGAGAAAACAGCACTTTATTGCAAGCACCAGTGCTGGCCCAGGGGTATTGCTACCCAAAGCTGAGAAACGGCGGATCTAAGTGAGCTCCTTTTATACTCTGAGGTAATGATTCATCCCCTTAGCTATGTGTGGTTTCTACTGGCAGCTCTTATCAGTAGGTACATCTGCAGTAGGGCGGCTATGCTTGTTTGTTCTTGGTCAGGATAACAGTCTCCATAGAACAGGATGTAGCTACAGCCTTCGTAGTGCCATGGAAATTCCTGGCAGATTAGCTTTTGCATCAGTGTCAGAGAAAAGGTCTTCTGCCACAAGATATCACCTTACACCTGAGAGATTGTCTGTTATCCAAATGTCTGGAAACAACACATGTTGGTGAGGATGTGGAGAAAAGGGTTCTATACTGTTATGGGAGTCCAAATTGGTTCAACTCTTATGAAAAACAGTCTGGAAATTCCTCAAAAAATTGAATACGGAAATATATGATCCTGACATCCCTCTTCTGGGCATTTGCCTGAAAGATACAAAAAACACTAAATCACAGAAATATATGCACCCCTGTTCATTACAGCTCTATTCAAATAACTTAGAACTAGAAACCACATAAGTACCCAAGTCAGATGACTAAAGAAGATGTAGCGTATATGCACAATGAAATACTACAACACATCCCTTAGAAGAGATGAAAATTTTGTCATTTGAATCAACATGGATAGATCTAGAAGGACTTATGCTAAGTGAAATGAGTCAAGAAAAGAAAGACAGATGCCAGATGATCTCACTCACAGATGGGATGTGAATAGACAAAACATAGGAACAGATGAAACAAAATCAACCCTTGGTTTGGGCAACAGAACTGAGGTTATCAGGAGGAGGTGAGCCGGGAGGAAATAACATTTTACAAAAAAATAAATAAATAAAAAAACTTAAACACTCATGAGAAGTTGAAGACAAGCTTTATCTAAACCACTGTACTTTGTTAAGATGATTTAGCAAAAGGCAACACTGGCTTGTTTAACTTCCTGATATTCTCCAGGTTAGGCAGATGGTTCATGAATATCAGACTGATAATTTAAATGTGGTCTAGAAACAGTTGTGATTATTTCCAGTTTTCTTTGTAAAGCAGATGGCAATTACTTTTTGTTTAACTTTATTTTGTAACAACTCTCTTTGTAATAACTGCATTAAACTTTTTTTTTATAAGCTGGTTTTATCATGTAAATCAACAACAGTTTGAGTACAATTGAACTAAGAAATTTCCCCTCCAAAATAGAAAATAATTTAAATACTACTATGAGAAGGTAAGAAGCTGCTAGGGCACCAGCCAGTGAGCCCACACCCTATAAATCTATCACAAGAGTGAAGTTCATTTGAATGAGTATCTTATGTGGCTATTGGCAGAATCACTCCGAAGCATTTTTAACATGAGAAATAACATACTCTTGTTAATTTCCTAGTCACCAAAGGGCCATATTAAAGAGATTTGCTATAGATGAGGGATTTTTCAAGGTTATGATATTGCCCATCAAACATCAAAACATAAGAAGCACAAGAAGTAAAAAATTCAGTAACTCTCATTTTTACATCCAATAGTAGGTCCCTGGGAAGTAGTTGAATGTCCTTGACACTGTACTCTGGTTTGTTTCTGCTGCTCTAGGCATTTTGCTGAATGCTGTTTTTACCTTTATGGGTATGCAGTCATAAACAGTTCCAGGCAGTGGTGAAGTAAGTACATGAAATTACTTGGTCTTGTTTACAGTAAGAATTCAGAAAATGTGAAACTCATGATTAGAAAGACTTCTTATTGATTTTTAAATTTTTAAATAGCTGTGGTTGTTTAAAATATTAGAGTGGAATAAATTGGAAGAAAAATAACTTGATTTGTGACTAATGTTTGATTTTATTTGAAACTAAATAATTGGAATTCATTGTGGAATTCCGGTTTATTATTTCTTTATATATGTATACCTCTATTTTTAAATAAAGACCAACCCTTGGATAATGACAAAAGAACTCAGGTTACCAGTAGCGAATCAGGTTAGGGGTATGGGCAAGTGGTGGTGAGGTCTAATGGACAGTGGTAAATAACTTTTGGTAACTGGGTGGTGGATAAGGTATGATGTCTGATATCTGACAAATGGGGAACCTGCACATATGGGTTTATATTATTTTATAAATCAAAGTACCTCAACAAATATTAATAAAAAGAAGCATAACTCCATTTTAATAAGAAAATCAATTCAAGTCTTATAATGTTAGCATTTTGCAGTAAAAATATGCTTATTATCTATGCATCTCATTACAAATCTATAATTACTTAATATGTACAAATAGGTAGTGAAAGACAAGCTCCTTGTGATAGAAATTTACTTTGTATGAATCATTATTGATAGACAACATAAAATATGTAAATCTATCATAAAATTTAATTTCTAATATATCTATATTATTAGAAAATATTGTTAGATATTTTTGTCATCTGTACCCCATGGTCATTGTTTGATTTCAACACACAAATGGTCCAAATGGACACTGGAATTTAATACTAAATGTGGTACTTGCAAACCTATTTTGGCTATTCAAATATTTCCTGAGGAAGGTATTTTATAAATTTGAATAACATTATATAGGATTGCTAATGTCTCAAAGAACTGTCATTTGGTAATCCTCTACATTCTTGTGTTTGTCACATAGAAGAATCTCTATAGACATTTATTGGATAAATGGATAAATTCACAAGTGTTCTGAAGAATTTATAATTCATAATCTTAGAGTACAATGCCATTAGCTATGCAAAATGTTTTGGAACATTATGCATTTGATACAAAATCAGAATTTCAAAAGTACTTTTATAAAAAATTTGATCACTTTTTGGATCTATAATTTAGGTAACATAAAATTTACAAGGTATAATATCATGTTATCTCCTTCTCTTGTACAGCTAGCCAAAGTGTTTGAAAACCATGCGGTGTTCCCCACATACACATCAGGAGATCTGGGTGTATGTTAATAATTCACTTTCTCAAAGATGGCATTATTTCCTATCATCCAAAAAAAATTCTTCAATAAGTTAGATGCTTATTTAGAAGAAAGCACAGTAAAAGAAAACATACTTTTCATATGGATATAGGGTCTTAAAACTCATATTCCTTGCAATGAGAAATTCTCAATTCAAAAACAAAGTAAAATTAATTAAAAACCTGTACTGATATAGAAAATGAATTATTATATTTGATTCATATTTGCCATATTTCATTAAAAGAACATATAATTTAGAAATTTGAGCATTTACTTATTATAAATGTTCCTTATTGGGCTTTGTTTCTCATAAAATGTGATCATTATAATGTTATCAGATATGGTCACATAAGATGAGAAAAACAGATTACACAATTTGAACATAATTGTACATAACAGCAACAAGGAATTTAGAAATAAAGCTATGCAGGTGGCAACTTCAATGCTATCTCTACATGAAAGCAAATGAACAAACTACATCTATTTAATTATTTAACAAGAAAAGTAGTTAGAAAAAAACACTCTAATGTCTATTCATACTCTAAATATTCCTTGTATATAAGGCTTTTACTATTATTACCATTATCAATAATTTTTCCTAAACTTTAAGAATTTAAAGGTGCCACACCTTGATCTAGCAGAAGGCACAGGCTGGCTTGATAGAAACCTCATCTTCTAGGAAGAAATCTGGTAACTAAGAATGATAATATTTGATTATATATTTTTTCAGATTAATGACAGTGAAAATTTGCAGAGTGAATGAAAAGTATCATGATAATGAAATGATAAGTATAGTCAACTAGCCAGCACAATAGTTTTACTACATAATAAACTTTTTCTTTACAAATTAAAAGTCATTGTTATATTTTAACTTAAATTCTTCAAATACTACTTAACTTATAAACGACATTGCAAAGATTTGAAAACTATGACAAATGTGAGTGATTTATTCCAGACTTTTTAAGAAAGTATGCAAGATTAGGATCCAAGAAAGTAGTAGTTAAGCCTTGTGTAGTTTAAGATAACTGAGGTAGGTGGATGTTTACATAGAATATACATTTCCATTTATGTCATATTCCTTTAAGGAATTTTACTAAAATTTGTTCAGAAAATTAAATTTTAAATGCTTCCCATTAATACTAAGCCTAGAAACATTATCCTTTAAAGAATTGTTGCTTTTAAGTCAAGAATAAAATGTCTTTCAATATTCTGTAAATTTATCTGCTAACCTAACTCTTTATTATGCTCATCTACAGTAAGTATCACTACTTATATTCCTTTATTCACATCTATTTAAAAATAGTTATTTTAAAGAATTTCAACAAAAACAAACATGTGCATCTCCATTTTAAAATTTTATTTTGGAAAATTTCATTTTAATACATTTAGATCTCAGAATATAACCATAAATTCTAATTTTATGCAATAAAAATGGGTGTGTGTGTGTGTTCCCTGCTAAAAGTTATCTGGTGTTGGATGTGTCCTTTGTGTTAAAATCTGGCAAGTTATTAAAGTTTAAAAAGTAAAACAACGTTATTTAAAATTTTTTAAATTGTATTCTTAAAAACAATTTGTATATTCTTGAAGCAACTTTGAATGAAATTTGTGTTAGTTTTTTTAATATTTAGTGATACATCCTGGACACTAAAAATGGCAAATTCAAGATATATGCAGCAGAATAGTTAAAAATAGACCTTACAAATAAATTAGTCACTGTGACTTTCAGACTGGACTCCTAGAAAAGTTTTCAGAGAAAAAGTAAATAGATCTTCAACCAATGATCATAGCAAAATTGGTTTCAGATTTTTCAATTACCACAGTGGAAACTAGAATATAATGAAGAAATTCCTTCAATATTTTGATAGGAAATATTCATAACACAGAAATCTATACTCATACAAATGACCAACCAAATGACAGGACAAGAATTTTCTTCTCACATATAATTTCTTAGGAAATAACCAAGGACATGATCCATCAAGAAATGGAGTAACTGTGTAACTTCAAAGGGGTTGCCGACTTTATGGGTCTTTGGAGTGGGGGAAGGGAAAAAGGGAAGGAGGGAGGAAGAAAGGGAGGGCGAGTGAAAGGTACACAGGCAGGCAGGCAGGTTGGCCTTTATACTAGAAAAGAAGATAGGGAAAGGAAACCCCTTGATAATAGCGAAGGAGTATCCCAGGATCACTGCTGAGTACAAGATGTTTAAAGGTAAACATATTCAGTTTCTAGCAGGTTAAAAAACTTATAGAGAAAGTGAAGGATTCATTATCCATCAACCTAATGAAAGTTAATGGAATTATCACTCATATGGATAATGATGCCATAAGATAGTTCATAAGTGTGTTCCTAACTTGATGGTTACATTAAAGCCTAGTGCCCTTTCTATTAATCATTATCAGTGCAAGAGACTTCTGTAATCTGTAGGCTAAAATGCAGAAGGGAACACAAACTGTTCCAAATAAAAGGAATTACCCTATATAGTCATACATGATGGTTTATGCTTAGAATTATCTCTGGAATGATACTCGAGGTGTAGACAACATCGCTTGACTCTCAGTAGAGAAATGCAAGGTTGAATATTAGACAGAAACAACTACTTTTACACTTTTGTGTCTTGAATTTTATAACTCAGGCTGTGTTTTCCATTTAAATTTAAAATAGAAGAAAATCTATTTTCAAAGACAGAAATAATCAACTGTGACTTCATATGGAATGATCTTAGACATGCTTAAGAGATAACAAGGTGCAGAATATTATGTATAGTTAGTGAACATTTTGTTAAGAAACATATATTTACATGCACCCATATATATAAGCATTTAGATAAATATGCATCTACATGCACATATATATGTACATATGCCTGTGTATGCATATACAAGTGTATTTCTTTTTATAAGATCTTCAAAGTGATCTTTAAAAAACTGGTACAGTTTTTAAAAACCTTTGAGGAAAAGAATGAGCATGTGCTGGCCAAAGATGGATGCAGCGTGCTTTTGAAAATAAACCTTTTCACAACCTTTACCTTTGCACCCAGTGTCTGTGTTATGAATTCAAAAATGAATAGGATTCAAAAATGACGAAGTTTTATAAAACATGACTTTGGAACACTGAAGTTGTCACCGGAATTCTAGTTCTGCTCTGCATTTTCTCCCAATGTTTAACTTCAGTCAAATGACATGCCCGCTTCATGGACTTCAGTTTTCTTATCGGAGGTTCATAACATCTTATCTCCTAACACATAAAATTCACGTCATTATAATTCATATTAAAACAAGACAGCATGGCAAAATTCTCCCTTCTGTGGAGTGCCATGTTTTGTTTTCTTCTAAGTTGACTAGGCAGCACCTAGAACAGTGCTCAACATTAACTGGATACCAAACAGAGATTTGTAGAGCGAATGCTTGAATGGAAATCATCTTATTATTGGAACAATTTGCTGGAAGTCTGACTATTCAGGCCGACTTTGATGCTATTTAGGCTGTTAATATGCAATTGAGCTCTCGATGGAGCTGCAGCATATATCAAAATGCTTACCCTGTTTGAACAGTCTGGAAAGTAAGATTCTCATTTAGACAGAAGCTGTTATTTGTATATCTCGTCTCCTTTCTCTCAGTGGCTGCAGCAGTAAGTCTCAAACTTATTTGTGATTAGATTCCAGACATCGTTAGTCCAATTAGCATCTTTGTCTCCAGAGAATAAGGAACAACTTGCCTCATATTGTTACAATATACAACCAGAAAATTTCAGATTCTGCAGAGAAAACCTACACCTATTTGTCAAAAAGAAAGTCTGATTTGTTTGTTAGAAGATTGGAAATCATTTCCTTACATATTTAGAATAGATGTCTGTTTCTGATTAATATGGAAAAAAATATCCTCACTAGACTTTGACTGTGTGGAGGTTTAAGTAACATTAAAAAACTATTTTTAACTGATTAATGAATAAAAAATATATTGCAAGAAATATATCCAAAAACTAATTTAATGTTCTATGACTGCTTTTCCGTGGGTGATATTTGTGATGATAGCTAATTTTTCATTTTATAGGACACATAATTTTGCAAAAGTTTCTGAAAGCTACACATAAAAGTTATGGTCTGAGGCAAAAATAACCCCAAATTAAAAATGATTATTAATCCTGTGGTTGAAAAAATTATTCATTTCATCTTAAATCATGTCAGGTTTTCTACATATTTTAGTAGAGAAGAAATTCATAACATTAATTCTCCAATGCCAATGGAATAAAAATATATATGCACATTCATTCACTCAACAATTACTTACACATTTAAGTATATGTTCTGTATTCAGTGTCTGGGATTTTAAAATACACATTATATATTTTTTTCTCAAGTTCTGATGGCTTCATGCATATTTACCTAAATGAACATTTTCATCAATTTAAATTATTTTTAATCATGTGGATCTAAACTGTGTATCCAGAATAGTCACACAGACCTCAGTCAGGAGGAAAACTCTTGATTTACACATTAGTGCATTATTCCTATGTAGACTGATAAAATTCTATACATTCCCTAATCTTCTTATTTCCCAAAGGTCGTTTTTTCAAATCTTTTATTCTGCACACACTCGAGTTCCTACTGTATGCTAAGAATTATTGCAGGAACTGGAGATACAGCATGAACAAAACAGAGAGAAGATGCTATCTTCAAATAATATATTCTACTATGAAGTTACACAACACAGAATCAATAAAGAAATTAAATTGCATAGGGCTTCTTTGGCATTGTGCAGAACTAAGGGGAGAATGAATGAATGGTCAGTGTGCTTTACTAATATAGGCTATCAGTAAGCTGGAGGCTATGATTAAACCATTGCTTGATCATAACCATTGCAATGATTATGAAGCCAAAACTTTCCATTTCACATCCTTGCTGCATAATTCATTCCTCAGCTCTGTGACTTGTTTGCATCACTGTATCTAAAGTAGTACTGCTGCTTCCCACCACTTTCCCATGCCTTACCATACCCAGGACCCTTATCATTGCAAATCCTCCTTTCTTTCCTTCCTAAACTTTTCATAGTCTATACTTACCTTGAATTCCTGGTTAATATCCGTTGCTCCAAAGAGAAGGGAAACTGTGAAGGCAAGTTCATTTCCATCTTGTTCACTGCTGCGAAGCACAATCTCTGGCATATAAAAGAATGTAAACAAACAATGAGTCAAAAAAACCATGAAACATTAAAGAGATATACAGCATACTCAGCTGATATACAAAGAATGTGAAAGTGTATTGGAAGTGGAGATTATAATCTCTTGCCATTAGCAATGAAAAATGTTTTCAAACCAAAACACTTTCTACATAATATCCAACCTGATTATATAGCTTGTAATTTATTTTTGAGATTCTCCTTCTTTTCTTGCTCTCCCTTTATATTAATACAATGTTCTCCTTCCATTTGACTAACTTGGATGAATCTCCGCCTGAGTCAAAAATATTGAAATCACTCTATGGGAAATAACCTTATTCAATTCACCAGTTGCTCCTTTAGATACTTGTGTCACAATATCTATGATATAAAATAATTTAAAAAATTCTCCTCAGAGAATTGACATATTTTCCTTGAGTATTAAATCAATAAATAAAATCATTCTAGTCATGTGAAAATACTTGCCTCAGTCTTGCAGCTTAAGATCACTTTAGAATGTGTTGATTTTCTTACATGTAATCTGGAGACATCAAATTATTTCCTGATAGTAATTTTTATCACAATCATAAAACTACAATATCCAAATTGGGTCTCAATCATCAGCAAGAGGAAGTGACTTAATGAAACACGAAAAGCTTTTTTGGCTACCCTGAAAATCCAGTTCAATTGAGTCATTCACATCTGACAGCCAGTTCTATTATGAGGCTTAAACTCAAAGGAATTTGGAGGTTATTATTTGGGAGATTACCTATTCTCTTGACAGATATGAAGCAGCTGAAGATTGCTCCATTTTAGAGATAACAGGTTCTAATTTTTATATTTGGTGCTAGAAATAGAGCATATTATCAAGGGCTCTACATTCTAATAGAACTTCTTCGCATTGACTGCATTGAGAACCAAACACTCCATTTATAAAACACTGAAGATATTTTTGGATTTATGTAAGTTTGAGGGAAATTTGCCGTGAGTTTTTTTCTTATAGACATTTGGAGGATTTGTAAGACCTGTGATTTACATGTAATTTCAGAGATTAGTTTTTATAAACAAGTAGTGCAGGCAAATAAGGTTGGATTATTACTTTAATTTTCATAATTTATAAATCTTTTATAAATAATTGAAAGGAATTCTTTTGAATAAATAGTTTTATCTCTGGAAAACTGGTGTGAAGCAAATAAACGGTGGGCAAGCTGTGAAACCTGGTGATTAAAGTTAGGAGCAGATAAGGCAACTGTCACTGGGTAAAATAATACTTCTTTCTCAGATATGGACTTGTATTAATTTCCAAAGGCTGCCATAACAAAGTACCCCACATTAGGTGACTGACAACAACAGAAATATATTCTCTAGCATTCCTGGAGATCAACAGGCCAAGATTAAGGCATCTCAGATTTTCATTCTTTCTGGAAGTTCTAGAGAAGAATCCCTCCTTCATTCTTCCAACTTCTGGTAGATCTCAGCATTCCTTGGCTTCCTTGACTTGCAGTCATATCACTGCCTTTGTCTTGTCAGTCCTTTCTGTTTCTTGTAAGAACACTTTTCACTGGACTTGGAGTCTACCCAGGTATTCCAGGATGACCTCATTCCAAGATGAATTCTTTGTATCTACAGAGGCCATTTATCCAAATAAGTTAATGCTCACAGTTTATAGGGAACACTGAACCTGGGCATATCTATTTTGGGGGTCACTACTCAACTTTTCTACTCTTTAAAAACTCGGATTGTATGTATAAGCTTCTCCACCATTAAGCTCCAATAATCATTGACTTCTTTCCCCCATTTTTAGGAAATAATAAGCTCATTATACAGCAGAACATTTGCACTAGTGCTATGTCTATTGCAGAAATTTAAAGCTTGGCTACTTCTTATCAGTCAGATCCTAGTTAAAATATTATTTCCTCCGAGAGGCCTCTCTTCCCACCCTACTGGAAATAACCACCCTGTCATAATCTCACATTACTTTAAATTCTCTACAAATCACTCATATATTATTTTCTAATTATTTATTAATTCATTCATAGAAAAAATCATTGTCTCTTACATTCAAGAATGAAAGTTGAATAAAATTGTAACCTTACTTGTCTATGTCAAATTTTGATCCCAGGGCATTCAAGATGTAATTTTTGAATAAATTAGTAAATAATTTGCTAAATTAGTAAATTTGGCATTTTATATGGAAAGGCAGAATTGTGTTCTTCCCATCAGAAGCAGAGTAACAGCATTATCTCTAGATAGCGCATTAACATGGGGCGAAAATATAATGAGTTTGCTTTCTGTATCTCTAAGAAGTGATTTGAAGAATACTTTTCATTTGTGACAGTGCAGGTTACTAAGAAGAGGATTACTTCTCTGCATCATAGTAAGTCCTGATGGAGGAATGGATGTGAAGCAGAGATTTAAGGATCTTTTCTTACCATTATTCATTTTTCCCAGATGCAGTGGGGAGAATCAAGATAGTAGAATGGGATTTTGTTTTGAGGAAAGAGAAAAAGAAATATTCATAATCCAACTAAGTAATTATACACACTATTATGCATAAATTAAATGCCCTTATTTTTTTTTTAAGTAGAAGATTTTGGATCTGGACTAGCTCTAGAGCTCCTCTCTACACCCATCTCCAGTCACTATAGAAGCCTTGGGGCAGCTGCATGAAACTCCAAAGTCAGCCAAAAATATATCCTTTTCTCACAGTGCTTAGTACAGTGTCTTACACAGAATAAGTGACACTAACAATGTTTTCATTGCCTCCAAACAGCTTACAAGTGAGACTGCTCAGAAGCAAGTGTGTTAAATAAATCACGTTATTTTGAAATCAGCAACTTCATCAATACCACAGAGGTCTTAAATAAGGATGAACTAAGATTAAGATTAGGAATGGGTAGAGAGGGTTGACAGTATAACCATTAAAAATATCCTACCAAAGTCTTGATGCTCAGATTTGATAACTATGCTTGAAAAATTTGCTGAATACAGAGGGAAAAATTCCTACTAATTTTAGCTTTCCTATCTGTGGATGAAAGATTGTTGACATATACATATGCTTCCTCAAGATTTGTATGAAAACACTAAGGAGTGAAGAAGAATAAGACAGAGATGATGTGAAAGCCTTAGCAACCAAACTGCATTCTTGCTAAATGGGAAATCCAGAAGAGAAAACAAGCAGGATATAAAGACCTTCATAGAATTCTAGAACATCAGTCAGTGTCAAGAAATTATTAACTTATTATAACTACCTAAGTCGTTGACTCATTTTGGAATTATTTATTCAGAAAACTAAAGAAAATTGATCATTCTAAGAAAGGTTGTGAAGAAAAACCACGAACCTGAAAATTTTGACTGTTTGATAGAATATTAGTAAATAAGGAAATAAAATACAAATATACATTCAAGAGAAAGTACTAAGTAGCAAATAAAGACTCAAGAATCACATTGCAAATGAAGCAGATGGAAATGGCACATTAAAGAGAACACTGACATCTGGTTCTACACAAGTATGTGATGTTCAGTGCCTTTGAGGCACCTAGGGACTGGAGGTAGATTTTAAAAAAAAACATAGATAAAGAACTAATCACACAATTAGAGTGACAACAAAGTCTTGACAGCAAAGCAGCCCACTTCTCTCCATATTATGACATCTCTGTACAAGAAAAGAGTCAGCATTTAGAAACTGCCTTCTTAGAGAACTGTGAGGATGCTTCAGGCATTAAGAAAGAGTTAGGTCAATCCAACTGAGTTATAAACTAATACTGAAACATACATTCAGAAAAGTCAGAGTAAGGTCAATGTTGATAATCTTTATTTTCTAGGCAGACTTTTAAAAATGGGAATGGTGTCAATTTTATTATTGTAGTTTAAGTAAATTTGTCTCAAATCATGGTTCAGTGAATCATGGTTTGTTATAACAATTTTTAAAAGTTATACAATTATTGGACAATAAATAATTTCTGAGTATTTTTCACTATAATACATCAAGTAAATATGCTATAAAAATAATCTTTGAAATTATGTTTCTAGGCAAATTCAGCATGTAACAATCAACTTTATATTATTCTAATAAAAAAATATCATAAGTAACTAAACTAAAGATGATATTTGGATGAATCCAAACGGCACTTGTTTTCTTTGACTAAAGCATTTTTTTACCTTTTCCTTTCTTTTCTTTTTTTAATTGCAGTAACATTAGTCTACAACATTGTATGTTTTGAGCATAGACCTTTGCACTTCAACATATACATAAACCACACCATCAAACAAGTCTAGCTGACATCCACCACCATCCATTTCAGCCTTTCTACCAGTTCTACAGGATCCCTGCCCTCTAATCCCTCTTGCCCTTTGGAACCCACCGTTCTGTTTCAGAATCTAGAATTTGTGTTTGTTTTGTTTTGATTTTTTTAACTTTCACATATTAACAAAGTTAAAATAAAAACTTCCTGCAAAATGGCTAACTTGGTATAATTACACTATGCAAGAATAGTTAAGAGATAACAAATTCTATTACTCACACATGTTTTGAGTTCTCTTTTACATCTTTTGTTTTCACATTATATATTTTTTTCTGTGCTACAACTCTGTCTTATATGCATCTTGAAAGTATAGTAACCATTCATCCCAATTGGTCAAAAAAAAAAAAAAAAAAAAGGACAAAAAGAGAACTACACCACACTGTTCTATCCTTCATCACCTAGAATCACATTTTGTCTTTGTCCTGGAATACTAAATAATTATATTTAATAACCGTATTTTCTGGTTTCTGATTTGAGGCCACCTTGGGCCTTGTTGGCATTGGAGGGACTACCCCGCCCAAGGTGATTCAACTGTTAAAGAAAGTAAAAGACTCACCAATCCAGAGCCCATACTCATACCAAATTTTTAATGGAAATCTCAGCACCACTCTTCCCTGCCCAAATAACTATAGGTGTCTGGTATCAGACACTGAGCTCCAAGTCCCAGAGTCTACCAAAATTATTAAAACTAGCTAATTCTAAACCTACTTACCCTCTTGTTCATTATCTTCCACAGAAACCACAATAAAGACTCTTGCCTACGTTTTCCCCTGTTCCTTCTGTTTCCTTACTGGCCTTGGTAATTCCCTGTGTAGTCCCCATGGTGTGGTAATAACCCTCCTGTTAGAAACTATGAAAACAAACGATCTTGTCAACGACAGCTATCTCCTGTTTTGTTGGTCTCACTATAGCTGAGGAATAATAAAATCTATACTTTAAAACAGTACAAGATATCTGTTTTAGCTATTTTTTTACTGTGTTTGGTTATATTTAAATCATTGGTATTTAAGTCTATAAATATCATTTTCATTGTTTGATGTTGTTAAAATATTTGTCTTATACTGGATTGGAAAGAGCATGATATTTCTCATTGAAATTAATGGATTTTTTTCCAGTTTAAAGTGTGCCTACCTTTTAAAAATAATTTTAAAATCTAACGATTTGAAATATAAAACAGTTAGATAAACAAATAGAGATATAAAATATTTAGTGCCAAAAATAGTTCCAGGTATATGTAATATGGGGTATAAATGCTGTTTATATTATGACATTTGATTCTGATTATTGTTCTCAAAGCAAATAAATAAAATAAAAATAATATGCTGTAATAAATACCTGAACATTTTCATTTAGTGCTAGAGTAGGAATTTATTTTATTTTCATTTTTATTAAGTAAGCTCTGAGAATGCATGTGGGGATTTCATCAATAGTGGGTATTAGAGAAGCCACCTGTGAGCTCCCTGGAAGGACCATCTATGCTGTGAGAGAAGCGGTCAGCATTACCTGAGGGCAGACTAACTTTCTATAAAGCAAAACCAAACCAGGTTATCATAATCTGATCCAAGGGATACAGCAGAAAAATTTAAAATGCAAAATTTCAAATAATAAAATCTCTAATACACCGTTATTGGAAAAAATAATTTTTAGGTTTAAATGATGAATAATTTTGGAAAAATTACAGAAAAGGAAAAAACATCTCTTCTTTCAAAATTTGAACATAGTGGTTTTAAGTAAGGAGAAATTATTTCTCCTTTGCTGTTTTGGAAATTGTTATGTAGATAAAACAAATTATTCCATGTGAACATGCTAGTAATAGGAATTGTCATTTTCATTATATAGTTATGAATTGATTTCAAATCATTCATTTTTCTTCAGTTTTAAGAAAATGACAGTATTCACAAAAAGACTAAAGGCAGAAGCAGTAGCCAAATAGTATAGATTTGACAGCTGAATACCTTGACTATAAATTTGAGTTATACTAATCATATTAAGGAGGTAGCATATTATAATTTGAATCATTCTAACATCAGAGTGGACACATTGTAATAGAGAGACTATAGCTCCTTTTTTTTATGGAGGAGAAGAAGGGGGGAGGAGGAGGGAGGAGGAGGAGGAGGAATAAAAAATATTTTGTTGAGCATTTTTTATGTTCTAGGTGTTGTAAGATCTTTATAATACTTAACTAATTCTCAAACAATTCAGTGAGGTAAGTATTACAGTTAATCTGAGAAAAATGCAGGAGTTAAGAGCAGTCTAAAATCCACATTTAACTTTTGACTTCCTAAAAACTTATCTATAGATCTCTTGGTATCTTTGGAGGATTAGTCTCTGAACCTCTCTGAGAATATAAAAATCCACAGATGCTCAAATCTTGGACAGTTGTCCCTCCATATCCAAGGGTCACTCATCCCCTTGGATTTAATGAATTGAATCCGTGAAGTGAACCTAGAAATTAAAACAAACAAACAAACAAACAAAAATCACAACACATAGGAGAACCTGCATAGTTCAAATTTGTCCTGTTCAGTGCTCCACTCTGTTACCGCTCATCTTCACTATACAGAAAAGAAAATTCATGGGGAAAAGGGGAGATGAATCACATAAAATTAGAAACGAAAGAGAAAATATCACATTTGATGTCACAGAAATGCAAAAATCATAAGAGATTTCTATAAATGACAATGCTCCAAAAAATTGGACAACTAGAAAAAATTGGGTAAATTCCTAGGACAAAATATGCAATCAATTATGATTAATCATGAAGAAATAAAAAATCTGAATAGACCAAGTACATGTATGGAGACTGAACCAGTGATCAAAAACCTTCTAACAAGAAAGGAAGACAAGCAAAAGTACATGGGCAGAGACTGGCATTTGAGAGTTCTACCAAATATTTAATAAACAATTAATATTATCTGAAATTAAACTCCATGGAAAAAAATTATAATAGATGGTAACACTTACGAAATCTTTTTTATGACCCAGCTAGGTCTACTCTGATATTCAAACAAGACAAGGACACTGCAAAAAAAAGAAAAAAAAAAAATGCAATTTCAGACAAGTGTTCTTGATGGAAATAGATGCAGAATTGCTAGAAAATATATTAATAAATCAAATTCAACAAGTGGATTATATACCATGATTAAGTGTCATTTACCCTGAGGATATAAAATGGTCAAATATATAAAAATAAATCTGGCTCACCCTGGTGGAGTGGTGGTTAGTTAGGTCTGCCACCTATGGCCAGGCAAGTTCACATACATCTTGAAGAATTGGGTTCACATCCTAGGGTATGGTGAACAATAAAGAGAAGCAACTAAATAAATTTAAAAAAATATTTATTCCTTCTATCTCTTCTGGCCTACTTAACTACTGCACCTTTTCAATAAATAAATAAATAAATAAATAAACAAATAAGTAAATGGATAAATAAGATACACCACTTTAGCAAAATGAAGACTAAAATTCTTATGGTTCTCTTGATTGAGTGGAAAAGTATTTGATAATATTCAATAAACTTTCATGATTAAAAACTTTCAACAAGGTTAATATATTGAAGTCCATACTAAACTCATATTTAATGCTGAAAAACGTTAAGATTTTCCTGCAAGTGTAGAAACAAGAAAATGATGTCCACTCTCACTGCTTTTATTCAGCATAATACTGGAAATCTTAACTAGAGTAATTATGCAAAAAAGATAAATAAAAAGCATCCAATTAAATAGGAGGAAGTACTATTTGTATTGATTGATTGATAGCACCATATTATATATATAGAAAACCATAAAGATTCCACCAAAAGTTATTAGAATAAAAATTTTAGCAAAGTTAAAGAAATCAACACACAAGTCAGCCACATTTCTATGTACAGATATTGAATTATCAGAAGAGAAATTAAAATAACATCCCTGTTTGTAGTTATGTCAAGAAATTTATACCTAGAAAAAAAATTAGCCAAGAAGTTCAACTATCTATACATCGAAAATCCTAAGACATTTGTAAAAGCTCATCAAAGAAGGAAATAATTGAAAAAATAGTCCATGCTCATGAACTGAATTAGTATGTTAAGCTATTCATACTCTTTCAAAACAATCTACAGATTTAGTGCAATCCCTATCAAACTTCCAGAGTTCCTCTTTTACATAAATAGAAAAAAAATATATAAATTTCATGGGGTCACAAGTCCAGAATAACCAAACACTCTGCAGAAAGAAAAACAAAGATGGAGGCATCATATTCTATATTGCAAAAGCCTACAGTAATTGAAACAGAGTATTGGCATAAAAACATACCTATAGACAAAGGTGATAAGACAAAGAGCTCAGAAATAAATCCATTCATATATAATTAATTTATGACAAAAAAGCAAAGGGCATACAATGAGGAAAAATAAAATTAGTTTCTTTAAAAACTGTGGTGGGAAAACTGGATAGCCACATGTAAAAGAATGACATTGGATCACTATTTTAACCATGCCCAAAAAAGGATTAAATCCTTGAATGTAAGGCCTGAAATCATAAAACTCCTAGAAAAAAATGTAGGGAATAAGATCCAAGACGGTCTTAGCAATTGCTTTTTTTTTCTTTTGTTTTGCTTTTCTTTTGTATTTTACACCAAAGGCAAAAGTAAATAAGTGGAACTATCCAAAGCTAAAAAGTTTTTGCACAGTTTAGTAAACCATTAATGAAATGACAAACACAGCCTATGGAATAGGAGAAAATCATATATCTTATAAGGGATTAATATTCAAAAAACATAATGAACTCTCGCAATGCAATAGAAAAAAAATAGATTAAAGAATGGGCAGAGGAACTGAATAGACATTTTTTCCAAAGGAAATATACAGACCAACTGGTACATTAAAAGGTGTTTAACATCACTAATCATCAGAGAAATGCAAATCAAAACCACAATGAGATATATCAAGTGACATCTGCTAGAATGGCTATTCTCAAACAGAAAAGAGAGAGTAAGCTAAGCTTGGGAGGGAATGTAGAGGAAGGGGAACTTTCGTGCAGTTATGGGAATGCAAATTTGTGTAGCCACTATGGAAAACAGTATGGAGATTTCTTCAAAAATTAAAAATAGAACTTCCATGTGATATAACGATCTCACTTCTGGGCGTATATCCAAAGGAACTCACTATCTCCTAGTTTTCTTCACACTATTGAAAATTATTTATAATAGTTGAAATATGGAAATATGTATGTATGCATATTTTTCCATATCATATATATATACATATGTGTATATCAATATATACATATGTGTGTGTGTATATATATATAATTGAGTCATAAGAAGGAAAGTTTGTCATTTGAGAAAAAGTGGATGGACCTTGAGAGCATGACAATAAGTAAAATAAGCAGGCAGAGAATGACAAATACCATATAAACTCACTTATATATGAAACCTAAAAAAAATCTGATCTATAGGCTCAGAGAAAAGATTTGCGGTCACCAGAGGCAGAGGGTAGTAGAGTGGACAAAATGAGTGAAAGTGGTTAAAAAGTACCAACTTCTAATAAGGTAAGTAAGTCCGGGGGACGTAATGTACAAAATTGTTACTACAGCTAACAACACTGTATTGTAAATTTGAAAGATGCTAAGAGAATAGATTTTAAGAGTTCTTAATACAAGGAATAATGATTTTTTACTATGTAAAATAATAGATGCTAAGGTAGGCATTTCACAATATAGAAATATATCAGATAATTATGGTTTACACTTAAAACAAATATGATGCTTTATGTAATTGTATCTCAATAAAACGGGGTGGGGAGCGTAAAGAGATTTATTTCTGAAAATTGGCCTATTATTTATACTGTAACTAGAACTTCATAAATATATTTTGGGATTGCAACATATCTAAATAGATAACCAGTGTCTATTAGTAGTCATTTATTAAAGAGTAGGGATGGTTTTATTACTGCTGAAAAATGAATAATTCTTTAAATTCCTTCACTCCCTCCTTTCTTTTCCCATCTTCCTTCTTTCTTCCCCCTATCTTATCAACCTTCCTTTTCCTTTCTCCTTTCCCTCTCTCCCGTCTTTCCCTTCCTCCTCTCCCACCCTCTTCTTCCTTTGTTCAGACAGTCTTTCCTTTAAGAATCTTTGTGATACACAATCGTCAGGGCCATGAAGAACCTGTGGTGAGCAAGACAGATACAGTCTCTATCACAGTGGTGCCCACAGTTCTACAAGTGTGGAGGTGGAGGTAAGAATTAGAAAGCCATTAAGGTACAGTTAACCAATAATTAAAATAGGACATTATTTAACGTAATAGATACAATCATAGGAAGCTAGATTAATTTGATTGATTCTGAGATTATAATTTTCATATTAAATAATTTAGTATGATTTTCAAATAATCATTTCTGTAGAATGTTAGATTTACCTGCGGCTATTTTAAAGATGTATTCAAATTTCCGATTTATAGCAAAATTAAGATGTTTTTTAAAAAACAATACTAAGTGAACTTTTCAGAAAGTATAATTATTTTATTTACTATTTTCCCCTCTGGGAGTGCACTTAAAATATCAATGAGGAAATACTACTTGATTTATAAAAATACAACTCTTACAAAAGGAGTCTTTTTAGAAATATACCCAGCTGCATAATACAAAAATATTTTAGAAGTTGACTTGGAACATCAAAATCACCATACATAAAATAATCCTCATTATGTTGTTGAGTGAGTCACTAACACTACTGTGATTGAAAAAAGTAAAAGGGGAGTCATTTTTCTCAGCACCACAGGAAATATTTTCATTATATGCTTAGTGCATTTTCTCCATGTAATCAATCCTGTGGGGCATTTGATTTGCTGATCCAGTTGAAACGAAATTGTTTGAAATTAATGTAATTTCAGATATTATATTTCACAGTTTGAGGAAATGGGAAATAAAAGTAAACCAAATTCATTCTCTTAGGAGAAAGAAGTATGATTTGAACCCACTAGATAGAAAACCAAGCTACATTATTGAGTCATGAGAAACCTACAACCAATTTTGTAGTTTGCTTTTTTGTTCGTTTGTTTGTTCATTTTTACTTAGAGGCTCCATTGGAAGCGAACGGTTTCGCTTCTTTAATTTTGCTATTTGAAATGGGGAAAAGTAGATAGTGTTAAAGGTGAAAAGTGTGGCTGATGGCAACACAGGGAGTATGAAAATTATCTGCAATTATTTTTTCTCTACACTAATACAAAGGGCACACAAATGAATTCTTATGGTTTAGTACCAGAGAAAATATTGTAGCTAAGTCCATTTATTTTCTGTTGGTATGAAACAAATGACTACACATTTACTGGTTAAAATCAACACAATTATATCATCTCAGAGTGTCCCTGAGCTAGGACTCTGAGCACAAGCTAGCAAGCGCCACTCGGCACTAGGCTGAAATCTTAACTGACTGATCCTGTGATCTCATTTAAAGGTCTATGTTCTCTTCAAGCTTACTGACTACTGACAAAATTGAATTTGTTGAAGCTATAGACTGAGACCCTGAGCTCTTGGAAGCTGCTCACTGCTCAGGTCTTGTGACCATCTCTACAACTTGGCAGTTTACTTGTTCAAGACCAACAGGAAATGGACTCTGCAGTTTTGAATCAATTCTGTCTCTGACTTCTAATTCTTTTTCAAGGAAACTCTGATTAGATGAGGACCACAAGGATAATGCCTTTTGATTTTAAATTTATTCCTTTAAGCATAATCCCTCCATCCTTGTCATGTAACTTAATCATGGCAGTGACAGCCTATCAAATTCATTGGGTTTCCCTTCACTTAAGGAGTGGATTATGCAGGACATGTATAGCAGGGAACCAGAAACTGGAGGGCAGCAGAGTATTCTGTCTACCACAATAGATTTTCCTAGGATTTTTACAATCAGCATCATTTTCAATCTACATAGAAGGAACACAATTCAGAGAGGAAGAAACCATTTCAAAGTAATTACATGGCAAGTGATATGCCACTAAAAAGTAAGGCAAAAGAAATATATAAATTCGTGGTGAACCTTTTAACTGCAGAGCTCTAATTGAATTAATTTACATTTCTTTAATTAAAAAATATCACAATGAATTGAAACATCATGCATTTTACATTTTTACTATAAAATTAAAAAATATAAACTATTTTTGATATCTTTCTGTGTTCTATCACATACCTGTTTTGAAAAAGCAATATTATTGGTGAATTAAATTTTCCAGTTAAGTGCAGCAATAAACTGATGCTATATTTTCTTCCCTGTGGGAAATAGGGAAAAATGTTTCATGAGTATATTCTCAGAATAGGGAGTAAAACAGCAAACTGACGTGTACAATGCTCTTGTTCCCAAAGTCATTAATTGTTGAATTAGGTTGTTTGCCTCCATTTTATTGGAAATCAGTAATGTAGCTTTTAATCCATTATTTGAAATATTCTGACTGCTATATTTTTTATTTGAACATCATTTTAAAGCCATAAGAGCTCACATCAAAAATATCTTAGTGCCTTTGATCAATGTTTTTATAAAATAAACATTATATAATAAATAAAAAGTCACAAATGTTGAAATTATTAAATATATATAGCACTGATGAACAGCAATCATTAAACCAATGATACAATCTAGAGAATTAGAAATGTTTCCTGCCACCCGTGCACAAATAGAGCACTGGGGCTTCCTGTTCATGTGTTATATTATACGTAACTTCCTAGCTGCACATTCTGTATAGACCTCATAATAAGCAAAGCATAATATAAGCTTAGTCTTTTCATAGTTCTATCTAATAGTAATTTTAGAGGGTAGGTATTCTGAGCATATATTATATTAATTTACTTTTACATTAACTTATTTTTATTTTCAGAAGGACTCCTAATATTCCTATGGAGCCAAATGCAGAAAGCCTGGTTGCAACATTTTATGCTATACCAAATCAACAAGCATTATTTTGAAAATTCCCCCACCAGTCCACTATCCATTTATGATGGTATTTATTAATTGCATATAAATTTACAGAAGGTCATGCTGTTGTCTGAGCATAAGTAATGGAGTCAAACAGAACTTAAAGATACCATTGTGGTTTAGGTACTTCCTTGCCAGTGACCTTAGTCTCACTGAATCTCTTGAAAGGCTAATTTCTTTATTTTAAAGTCATATATTATAGAAATGATGAATGAAAAATGATTGGCATGATGCCTGATAAATTATCATCTGAACAAGTAGTAGCTAATATTGTTATTAGAAGACAGGTATTCTATATTTTCTGATAGTCAAAAGTGAATTTTGCGCTCAAATTTTACTTCTACTTCACAAAGTGTAGACAAGAATGTAACAACGGTTTAAATAAAACACAAGAGCTTATGTCATTGCATAATGTTATTGGTTACACAAAAGGTCTCTATTTGACTTTCTGCACATTAGTTCCATACTAACAATATTCTACATTGTTGCTATGATTTTGGAAACTGGGCATCATTTCAATGTTTCATGTTAAGAGCTGGAAAGGAAATTATGTTATGTCAATTTGACCCACTCCCAGTTTATGATTTTATTTTGGTAATGTTTGTGTTTTCCTCAAACCTGAGGGGAAAAATAGTACACGTAACTGAGAATTTGACACAATTTAGAAATCATCACTCCAAATTAACAACAACATTTCTTCTATCCAGGACAGAGATCGGCTAAGTTTTGCCAGATTTTTAACTCCGGGGGACGTTGTTGACATTTTCAGTCTGCCATGGTTGGACAGAACGTGTTATATGCTTAAGCAGACAGATGTCAGCCCAACCTACTGCACTAAGTGCTGATCCCCACTTTATCCATCTTCTGCCAGCTGCTTGGTGTTCATGTGGAAGTCAATGATGACTGTCAATTTTGTGCCAAAATTTCCTTTATGCAAAAACACAACTAGAGCTTATAAAATCAATAAATATACTAGGTTCTGGTTTCCACTAGGGTTATAGCTATTCTATATTTATTCTGTGAAATGATGTATAAAATATTGTTCCTTCATGCCTTCAAACTGTTCGTGTCCCACAAAAGAACACACACACAATCCAGACAAAGCTAATAAGAGGATAGACTGACTTGACACCTTGAATGAGTCAACATGTTTTCATGGAGAGCCATCTTTATTTTATAACGATTTGGAATGAACCTGGGAAACAAAATACATAGTTTTGTCTTTGAAAAACTTAGAATTTTGTAATCAAGTTTTTTATAAAAAACACTAATTTAAAAATCCATATCAACATGTAAATTATTCTATTTTTTTTTTCTCATTGCATTCCTGTTCTCTCACTCTCCAGGTTTTACCCTTAGTACCTTCCATTTCCAAATGTTAGTCAGTTCATCAACCCTTTTAAAGCACCTGTTTATTCATTTGCAAAACAAATAATGAGACCTTAAGAATTTTTCTGGAAAAAGCTAAGATTATGATCATAAAATATTGTCTGATAGTGAGAAAGAGCTAAGTAAGCACTGAGAATCAAAACAGTAATTACAGTGGTTTGAATAATAATACTAAAATTACAATAATAGCTTTTGTTAGTTTTTTATAATTGAATTTCCCCATAAAGCTGACATTTCAGGACAAAGATATCATTTAATTATAGTCACAGAATAACAGAATCTTGGTGTCTAATTAAATATAAAAGGTTGAGTACCGCAATACTTCTAATTTTACAGTAAAGATATTAAAGTCTGAAGATTATGCCACTTTTTCATTAATGATGGGACCCTAGTTCTCCCATATTACTCGTCATTACAATAATACCATGCATTTACTAGGCTCTTGGTAGGTCTAAGTAATGCACTAACTGCAGCAGTTTTCTTTCATTTAATTTCCACAGAAATCTTGTGATGTATGTATGTATGCCACAATTTCTGTTTCTGTACATGTGAAAATTGAAGATTCCCTGTGTAGCAGAGCATGGGCATAAACACAGGTAGTAACTCCAAAACTTATATATAAAATATTTTGATAGATGTATGAGTTTGTACATAATTATGCAGGTAGAATATGTGTTCTGACCATACATGAGGTAATATTTGTAGAATTTCATTATTTTACTCCATCTTCCTTAGTTTTAAAGAATATATATATACATACATACATACATATATATATAACCTTATGCATTGTCCACTTCACTGGTAGTTCAGAATATGAGAAATTAGGTGACCTAGGGAAAGAATTCAGAAACAGTATTCAGCTCACCTTAAAATACCTTTAAAACAAGAAGAAAAATAAATTTGACCTAAGTAAATCTGAGATAGCATCCAGTAGGAAGTTCATGTTCTTAATTAAGAACAAAAGTGGGAGGTCCAAAACACAAAATAAGAAATGATATAGACACGGAATTAGAAAAGACTGGTTTCTTCTATACAAGTTTTATAAATATATATATATATATATATATACACACATATATACTTGCACATATACATATACATGAATGGCATATATATGTGTATACACATATACGTGTATATGTGTATACACAGGTATATATAGAATTTACTTAACAGAAGTTGAATATGGTATGGTCACAGTTCATAAGAATGTAAGATACAAGAGTTCAGTGTTGTACCCTCCACATCACATAGTCGACATTAGTCACTAATGTTAATGGTTGGAGACAATTCTCCATGGGGCTAATAAGGTTCTGGATATCTTACAAACAGAAGCACTGAGTGATTTGGCTCTAGAATATTGGTTTAGAGTTATCTTTGTAGCGAAAGCATTAGAAGAAAGAGATAGAATCTCTCCCCAATATAAAAGACTCAGGTTCCTTAAACTTAGATTTCCTCCACTATAACACAACCCACGGCAAGTCTAAGTGTCCCTGACTCTTCTTCCATTACCCTGTGGGAATATGGACTTGAGAAGAGAAGTCAAATATGCTGGTGCTCATACTATTTGCTGTGTTAAAAAAAATATACTTTTGTCCTTGATCTAGGCATTTCATATTTGTACCAGCATTCATGAATTTGAGACTTTTAAGCTTGTGAGTAGAGTAAAATGTCAGAATTTTTAACATTTTTGACATTGAGGTTTTCAAATTGTGTTAGCAGACTAATATATAGACAAATTTTTACTTAACTCTCTTACACATTTGTTTTTTCCATAAAGCAAGCTTTGGAGTTAGAAGAAAAGGCTTTCTCAGTTATTTCTAACATTTTTCAGTTATCTCTAATATTTCTTGATATTTTTTCTCTTTATGGAGTTTCTTATTTAAATACATTTTTGAAGGCCCTCACTGTCATTTTTCTTTTCAATGTGGGTTTTCATTTTTTTGGTCCCTCCTCCGAAAAATTTTTTATTAATATTCAGATATTTATGCTGCATAGGGAAAACTATCAATTTTCAGGTGGACCCCTCTAAATCGTCTTTATAGATAAGCATTTTAAAATGCTCTACATCCTCAGTATAATAAGTTTCACTTCTTGTGACATTAAATATGTATTTTTTAGCTTATAGACAAAAGCCTAAACTGAAGTCATTTCTTCATAGTCATTATGAAATTGCAAAGAGAATTAATCTTTGTCAAATCTAGGTTAGTAGCTGATGGGTTTGGAAGAGACTCTGGAGTACATTAAAGTTTGGAAAGGACTAAAGCAATAACTTTTTTTTTGCAGTGAATCATTGCATTTGAGCATTTGATTTTCACAAACATTCAGAAAATGACTTACTTTAATTTATTTAGATGTTGAAGAAGGCATTGTACTGATGCAGAAACTTTCTTAGTAAATAAGAATTCAATATGATGGTTTTAAGCTATTAAATATGAATGGCTAAAATTACTAATCACTAATATTATTGACTAAAATATCATCAATAAGCATTAAATTGAGCATCCATTGTAACATGCTGCATGCTAGGCATTTGATAATAAGTTAGAAAGAAAAGTTATGCCAGTGTACTTCTATAGTTCAAAGCATGTCAACTATAGGAGAAAAAGAAGGGTAACCAATTCAGTCACAGAAATTTTCAAATGGAAATGTTGAGCTTCAAGTAACTGTCAGGTCATTCCATTCTCAGAGTGCTTTCGTTCACAAGATAAAATGGAATATATATTTCTCCCTTTTAGTATCTAAGTCACATCTGTGTCCTCTGCATATTCAAATTGCTCACTATTTCTGCATTCTAAAAAAAAAGAATGTGCTTTATTTTTGTATATAATGCAGAATCAAATAAATTATCTTAAAATATGTCATAATTTAGCAAGCTACATTTATTTGAACTCCATACACCTTATTGTTCATTGTAGTTTTACAAAGTTCACTTTTCTACTCCATTAATGTTACTATACAAATTGGTGAAATAAGTAAAATGAAAGTGGGAGTACTCTATTTTGGAAAGTATATTCAAAATTGTAAATATAATTTTAAAGAACATACATAATGGTTAGTAAGGGCATATACATAATTTAATATTATTTAACACATATTTTGCATGCTTTATTTTTTAAATATATTAATTCTCCTTAAATAATTCCTTGTTCTTAATTGAAGACACTTTAAGTTGTATCTAATCATCACAGTTTTCACCAATTGTTGAGTCCATTTTTAATTCAAGATGCCAATATATAATGAGATTTTGCTTTATTTCTAGGCATTTTGTACCCAAAGATAATATTCTGTGCCTATTTTTATTATTATCACTTTTTAACCTGAAAAAAATCTCTTTTTAAGGTAAAAAAAAATCTTGTTACAAATTTATAAGTGTCATAAAGAGAATCGAAAAGCTAATATAAATGTATATCTAAAGGTATAAGTCATTTTCCTTGAGTGGGATTGTGGTGAGTGGGAGATAATATAGATTAGAGAGAAAGATTTATATTTTTGAAGTTTGTTTTAAAAATTAAGTAGAAAAAAGAATTAGTATAGTTAGGGCTGAAAGAATCTTTGTAACAGAATGAACTAAATGAGCACAGACTTGAAAGAATAAAATTGGAGTTAGAAACTAATGGATTATGAATTACCTAGTTCTGCAGGCCACATGGTTTTTTCATGTAAATTTGGAAGAAAATGGGCACAGATTAATTGGAGACATGTTCTGAAGGACACTTCTAAATGATAATGTGTTTTGAACATTTTCTCTAGAAAATTAGAGTGATGTACTCTAATTTTTGTATTTTCGAAAAAATTTATAATGGCTACATGTGTTTGAAAGATAAAAGATGAGAGAGAGAAAACTTACAGCTTCTCATTCAAAGATGCCTAGTTTCCTAGTTTCATTTTAGAGCTGCAAATATTAAAGAAAAATTTTACAACATGATAGTAAAATGTGTCCAATACTCATAATGAAGATCTTCTGAAATATAAAATCAGGGACAAGACACCTATGTCCATTATCATTACTATTTAGTATCCTGAAACTGTAGTTTCTAATATAATCAGATACAAGAAACAAATATAAAGGAAAATTATCATTATTTGCATATTATAACAAATAACTAATGGAAGAAGTATTTTAAAAAGCATAAAAGGATTAAAAAAGAATCAAACAACTGTAAAGTTATGGAACACATTCAACATGATGTAGATATCAAGTCTGTGTTAATTTTTAAATTCAGCATACTTTAACAAATTATTATCACTATATTTTATTTTTAAATTTAATGTAAGTTCAATGAGCTAATATCACTGTATTTTGATTCTAAATTAACTCAGTTGAAAAGGGTAAGAAATAACTGAACACGGGTAGGTAGGAAGATTGGGGTGAAGAGAAGTGGAGATTAATGAAGACAAACCACAAATATGCTAAAATGAATCAGAAGCTATGAATAAATGTAACTATTTTGAGTACATGAAAGGAATTAGAATAGGTATTTGGAAGTGTATATAATGTATACAAATACATAGAAGAACTGAATGAAGCAACATGGCTTTTTTTTCTATTAATATATAATATATTCATTTCAAAAATTAAAGATACAAAAATATCTACATTACGAATATATTTCAATGATTTGATTATAATGAACCCATACATATATAATAAAAAGCACTAGGTAAGTACTTTATAAACTCAGAATATGAAAGACTTAACATAACATGAAGAACCCCAGTTATAAAATAATTAATTTGACTAAAAATGCAAACAAATATCCCAAGCATACAACTGTTAAAAATCATATCACAAGCAAAATTGAAAACAAAAATAAACAGGTAAAATTTTCCAATTCATATTATATAAGAATGTCTAATTTATCTGATATACTTTTAGGTTTGATTTCCTCAAAGATTACACACACCATAAGCAAAGTCAAAATATAAAATAAAACTGGTAAAAGCTTGTAATTTGTATTATATAAAAAATAGCTAATCTTTCTAATTATAATTAGATAAGTTTGGATTTCCCCATCTTAATTTATAACTTAATAACAAAGAGATAGACCATTCAGTAAAACTGGGCAAAAGATAGAAAAAGGACAATTTACTGGCAAAGAAATACCAGTAGCTGTAAAGCATATTAAAGATGCTCAACCTTCCCAAAAGAAATGTATATACAATCTACACATTAGATCCATTTCTTATTCATTTGATTTGCAAATATTTTGCTATTTCTTTTCATTCCTTGAAAGTCTGAATTCCTAGGATGCATACATGTTGGGGTAACTGGTGGAGGGTTGGGATTTGGAGGAATGGAAATACAGACTCCAATATTTTTCTCAGGATTGGTAACTAGAGAGCAAGTTTCTATTGTCATTTTTGAACTTCTATAACATTAATAGAGAGTTTGCACTACAAAGTATTCAAAAACATGTTGACTAACTATAGAAGTGGCAATTTTCATGACAATATATGGTAAAAGGCCATGATGCCCAGAGAGGTGCCTTGTCGAGGGCCCAGGATGTCATTAAATATCTTTTATTGTCTCACCAGGAATTATGGAAACTGGCTTGTAAGATTTGTGATAGCAAATAGATTACAGATTCACAAGTTCAGGTGTCAGTATCATTTGACAAATTCTAACCAGCTGTAAGGAACCTTGAGTTTAACCATTCAAATTACAACAATGAGTAGATAGATATCTGAGATGTAGTTGACAAGAAACAATTGTAGGAGAAAAATAAAACAAAATAATGAAAGATAAATCAAATCATCTCCTAAAATGTGATACTTTTCCTATTTAAAAAGTTATAATGGAAGATGCTATTCTTATCTCAGAGATCATTTATGCCTGAATGACTGAAAGGAATATAAAGATTTGAGGTCCTGCCTTGCTGAAATAGAAAAGATTTCATTAATGGAGACTCCTTATAAAGTTTATTTCCTTACTTTAAGCTAGAAATAAACATCTTTTGTATGCTTCATCGCATTACAAATTGGACTAAAAAAAGTATTTCCTGGTTACCTTAGGATTTTGTATCCTTGAAAAAATTGTAAACCACTTTCTCTGCTTTGTTAAAGTTTTCAGAACTTGGTAAACCATCACTTTAATGTTGATAATGCCCCTTTAGGCCACTGAAGTTATCTTCATAATATATCTGACTGAATAGATTTCAAATTTAGTATTTGGAAACCCAAATTTATAAGAAATAGTCTTTCAGAAACTTATAGAACCTTGAGAACTTTAAAATATTTTCTTAAAATGTTTAGAGGTTGTCTATACCACCTATATCTAGTTTGGATTCCCATGATTCATGTGGGAAAATAGATATAAATATATGTGTGGAAAGATAGATGTAAGTAGATGCCGCCCTTTCTCCAAATGTTCCTACAAAATGGGTAGAAAGACAGGAATCTTTGAGGCTTGCCACATTCACAGTCAATTTTTTGATAAAGGTGTTTTCAAAAGCCACTTCCTCATTCACCATGCCGTTTTCTAATTCTTGCACCAGTTTCCTTTAAATTGCTTTTGTGGTGTTCCCTTTAAAGAGGTGTAGTCCTCTTCCCCTAGTACAGGGAAAGTGAGTTAGAGAGTTCTGCACTAGCTGAAGATAACTTGAATTATTTCCAGGTAAAGAGATTGTTTAGAATCAACCAAAGCAATTCAAAATCTTATTTTTAAAATCTACTCTATTAAGTTAACTGTCTTGAGGACTGAAGAACAAAATTTTCAGTTCCTTTAATTAAGTTTATTTTTCACAGCAGTTAGGAGAAATGGGATTTCTTTTCTGTGAGGCTGATGAGGAATATTTCTCTCCCTTGTCATGATTCTGTGGGTCAACGATAAGCTTCATAGCTGTAAGTCATTTTCATGTGTTGATTGCATGTAATTTTAGAAAACTCTCATTCTGGACTTATAGGGATTTGCTATATATGGAAGCAAAGTTTGTATAAGTTTGTATAAGTTAGAAGTTCTTTATCAAACTCAAATGATAGTATTCAGAGTCCATTGTTCACATGTGGAGCTCTGCTGTAAAATATAGTGATCTGGATCACCAGACACACACAATTTCAGAAAATGACCTGCCCCTTCTATTTATGTTTTAAAACATTGAGAACATTCCTTATTCTTTTCTATGTTATAACTCATAATTTGTTTTAAGTTTCATTTTCACTTGCATTTTAACATACGCATATCACACATTTCCAGTGTGCATATATGTACATGCATATATGTACAATATATATTCACACATATATATGCATGCTTTCACAAATGAGTATATATGCATATATAAGAAAAAAATTTCAGAACGTATATAATCAGCACAATACATATATTCACTGATTTAAAATATATATCAAACACAAAACACATCTAAATCCAAACTTCAGAACAAGTCGATACCCAAAAATCTGAAAAAAATCATAGTGTTTCTCTTCTTTTAAATCTCTAAGAATTAAGGAGCAACTGCTGTGTTCAGAGTACTTTCCCCTTCTTTATGAAAAGCTTTCAAAAAAGCCAAGAAACAAAGATGAAAATTGTTTGATTCTATTTAAATGGTTGTCCTGTGGGGAATAAAGTCTTCTCCACATCCAAAGTCCCAGAAATTTGTAAGCCTTAGAAAACCCCTACGGGTTGACAATAGAGAGGGACAGCTTCTGAAAGCTGCAAGACCCCAAACTCTTTTAAGTAGAGGAAATGCTTTTCTCTAATCACCTTCTTAAACATTTTTTGTTCTCAATTTTTCTCTTCAACTTCCATATTTTGGCACCCTTAGCAGTTTTAAGAACATATTTGCTCATGTGCTAACACTCTTCCTTAGCCCTCAAATAATTGGTATTAATATTAAGGATATTACAATCCTTTTCTTTAATAATGCTTAGAAACTGTACGTATACAGTAGATCCTCATTTAATGTTGTGAATTGGTTCTTGGAAACTGCCACTATAAATGAACAAGGAATAACGAAAGCAACTTTACTGTAGGCTAATTGATGAAAACAAGAATTAAGTTCCCATGGTATATTTCCTGTTATATACAAAAAATTGAGATGTAATAAAAGACCAAAACCCCTTCTGGCATTAAGCAATCACTTGGATTTACTCATTCATTTTCCGATCCACTTATTCCAGTTCAGGGTCTATCCCAGAGCTCACCCACCAGCTCAGGGCACATGAAGGAAACAGTGCTGGACAGAAGACCCTTCAAACACAGAATTGACTCACAAACACACCTTCACACTAAGACTTTCACAATTTAGACATGCAGTTAACAACCTGTGCACATCTTTGAGATATGAAATGAAGTCAGAGTACTTACAAAAAACTCATGTAGAAAGAAGGAAGCGGCACCCCAGTTTCTAGCCTCTGGGGACTAACAGTGGCCACCAAGCCATCAGGCGCCTGGCAGTCTAGGTTGGCTAGAAGCTACTGACTAGATAAAAGGACTTTTTCTTTTCACCTGAAAATGGAACCTTATGTGCATTTTGCAATCCTGTGTGTTGCCCATGTGAGGAATTCACAAATGGATCACTGAATTCTGTTTGTAATTCCTATTCTAATTTACACCTCCCCCTCTCCTTCAAGAAAAAAAAACGTACCCAAAAACTATTTCGGGGCTCAGATTCTATATCTGGCACGCTCGTACGTAATAAAGCTGTTTTCACTACTTTTAAAAGAGCACCATTTGGATTTGTCAGTTGAGAGAGAGCTGTAACACTCACACAGGCATGCAGAGAACATAAAAACTCCACAAAGACAGTGGCGCTGGTTGGGAATAGAATTATTATTTTTTTATACCAAAGGACATTGAACAAAATAATGTTATTCCAGAACCTACTGTATTTAATTTGTCATTTCAAATATTTTAAGATCCATACTAGATCTTAGAGCAATCATAAGATATCTTCTCTAGAATAATTAGATTAAAAAGAAAGCAATTCTGAAAAAAAAATGCAAGAGATTAATAAATTATAATTCAGAAAAAAAAAGAAAAGCAGAACCAAAAAGTCATGAGTTGGTTCTTTTAGGGAAACTAATTAAATTGACAAATCACTTGAAAATATATTAAGAAACAAACAGCATTAAATTAGAAATGCCAAACCATCCACAGCAAGGCACGAAGAGACATAAAGATTGTTTAAAGAGATTATCACATCCTTAGATTTAACTCCTAAAATGGATCAGTTTTCAGTTTGTTTTAAAATTAGCTTAGGTAGAATATTACAAGTCTAAAATGAAAGGGAGGAAGCAGAATCAGAGCTATTGCCAGGAGAGTCACTACAGAGGAAAGTACAGGCCAGTGCACAGGTGATGTCCCTGCTAAGGAAGGAAGAGGCCAACCAAGTGCTCTGTTTGATATGTCAGACCAATCATGCTGGTGCTCTCTTGGGGTACACGTTTTGGCAGGGGCCTGACAATGAATAGGCAATTCTAGTGTAGTGTAATAAGTATTACATTGGTAGTGATAGGGGAAGGAAGAGGGCGTGGAGAGCTATTAGAAAGGCTATGCTCAGATGAATAAAAGACTGCCCTGTGATCACATAGGAACCAGGGAAAGGTAAAAGATGAAACTTGAGGAGACATACAGAGCCTCAAGAATGAAGCACCATCAGAGGCATAGTCAACCTCTATCTTGCCAAGAAAAGAAGATGGCTTCTTGATTCTTAAATCAATGTCCTTGATCTTTTATAGCATAATATGGGTTATTATAACACTCACCCCAGTAAGTCAGTGGTAGACCTGAGATTTAAACCTAGGAAATCCCATTCAGGTTTCAAAAATAAAACTCTCATCTTTCTCCACAATATTTGTTTTGAAAAAACTGCTGAGTTTTCTAAGTTCCACTTAGGATACTTTCCCTATGGTGTCTTTATTTTCCTATTTATTTTATTTCAGCTGAATAACGTACTGAACCGCACTGGGAATACTCTGACATAGAGTTTATGACACTAAGAAGAGCAGAGAGTGAACTACTCACACTCATATGACCTCCTTTAAATCAATTTTTAATAATTATGTTTAAAAAGTCAAAGAAAAATAAAACATTTATTCACCCTTGAATAGTACAGGAATCAAGTACACCTTGAAGTGCACATACATATTCAGTAACTGATTTGAAACCAGAATGTCCTTATGTCTTCTCAACCGATAGGTCCTACCAGGGCACACTAATATAAATTCCCAACTATTGCTGGCTTCTTTTGTGCATAATTTGAGGAAATCAATGTCTCCTTCAAAATCTCTTCCAGTTGACTCTGGAAGTTTCTAAAATGTGTTTGGAGGGAATCAGAAAGAAGTCTACTCTGTTTCTTCGTACCTGTTTTGAACTGGCCTGCAAGGCATGCCTGCAGCTCGAACTGGTCACTGCCATGCCTCCAGTGGCACTGCCTCTCTTCCCATGACAGGCACACTGACCTTTGTGCTGCCAAAGTTGTACACATGCCTGAGGTAGAAAGAGGGTTGTTTAAAAAATTTACAAGATAGGTATTGTATGCTAAAGTTTTTGTAGTCACAGGAAGAAACAAGAACAAAAGTGGGAAGGAAAATCTTTTTTATACTCACAGATCTCAGAGAAGGGGGGTCAATATAGGTCACTTAAAGGACTATATTAGCATCGGGATCACAGGAGGAGGAGCAAGCAGATCTCTCGAACGAGCCTTGGACTTTATTGGAATTTCCAAGGAAATATCAAGGCAAAGGAAGTCAAACAGTTTGAATCATTCCAGAAGATTTAAAATATAAAATGATCAGTGGTTGCCTGGTATGTGACCCTGAAATGATTAAAGTGGAAGAATATTGCTTGGGGTGATTACTGGCCCTATAAAGACAATTTGGTTCTGGGGCTGGTTGTTTTGCTTAGCAAAGGAATGATCCCCTTCTGTGCCCTTGCTAAAAGAACTGATTAGCCCTAGAGGGTCAGTCTTCCCCCAACCAGAAAGGTTTTTTTAATTTTTTTTTAGGATATCAAAGCATCATCTTGTAGTAGTATATTCAGAGATGTGATAAGCAGATAGAAAGTATATGTGTATATAATCATGCACACCTGAAGTTTATAAAATGCTACAACTTGATTTTATTTCAATAAACATTATTTATAAAAGAAAACATCATTATATATAGGAAACAAAAGGTACATACAATTCAGGGAGAAAGGACCATTTTCTAATTCTGGATTATAAATTAGCATGTGGCTTCAAATCAGCACTATTTGTGTTGCAAGGGTCAAAGTAAAAGTTTCCCTATGTTTCTGAGGTTCTTTAAAGGCTGGATGAATGAACAAATTAACATTAGTCACCATTAATAGGAGAAAAGTCCAAATTTAATAGCATATGTATGGAGAGTTTAAATGGGGGTAAATTCTGAGGTAGCTGGGGCAGATATATGATTTATATCCTGAGTTGAGGTCTGGAGAGGAGACCTGGGGTTTCAAGGGAGAGAAGGGGTCATCATGTGGCAAAGAGGAATGACTAATCCTTAATCTGAAAATAAAGATCAATAACTCCCCTTCCTACTTTCTTCTAGGGAATTGGCACAAAAGATGGTTTCTGAATTAGGAGAAGGGTAAAGGCCCAGAGAGTGGAAGACGACTTCTTAGATTAAGGGAAGGGTTAACGGTTTAGAAAAGGAGCTTTTCCTTTGCCTTTGGGACTGCTCTCCACTGTCCTTCATTCTTATGTCGGAGTGGCACACGCACAAAAGACCATTTTTGAGAGACTTGGAGTGTTCTGTTTTATACCTTCCATTTCAAAACTTTAAAACATCCCTTTTGAAAGCAGTTTCTTTAGATTCTCTCTGCCTTCATTCATTCTCCCCATGGTGAGCTAAGCTTAGTCCTTGGGACTTAACTGGGAAAAATCATTCTGTTATCATTTTTCTTCTTCTGCGATACCAAAGGGGAAAACAAACATAGGCTCCTGAAGCAGTATTCGTTAGGCTTCCTTTTAGACCAAGACCTTCCAGACCAGTAAAGGTCATGAGAGACCTTGGAATGACCAGAGCCACAACATACCCCACAGGCTGGTTCCTGAGCACCAGAGGCAAAAGCTTATTTTGTTAACCTGCTGGAAAGATTCATGTAATCCCATCATCAACCTAATGCTTTCCCCAAAACTACAAGAAACTGGTACCAACAGAATGCTGGAGGCTGCTTCACAAACTCGGAGAAATTCCTGGAATTGCAGGGGGTCAGGATGGGAGCTACTTCTGCTTTCAAATTTCCTTTTGACCTCTATCCCTTTGCTAATTACAGGCACTGGAAATGGACTTCCCCCAGAAGTCGCCTTCCAAAAGTATAAATCTAACCAGCCCCCAGCCTGGAGAGCTCCACTTCCTGCCCAGGAGACTATCTCCTGCTTTTGCTTTTTCTCTCCTCCATTTTCTCTCATAAACTTATAAAACTGCACTCTAATGCACAAGAATTCTTTCTTGAGCCACTCACTGCCAACCCCCAGAGCCCCTCATCGATACATGAAATACAAAATTTTGAAAACTTTATTCCCAACATCCAGTCATTTTAAGTAAATAATATAGTATCTAGAAAGCAGTTTCTCAGATTGTTATGTCTTTAAATTGAATGTTCAATAACAGGCAATTAGGATCACCTCTTTTTACTTTTTCTAATTAATTGTCAAAGAACTCATCAACTCTGCAGAACTCCAAGTATTTTAATCACTTAAATCAAAAGTGATGATTCCGATACGGATGACTGAGACCAAATGAGTGTGGAATTCGTCCCGGAAAGAATTTGAGAAAAGACACCTTACTCCAGCACCATGTGGCAAGTTTATTGGAAAAGAACTAGACAAAAATAAAGCATGCAGCTTGTGGGGTTTCAGGAGCAAGAAAGTGACACAGGAGACAAAAGGACTGAAAGCTGTCACTTTCCAGCCAAGCACGAGAAACAACGTTTTGAAGTCTGAATCAAGACCAGAGGCTGTTTAACTCACCTCCTGCTGATAGAACTCAAGGACTCTATCCCCAACCCCTTGCTCAGCCTGATGGCCTTATCCACCTCTAGGCCTCTCCTTGCTAGTCAGCAACTACCCCCTTAAAAGCCCCTCTCACACTGCTTCCCTCAGATAGCTCCTTCTGTCTCTTCTCAGAAAGGAGCTTTCCTGACTTGCACATGGGACAATAAAATCTCACTTAATATCCCAAGGGCTCCCTTGTCTCTGCCTTTTATTGCCGAACTGGCTCACAGAAAGTTAGTTGTTAAAATAGTGCCTCTTGTACAGGGGAAGGACCACCCCTCTGGGCCTGCTCAAGGGCTGCAGCTCCTGTGAGAGTTGGAGTTCTCATAAGGGTTGCAGTTCTCAGCTGAATTGACAGTACTCTGTCAAAAGTAACTACTACAGGGTGTGTCTCTAGACACAGGTTACTAGGAAGGGGTTCTAGGTTTTGCCAGCCAGTCAACTCTCCCTTTCATACATCTGCATATCACCCTATAGAATTTAAGCTATGGATGCTGTCCCTGCATCAATTCTACTTTATACAGATAAACAAAGGAAATTCGCAAGTTTGAGCATTTTTCCCCTTTATTTTGTTTCAATTCTCAAATGTTTTGCTATTGAGCTTAGGGCCAACATAATTAGGCCATTGAACATAGCTGTGATTTTCCACTGACTCAGGTATCTCTTCCATCCCAACCATAGTTGTATCTCTCAATACTCAGAATTTTCAGTTTCCCAAAAGTCATATATAAGGGCTATCAGCGGGTTCTAGAAGCATTCTCTACAAAAAGATCCAGAACATGAATTTACTAGGTTATTCCACATACATACCTTATCCCTTAATGGCTTGAATCTAACGGTCTGAAAGATTCTCATGTTTAATTCTCAATATATAAAGGAATTGATTACATCCCAGTCTTCTCTCAGTTTCTAAGGAAGACTGTTTTCAATGAGCCCAAGAGAATTTTCAGGCAAGTCTTTCATTAGAAAAGAGGAAGAAAACAACAACTTTAATCCATTCATAATAACCTCTACTAGGGTACCTGTTACCTTTTACACAAGCATACTCTGAAAGTCAGTTGAAGCTAGTTTCAACCCTGACTAAATATTTATTATTGTTATCAACATAGCCTTCAAGTTTGACTCCAGAGTGAGAAGTCACAAGATATTTATGAAATCCAATGGGAGGTCATCTTAATATTGTAAAAGTTGTGGAATTTTAAGAGAGAGAGAGAGAGAAAGAAAATAATAGAGTTATTTCTAGTTAAATGAAGCAGACTTCAAAATGATAAAGAGTGATGGAAAGATGTGCAGTATACTATGCTAAGTAGTCTCTCAATGGAGGCAGTGCACTAAGCTGTTCTCAAAATCAACCAAATGAAAAAAGAAGTCTTGATAATTAGCAAAAAAAGATAGCTGTAATTCCAGATTGAGGTGATAATTCATATGAAAATGGGTTAATAAATAAATTCCAACTGTGAATAACTGAGAGATCAATACTTTGGTTATATATGTAATCTTGTTACAATAAAATAAATAGCACTTAGCCTGCAGTGAGACTTGGGGAGTCACCGAATACTGATTTCTAGTCAAGTTACAACTCAGTTGTATGAAATAAAACATCCATGACCAGGAGTCCATGTCTCTTGAGTCATTTTATTATTCTTAGTGAGTCCTTTAATCCTAAAAGGTTTAGAATTAAGCACAGGGATAACTAAAGTGTAGTACCTTTGTGATGCCTAAATAAATTTTCATATTAAGTCTTTAAGAGTTTACTATTTTAACCCTCAATTAAAAATATATATAATCTAGTGATTAATATAGACTTGTGATTTTATTTGAAAAATTAAAGAAAATTTAGTTGTTGATAGTATAGAAATATTTAGATATCCAAAAAGATGCATTATAGTAAGTATAATTTATTGAATACTTAAATATTTCTGAAAAATGAGATTTGATTTTTATTTAGAGTCTAAAAAACTTAAAGAAAAATATATTTCAATTAGGAAAAAAGCTAAAATAGTAAGGAAATACACTTAATCAAACTATATTTATGGCTACTTAAATATGATAGTTTATTAACATTTAGACTAACGTATATCAGATTTTAAATTAAAATTGACTAGATTCATCAACTAGATTAACGAATTTCCAATTGCAGTAAATCCAATCTGGATTTAAGCACTAAACACAAGTGATCTTTTTATTGTACCTGAACACTGAAACAATTTACTGTGAAAAATATATATGGTGAAATATTTTAATGAAAAATAGATATGATTAATCTTATACAGTTTGGCAATTGACAAAAATACCTGTAACTAAAAGTCTACTTTTTAGAGAACTTTCTCTCCAGATATGATAAGCAAATAAAAAATTTCTTTAAAAGCTATTGATCTACATTATTTATGAGACTTTTTCATAGTCAACAGAGAACTTCTTAATGTACATAAAATATTTTTAAATACTATCTTTAGAGTTTTTTTAATGTGAAGTTGTTTAAATAAACTAAGTACTTCTTGAAGATTTATTTTCTTAGGTTTTAGGAATTTTTTTTTTTCATTTTTATCTTGCTGTATTTTGTCTTTCATAGTTATTTTTAAACTCAACTGATATTAGAAAATAAAGGATTAATAATACTAGTGCCTCTGTGATAATACCTCCAACTTGGGAATTCTTTCTGCTGTGACACTGATTTCTTCTCTCAGACTCAATAGTATCTCTGAATCCTGTGGACACATCCTCTCACAGCAAAGTATATATGCTGATCTTTTTTATGTCCATTATAGATGCAAAAAAATGAATTGCTCAAAACAGTGCTTGGTAAAAACAGAAAGAATAGCAAGCATTCCAAGGAAAATTTATGTGTGCTCTAAATTAAATATATACTTAAAGCATAAGGTAGTAGTAACTGGATGACTATAGTACTAGGTGTTTATAAATCATTACATGGTGTAAAATAAGTTATTTCTCTATTCACTGACCTTGCACTTTCATATTAAACAAAGAGATGAAGTTACTATTTAAATTATAAATAAAGATACTTGAATTTATTAAAGTAACCATAAAGATACAAAACTGATAATTCCTAATAGAAAAAAGCAAAATTTAGAACAGATATTCAACCTATTGGTAGACTCTAGGAGGATTTCCCAATAATTAGAGGCAGAACCTAACATGTGTACCAGGAGCAAGATGAGAAATGGAGACTCAGAGACTATGGTAGATTGATGCAAAATAGTCCTGATTTTCTAGGCTTCCCTATTACTTCATCCCTGCAATCTGACTTTCTATTTTCTTCTCAATAAATAGAATCTCTAAACTCCTTACTTGCACTCTGGTTAACTTTGTAACTTGGTTTTGTTTTTGTTTTTGTTTCTTTTTTTTTTTTTAATTTTTAATTTTTGGCTAATAGAGTGCAGTGGAAATAACATATAGAGTCCTGAGATTATACTCGAGACCTTATGTACATCTGTTTTTTTAAATTCCGACTCCTCCTTTAACCTGAAACCAGCATGGGCTAGCCTCATGGAACAGAATTTAGTCATGTCAGTTGAGAGTATTACAAGCTAGTCAGCACCCATCCAAACAGCTAGCTGACAACCTACATAAAGATCACAGCCAAAGCTGGCCCATATCTTATGAATTGCCTAATAAACCCATAAACTTTGAAAAGTAATAAAATGTTCATATTTAAGCTATTGAGTTTGGGGAAATTTATTTTGCTTCAATAACTAATATATAATCCACATCTAAGAATCTAAAATCATAAATTCAGATAACTTAGTAAAGGAAATATTTTATCTTCTGAAACAGGAATATATTTCCATCAGGATGGTGGGTCTCACCACTTCACTGCTGTTACTCTAGGCAAGCCGCTGAATTTTCTGCTTTATCAGGCTCCAGCCAAACTCCACCCAAGCCCCAAGTACCAACCAACTTTACAGTTTTGTGTTTGCTAGTCCATGTTTTTGTAACTGCAAAATAAGCCAAAGTGTGAATCCAAGGTTTTGCACGTGCAGTAATGGTTATTTAACCACAGTATGACCCTCCACATGTGGTACTATTGAGTAAGTGGTATATATCAAGCATTATTAAAGTATGCAGGCCCAACTGAAGGACTCAGATTGTGTATCAGCAACTCTTCCATTGGCAGGAGAAAGTAAGAAAGAAAAGAAATGGAAAAGATAGACAGCTAAGACATGCCTCATGCCATGGAAAATGAACACCTGACTGGGCAGCAGCTTCATGCCCAATTCCCAACCCCTCTCCGTCTAGAGGCCAATGTGAATCCTGTCCTCTGTGCTGGAACCTTTATGCATACACTTTTTCTTTCTTTTTTTTTTTTTTTTTAAGAGGAAGGAAGGTAGTCAGAAATGTAGACAAGCAGGCAGCTGGCAGAAAGAAAGAAGATGGAAAGCATTTTTATTTGTTTAGTTGTTAATTAGGTGTCCCCCTACCCATCTACCTCCAGCCCCTCTATTCTCACCTTGTACGCAGGTCCTTTGTTTGTGGACAGTTCCCAAGACACAGGCTTAACATGTGAGCCACCAGGGCATGCCATGATATATACACTTTACGATAAACATTTTTCTAAAGAACAGTCTGGTCTCTCAATAATTTTCATTACCAGAGAGTCCAAGGACCTGCAAGGGTCTTTGGGGTCTGTAGCATTACCATAATGATAATAATTTCATAAAACTTGGAAGTTTATGAGTTTAGAATTCATAAGTTTAGAATTCTCAAACTGTTTGTTTTTCCAGGGCATAACTTAAAGGCAAGCAGAAAGCCACCTCCTTCACTTATGATTTTTAGTTCTCCTTTTCTTCATGAGCAACCTCAACACATGGACACTTCAGCCCACCAGTGAAATTCTGTTGACACTCCCCTAAATGCCACAGCCTGTTCATCACTGAGTAAGAGGAGAAACATCAGGGAGCAGACAAGCAGAGATTTATGGGGGCACCAGAATACAGGTGGACTGAAGTCAAAGTGGTGTCAGTCCCAAGGGAGAGGTATAACTGTTTTGTATATGCAAGCTTGCTGCTCTGCTTGTTGAGAATCGGGAGCCAGAATGTTTTGCATAGTTTGCTGGTAGCGATACGATAAGGTTGAGTGACTTGTTTGAATGCACCCTACAGCCGTGAAATAGAAAAGCATGAAACAGCCCTGCAATAAATTCCGTTGTTATATTTGGTCATTGTGGTTGACCGGAATGTCCCATGAGACCCTGTAAGGTAGACAGCCCATGCACCTGAGTTCCCGTCAATGCATTACAATATGAGGCTAAAAGCAGCCCTCTGCAAATGTGTCAGAGCAGGTGTAATTAGTCATTGGATGAGCCCAGGGAAGACCTCATACAGGCTATGCAAGGGGGCCTGGGGTTATTGTATAGGGATTTACAGAGGTCAAGGTACACTAAGCACTATCTGGAGCCTGCCGGGGGCGGTCACACTCTCCAGATAACCATCTCACCTTGCCTTTGTAGACTCTTCCTCAAAAGAAGGAAGCACTAAATAGCAGAGTATCTCTTTTTGTAAGGAGGCTACTATTGACAAAACCAAGAACATCTGACTGAAAACATAAATTGTGATTCAATGGAAAATAGAAAAAAAATGTTTTTTTATCCATCTTGTGCTCTTTAATTATAAAGTTTAAACAAATACCCTGCAATTAAAAGGATGCAAATTTATATATAAATATATTTTAATAAATTAGAGTATGTAGAGTATGATTCTTATGCTGTTCAAATAGTATTTTTACTGATTTGTGTCTTTTTATTAGAAGGATTTTGCTAAAATTTCTCATTCGATTAGGTATTTGTCAAGTGTTTCTTTTATTGATGACAGTTTTTGCTTTATATACTTACAATTTACATATTTGGTGGTAATGCATTTAGAATTATTATATCTTCTTGGGAGTGTACATGTTTTATTATTGAACATTTTGTAACTCTGGCAATATTTTTCATATTAACATCCATTTTATCTGTTTTAGTGTAACTACATCTGCTGTCTTTTTGTTTTCTTAGTAAATAACTAGTCATCCTTTTAGTTTTGTATATTCTGTTTCCTTAAATTTAAGGTATGATTCGTGTATGAAGCATGCACATGCTTGTTCTTTGTTAACCTTGCCTAGCATATAATAAACACCATCTTTACAATATTTATTCTACTATTTAATTTGTTCACAGTACATTATTTGTGCTTGAATTTGATTTATCATTTTTATATTTTATTAATGTTTCATTAGTTTATAATACCATAAAAATTTCAAGAGAACAGAATTATATCTCAGTGTGTGTATCACACCATACCCATCACCATAATTTAGTGATAGTGGTAATTGTCATTAGTACATTTTGCCTATTCTAATTATAGTGTGGTCCTTTTCATTAAATTCTTGTTTTCTTTTTGGATTGTTCATAAATTTTTGCTATTTTTCTGTTGGTGTGCAAATTATTCATTCTATTGCTAATCTTTTAGTAATTACTTTCGAAGTCATAATATACATATATAAATTAGTGCTTTCTACTTCCCAAATATAGAAAAACCTTATCCTTTTGAAATAGTTTTGTTTTAATTTATCAGACATTTAAAATAATATTTTTTGTTTTATACAGTCATTATCAATTTATATTTATTTATGCATTAGCCCTTTCTATTGCTCTTTATCCTACCCTTATTTCGATGACAATATTTAGGGTCCTGTCTGCTCAATATATTTCTTTAGTAACTCTCTAATTTTATTCTATAAAATTATATTTTCCTTTATTTTCAAAGAGTATTAGCACTAGTAACACAAATAAACAAAACGACTTTTGTTAAAATTTGAAACTATAAAGTTAAAACATTGAATGCATCATTCCATCGTGCTCTGGTTTCTTTTCTTTCTATTAAGAAATCTGGGTATAAGAAATATTTTAAATATAGTTTTCTTATTAAGGTAACATTGTTTCATAACTCTATATAAGTTTTGGATGTGCAGTTTTATTCTTCATCAGAGATATGATATCACACCAACCCCACTATCAAATTTCTAATAATCTTCCACCACTCCACATTTAAAATTGTTACTTGATTTATTGTAAGATATCCTCTTTGTGTTTACCAATTTATCTGTTCAACTAAGAAGTGCCTTGGTTTTGCTTTTCTTGCTTAAAAATTCATGTATATATTCTTTAATCTTTGATGTTACATCTTCTGATAACGTTTGGAAATACTTTGAATATGAAATGATTATATTTGTCCTTGATCTATTTTTCTCTTCTTTCTTTCTAACATATGTTAAACTCTGTCAATATGTCCCACATATCTCTTACTGTTTTTCTGGATTTATTTCTCCATCTTATTTCCTCTCTGGGTTTGGTTTAGATATTTTCTGATAATTTAGTTTATACTTAACTTCTTTTGTTCCACCTAAACTTCTCAGTTCATTTATCTAGCTATTTATTTCAGTAATTAAAGTCACTATAATTTCTTGTGTTGGCCTTTTTACTTTTGACCTTATACCTTGTATTTTCAAAACTAAATGCAGTTCTCAGTTTTAGAATTTCTTTTTGTGAAGCTTACATTTTATTTTTAATAATAATTTTACTAAAAAAAATTGCACATAACATTATATAGATTTAAGCTTTGCATCATCACAAATCAACATCTGTGTATAATACATTAAGTTTACCAAAACAGGTTCAGTTCTTTTTTTAATATGTAAGTATTTTACCTACCTCACTTGTCCATCTCCCTTCCCTTCTTGTAGCCACTGATTTATTGTAAAGGATATTTTTGTTTGATTTAGTTTGTTTGCTTTGTTTCGCTATACCTTACGTACGAGTGAAATTAAATGTCTTTCTCCATTTGGCTTATTTCACTAAGCATAATTCCCTCTAGGTCCATCCATGTTAATTGTATTGTTTTTCTATTGATGAGTTACATGAGTCCCTTATATATTTTGGATCTTAACCCCTTCTCAAATGTATGGTATGCAATTATCTCCCATTCGGTGGGATGTCTTTCATTTTGATGATAGATACTTTTGCTGTGTAGAAACCTTATTTTGATATAGTCTCATTTGTTTATTTTGGATTTTACCCCCTTGATATTGGAGTCTAGTTCCCAAAGCCATCTTTTCTAAGCAATGTTTTGGCTGTTTCTTCTATATATTTTATGTTTCTAGGTCATTCATCCAAGTCTTTCAGTCATTTTGAATTAATTTCTGTGTATGGAGTTAGAGAGTTGTCTAGTTGCATTCTTTTGCATGTGGCTGTCCAGTTTACCCAAAACCATTAATTGAAGAAGCTGTCCTCACCCCAATGTAGGCTTGGCTTCTTTGCTGCAAATTAATTGCCTATATATGTATCAATTTATTTCCTTTTTCTCAATTTGCTTCTAGTGATCTGTGTGTGTGTATTTCAGTATCATGATGATTTTTAATTTGATTTTGTATCCATATTTAGTATTCTGCTAAGTTATTATTCTTATTAATCACATTTAAAACTTCATGTTATGTCTAATATATTCAATGGGCTTGTTTCTATTGCTTATTTTTGTTTCCTTGGTTTTATCATTAATTTCCATCTGCGATATAGAATCTAATTTTTGCTGAATGCAGCATGCTATGTCTCAAAATTTATAGAGATAATGAGAGTCTCTAGTTCATTGCTACTTCCTCCAGAGAGGAATCATTTTATTTCTTGTAGGCAGTAACACTGAAGGAAGCTTTTTCTAATCCAAATAGTGTTTGAACTAATATAAGACAGGGTTAATGTCTTTGTGAAAACAGGTTTATGTTTCAGTTTTTCTTCTTCCTAAATCTCATTTCTATGGAGAAATTCCAGTTTGTATGAACTGATATATTCTCATCCCCTCACCACCTCTTTTTTTTTTTAGGACACAGACCTTTAGGTCCTGAATTTTAGGACCTGAATCCTGATTTTTGTCTCCTAGCCACACTCAACTCTAAAGTACTTTGTTCAACTCATTGACATATTTGCTAAGGGAATCAAATTGATAAATGTATTAAGGGTGCTATAGGTTATTGTGAGATGGTATTTTGAATGCTTAGTTTTTATCATTGTGTTTTTTTTCTTGATCCCTCAAACTTGGCTGCCACTATCGCTGTGTTCAAATAGATGTTTCTCAATTTTGTAATGTTTCTTATGTTCTTTTCTGCAGAAGGAATAGTCTGGTATAAACTAACTCACCATAACCAAAAATTTTTAAAAAATCATATTTTCATGGAATTTTATCCATAGCCTCAACTTCCTTTCACAAAGTTATTTCATTAAACTTTTGTATTTACATCTAATAAGCTTTCATTCATTATTCAATCATTATATTTACTGTCTGTATATTCCAATTTCATTACCCCATGTATCCTTCCATGAGAGTTTATACGAGGCATAGTTTTTGTATCTTTTTATGGACAGATGTAACCTGGTTTGTTACCTGGCACATAGTCCTTGCCTACTGTGCATTTATTTTCTATATTATAAGTTCCCCAAGTATCAAAATAATAAAGAGAAGCATTCCAGAAATTTCCATATTTGGGGATCATTCAGATGAGTTCAATAGATATTTAGTTTTGAAAATATAGACTCTAAGCTCAAAATCATAAATGTTAATTCAAGGACTTATACTGAAATATAGTCAAAGTGCCAAAGTATTTGAGAAATGTAGTTATATCATGCGTCAAGGCAATGGAAAAGTTATTGAATGTTCAATATCTTTAGATTTTCAGGGAGACAAAATTTAAGAAAAAAAAAGTTTTGTGATAGCATTGAGCATTATGAAAAGAAAAACTATAGTAATGGGAAGTTTCCTAATAAAAATTTCCAAGTTTATTTATATACACACATTTTAGGATCTCAATTATTATAGTGGGGGATAAACAAAGATGAACAACTAAATAAATAAAAATGCTTCTTCCTCCTTGCTGCTCTTGCATGCTAACTCATCTTCATTTCTGCTTGCACATTTCCTTAAAATATATATATGTATGTATACATATATAATATATGTGCATACATATATTTTATTTATATATACACAAACACACACACACTTTTTTTTTTAAGGAAAGGTGTGGTCAGGACTGAAGGTGAGTAGGCAGGCAGAAAGAGAGAGGAGGAAGAAACACTTTATGTATTCTATTTTAGTTGTTTGTCTTGATTCAACCCCTCTGGTCCTGAACAAGCAAACCCACGTCCTTGGGATACATGTGGACAGCACTGAATGAAGGTGACTGACCAAACTGCTAGTCTCTCAGGGTGTGCCTAGTAATACTTCTTAATTACAGAAAAACAACGTAGATAAAATAATACGAGAATATGCTTGGGATCATGTCATGTTATTTCTTAATTGGCCATATAGTCTAAAAATTTTTGAGGTAATTTTCAGGGCTTTTTCATACAGTTGACCAATTTTAAGAAGCTATTTTAAAACATATGATAAAATCTACCTGTTATAGAAATCTATAAAATCTATAATAGAAAATCAAGCTGTAGTATTAAGATAATTGAAAGACAAGATTAACCATTCTTAAATTTAATGTTTTTGTTTCTTAGGTAGTATTTCAGCTATAAAACTCAAGTGAAATAGTAGCATTTAATATTCTTTATTGGGAAAAATGGAGCAGTACCAGAAAATCATAGTCATAAATAAGAATGAATTTGAAGCATCAAATATATAGTTGAGATAATGCAGAGAGAATTTAATGATTTGCATATACTTCTTTCTTTGAATCCTCACCTGGTCCAAAAGTTGCCATTAGTAAATAATTTTAATCCGTATAGATTTGTCTAAATTCTTCATTCTGTTTCCTAAGAATATAATTTTAAGCACTTGACATTGAACAAAGTGAAATTCAGTGTTCAATTATACTGTAATTTCTCTCCAAAGTATTTTTCAAACAAAATTATGAGACAGTGATGGGTAAATTAATCGCTCTATCTAAATGTTTTAATTTTATAGTAAAATTTCTTGATGCCTATTACAAGAATCTAATAATTAGAAAGATAAATGAGAGCACATTAATAGCAAGCTATTTTTATGAAAAAGAACATAAATATTTTAGTATTTTAACATACTCATATTGAAGTTAAGACTCACTGTGAATGAGTTATGAATTCCATTTTTATTACTTAAAATAAATTGACTATTGACTTATTGACATATTATACTTAGTTCTGGGAATTACAAAGCAAAAGAACTTTAAGCAATTTAAAATATCTCAAAGAAGGTAGAGAATTGGGAGGATGAAAGTCTAGAACCTATGATACACTAAGAATCATAACAGGAATACTTATCATGAAAAGAAATGTTCATGGCTACCAGTTAAAATAGAAAATACATCCTTTCTGATTGACATTAGACAAAATATAATAAAAAATAATACATACCACTGAGAAATAGAATTAATTCCATAAAGGAACTATTTTGTTGAAAAAGCAAATGAATCCTTTTGAGATTCAAGCACCAGATTTATTAGGAGATAAGAGTAGACAGGAAAACTATAACATGGCCTTGAATATTCATTCTAACACTTAAAAATCTGTTAAGAACAGTAATAAGATAATATATGAACTATTAGTTTTAATCCCTATTAAGGGTAGGCAATGATTTAAATCATTTTACGCACTAATAATGGAGAAAAAAATCAACAATGAACTTGCTAAAGATTATTATGCAGTTAAAGTGAGCATAAATCTTTGTAGACTGACTAGATAGTGGTATTAGTATGATCTACTATATCGCATACAAGTTTTGATAATGGGTAAATTACTTATTATTTATACGACTACATATATAAAATTGAGTTTAAATAAAAAAAGTATGTAGTTTCATATGCCTATATGAAGGGTGGATAACTAATAAGAAATAACAGTGGAGGAAATATTAAAAGGTGGTTTCTCATTTTATAATTTACTGTATTCTCTTTTATAGCTCTTTGAAATGTCTGTTATTATTTTTTGATACTTCCTTTACATGGGAGGGAGATGAATTAAAACATTGCTTCTTAAAGCACAGATTTGTTACCTATTTGTACAACTGAATTTTTATTATATTTAGATTATAATCTTAGAAAGTTATAGATTAATGTTTACATAACTTGCCAATTTTATCACCTTTGCTAATTACTTTTAGAATTCTCTTAGACACCAAGAAAATATTTTCTTGCTTGTTTTTTCAATTATTTTTAATAATGAATATGCAAAATTTAAACACTGTATGTATGTGTAATCACAAATGCTAAAAGAGGATAAAATAAAAATAGCCTTTACAGACTTCTAAATATACCCAAAATGACTCTCAATAAAGCAGTGTACTGGAAAATACACCATTAAGGATTTTTCTAAAAACTCAAGAAAGGTAATAAGTAATGAAAATATATTTGATGTTGAACTAAATATTATTTTTCAAACAGATTTTTTGAGATTAGACTAATTCTATGTAGTTTGAATTTTTGATACAAATTTCACATATTCTTTTTCGGTAAACTGCAAATATCACAACAGAACTAAGGCGTGCATTTTGGATCACCTGTGAATAATACTTTAAAAAAATTCAATAATTCAGACATGCTTGAACACCAGTGTAGTACATGATTTAATCAAATATTAGATCAATATTTTTGACTTTCCATGGAATCATTAACTTTTCAAAGCAGTGCTATTTCTAATAGTTCTTCCCATTATACAACTTAAAGTTCCTCCATGATTTGAATTTATTATGAATTGGTCATATATTGGTACTTGGAAAAGTGAGATTTCCCATAGTAGATATGTTTAAAGCAGAAACTTCCTAACTTCTCTAACACACATAGTTCCATTATAATGTTTGAAGTACCCCTTAACAACAGTCTCTGTCCCATTCTGTTTATTAGAAATATTTCTCTCAAAACTTTTTCCATTATACTTTTCTAAAAGAGAGCAAAGAAAAACTTTATTATGTATACTCTCAAAAGTTATTTATAAACTTGAAAAGGAGATTTCTCTTATTGTTGAAAACCATTAAATATTATTCAATATTGTAAATGTGCCAACATAGGAATTTGATAGTTTCTTAATTCATCTGATTTGTCATCACCTTTGCTAATGAATTAAGTAGCTTTATGAAGATTAAAGTCACTTAAGGAAGAATTATTTTCAGAAAGGCTTGCTTGTATTTTGAAATACATTAAAGAGATATATTCAAGTATACAGTGATTTAAAGTAACAAATTAGCTGCTGAATGAGCAGGATGTCAGCTATAGGTCCAATAGTATTTTTCGTCAAGGAATACAAAAATAATCACCCTGACTTTCTACACTAGACAAAGATGTATATCATACTCAGAGAATATCATACTGAGAATAGGGGAAGATATTCTGAATAAAAGTGACTACACCTAAAACAATAATAATAATAATAAACACTTTAGTTACATAACTATTCTTTTACCCAACTTAAAATAAAATTTCGAAAATCCTTGAATACCTTTGCTTACGATAACTAAAGTAGAAAACTTCCAATAGATGAGACTAGAAAACTGCAAGAATTTATGAACATTATAATTTATGCATTATATTCTATTTATTTAGTCAATGACATTTGCATATCAGTGTGTCTGATTTGGATGACCCAAGATACTTGTTAGAAATTTCCTCTTGGGCATCACAAAATAAAATGTAGTATTTGACTTTTTGTTCTCTCTGTACTCATTGCAATATAAAATTATTATTATTTCATCATTAATCAATTCATTCTGACATTATAATATGCCTGTAACCAATAATAAATAAATCTATGCCTATAAGTCATAACATATACAACACAAATAAAAAAATAACATACATACAAAAGCTAATTACTCTTAGTTTATAAATAGAAGCAACTGTTTTTCTTCCACTAAGATAAAAGAGACTTAATGTTATAGAAAGTGGTAGGCCACATATGAAGCAGAATCTGTGGTCAAAGAATAAGATAAAAGGGCATTAATGCATTTATTAGAAATGGCTATAAAGAAAAAAAGCATTGTAGGTGGTCAAGCGATCATTGGGAGAAAAGGGAAAGATGAGGAATGCTTGATTCCTCAGAATGTTGAGATATTCACTGAATTGTCGACTCAGGCCAGAGGAAAAAAGATAGTAATAGAAAAAACAGTCTTTTGCTTTTACTTTTTATTACAGAAATTTTCAAACATATACAAAATAAGTAAGATAATCATAAATGTAATCATCTCACTTTATACCTAACTTCAATATTTATTATTAATTTGCTTAATTTTTATTTTAAGGATTTGTCTGTCTGTTTAGGGGAATTTAAAAGTTAGACATATCATTTCCCTCTTAACTATTTCAGTTTTCATCTCTAATTGATAAAGGAAAAATGAAATCCTATTTCCATACCACATTACTTTAGTTTTAACAAGCAATTATCACCTTATTCATTTCTTTGTTCTCAAAATCAACCCATATTCAAATTCCTTCAATCTTTTTACTGTTAGAGATTAAGATCCAAAGATCTACTCATTTGATTTTTATGGATCATCTTTTATTGTAGAATATACTCTCCCACCTTCTTCAATACCACTGATTTGTTAAAGAAACAGTTATTTATTGTACAATTTTACAGACTGTTTCACAGTCTGTGTCTAGATATTGTTTTTCATGTTCTCATAGTGTTAATTTGTCATTCTACATCCTTTATTTCCTTGTGCTTGTATGAACTTGAAGCCTGATTTCATTCAAGTTGAATTTTTAAAAATGATTATTTGTAGGTGAATCTGTATATTCTATCCATAGTATGGTATCATAAGGTACATATGTGTAGTTGCCCCAGGTTTAGGGATGGAAATACTAATTAGTGGATTCAGATGGTGGCACTCTCATTTACCCATTTTGAAGTTATCCATTAACATTTTTCTTACTGAGCTAATTTTTCAGTACATAGATTGGTTATTTCAATAAGGGTTGAAAGTGGTGATTTTTCCCATTCTAACATTACTTTCATTTTTAATATCTGCATTTGACAAATAATTTTCTTTGTCAACTAATGTATCATCATGAAATAAAATACTTCCAGGAAGACCAAATAAATGCTTTTTCTTTGCCCAAGAAGGTAGAATGAGTAAAGAGATAAATATATAAGTGGTCTGATTAGGTTACTGATTTGATTGATAAGAAGACCATGACTTGTTATGCATTATATATTCACACACACACTTATTTTCAACTAAAAAACTGATTTTCAAACTGTGTTCTGTGAATCATCCTTGGTAACCCAGAGAAACTTAAGTGTCCTTTTAAGTTATGTGTAAAATCATTCATCTAGTTTTACTGCTCTGCCACTATGAGGAATAGGCAAAACCTTTCTCCTTTTCTTTGTATTTTTTAGATTCTATTCCTGTTATTGTGTATCTCTTTCTGTACGTCCAGCTCAAATTCCTCAATGGTGAGCATATCCAAAATGATTAGTCACCATTCTCAGAGGTTCTGTGCTGGATCACTTGTCTGGGGTGATGGGCTATATGGGGTCAACCTGACAATTTACATGTAGGAAAGAGACTGCATACAATAACATGAATCTAGGTCAAAATATCTTACTAAGTGCATGAAAGTAGTCAGTTCCCACCTCAGCAAAAGTGTAGCATTACCTATAAACTTCTAAAAAAAAGACAAACTAGCTCATAGTTTAGGCAGACTAACTAGTAGCCTAAGAGGTAAGAGGAGGGGGAAGGAGAGAAATTATAGCAAGGTAAAGAAAACGTTAATGGGTGATGAAAAATTTTATGATCTTGATTTTTCATTAGCCTGTTTTTATGAATACTATTCATATGTTGGAACTGATCATTTTAATCCTTTAAATATGTGAAGTTTATTGCATGTAATTTTATCTTAATAAGGCTGTTTTTCAAAATAGGTTATAAAGATCAAGAACAATTTTTAAAAATAGGTTATGAAGGTGAATATAAAATTGCCACTCCAGGGGTTTTAAAGGTAGTAAGTTTAATTGAAATGATAGAAAAAGGAAGATTTGGTGCATAGTCTGCTACATTAGGAAATCAGTCAAAGATTGATTACCAATGAGAGAAAATTTGAAGCCCTAGAGTAGTAGGATGAATACTTGCCTGCATAACCAATTTCTTTATTTGAAAAAAAACAAAATAATTTTATTGAAAGCATTCCAAGCACTTTTATATCATAACCAACAAGTCCAATGTTAACATACTTATCTATAGCATATATAATATATCCAGCTAATGACAAAGGAAGAGAATCACAGTGAAGCACAGAAAAAGTGGAAAGAGACATCAAGCTGAAGAAATGCAGATGGGCCGAGAAAGAAGTATTGAGAACAAGAAATATGGAGACACAGGAAACAATAATACAGGCAGGTAAGTAAGGTCAAACAAGAAGCTTCGGGAACCTTGATTCAAGCATGCTATAAATATTGCCCATCTGGTTAAAAAAATGATAATTCCAAAATATTAATAAACTTTCTAGCAGTTTAAAAAGTCCTTTCTTATAATGAGTCTCAATTTATTCACAGATATTTTTATTTACTTTTAGCACAATTCTAAAGGTTTTACATATATATGAAGGATTAACTTTGCTTTCTGAAATACATCTAAAAAGGGAAATGTTTTGAGTTAGACAAATATGGCTCTCTGCTATGAGGTGATATATACATACCAAAAATGTGTCAGTTAACAAAAATGCAAAGTCATTACAAGAAAATGAGCAAACATCAACTCATTCACTATTTTTTAATAAGAAAATGATCCTTTACCTAAACAACTGAAAGATATTGCTTAAGTTAGGAAAACCTATTTTATATGTACAGATTTACTTATAATTAATAATACTATGGGACATTACTAAGTAATAGTGAATAAGGTTCTATAAGCATTACAGTTAAATCAGAAATTTACAAAATAACTCTGGGATTGAAGAGTTTTAAGGACTAGATACTCCCAAATTTTTGTAAAGGAAATGATTGTGAAGGGATCTGATGCTTTTTCATTTATGTAATTCTAAACTAAAAAAATTGTGTGATGTTATAGAAAATTCAGGGGAAGCACCTAGGCATGACAAAAGGGTTAAACTCAGTAGAGTAAAATAATATTCAGTGTATGCAAAAAGTTGGATGTACTGATATGAACACACACTCATGCACACACACAAAACACAAATCATGGTGTCCAACAAGTAAGGTCAAATAAGATGGCAGGTCAGATGTTAAGTGCTTAACAGATATAGAGAAAAAAACGGAGGATTTGAAATTACTTCAGGTTAGAAAACCTCATGTGAAGTATAATTTTGTTTGAATCTAACACTAACTCCAAAGATAGCGATTCATGACTTATTAAATGTGATAGTTGTGGGGAAAGTGTGGCATTTTCTAAAGTAGACATAGAATTTTAATCGTATAGAGGTAGACATAATGATGAGTAAAGACTGTTCTTAAGACAAATTGATGTTCTTTAGTGTGGACTTATTTAAAAAATATAACGTTTTTATATAGTGTTTTGATGACGTTTAATAGTAAATATTGACTGATTGTTTTTAAAAAGGTTTCTAAACTAATACATGATCTTTATATTATAGATGAGAAAACGGGAGTACAGTGGATATAAAATCACATAACAGGTTCACAAGTATTTGGTAGGGATTTGTGTTAATAACCAGCGACTGTATCTGAAGCTTTTGAGTAGTGGATATATAAATGAAAAAACTCCAGATGCAGTAATACCTCTAGCCTTCATGCAAGATACATTTATTTTAAAATGGCAATATAATTTAGACACTTATGTGATAGGGACACAGAATTTTATTACTAGAATTCTATTAATTTCTGCTGCCTTTTAGGATTTCCTAAAACATTTGAGGCTCTATACAGATAAAATTTGGAAGCCAGTTAAAAAATACTCAACACTAAATGCAAGATCTCTATAGTGCCTAGTGTTCAAGAAATAGACTAACTCCATATTTGTAGTATTTTTGCAATGCCCCATTGTTATACTATACAAATCATATCTAAGTTGTTTCTAGTCCAGTTTAAAGTGGAAGCCAAGATAACTAACTTTGCCTTCAATTTTCAAGCGAGGAAAACTCCAGAACACCACATGATTTGACCTAATACTTGCTCCATCTTCCATTAGTATCTGAAGCTAAATTGTTCTTATAAACCTTGTGATGTAGGTATTTTACAAGAAGGTAAGTGTAAAATCTGAAGTTGTGGCAGTGAATTGTTACAAGTAGTCATATAACTCTGTGTCTTTACCTTTACTTACCCCTGACTATCATTCTTCCTAAAATTAATTTATAGTATTCATCTAAAGAGTCTTTCATTTGATGTCAAGTTGTCTTGAGAGTTGAAAAGATTTCATTATTACAGAGGATTGAATTGAAACAGATTCCATTTTAGCTGACATTTGATTTTGCCATTTTTTTGACCCAGACTTGAAATTACTTAACAAACACTGAGTAGACAAATGCTTGTGTAAGGCTATCTTGATTAATTTGATCTTTCAGCAAATTATCACACTAACTGAAACTGAATCCCAACATGCAATATATTTGAATTTTGAGTTGAATATTTTAAGACTGTTTATTGGCAAAAATGGTTAAAAGGATGGTAGGTTGCACTTCTCATTCCCAAAAGAAAAGGTCATACTTCCTCAATTGCAATATTTTTCATTCACTAAATACCTATTTTAAAAATAAGCAATGCAGTTTCAAGATGTCAATAAAAAGGATAAAGGAATTAATTTGTTTTTAGCTATTGGATCATCCCTTTTAATAAAATAATGTAAAAATATTTCATCTATGAAGGATAACGCAGAAAGATTATATAAATGAAGAGGAAAGCTGGGTTTTGCCAGTAAAAGAAAGGCTAAAATTCTTTTCATTAGAAATGGGAAGGAAAAAACTTTCTACCTGAAAATGCTTGCCTTTTGTAACTTTATTTAAGTACCTAGAACTGGAAAACTCCAATGTTTATATTTCTTTTACTAGTTGTCTTTCATTTATTTTAGGGTTTTACAAGCTAAAGAGAAATGGTGTTGATGTAAGCATCTGTTAATTCCTGCTTGCCATACAGTAAGACGTTATGTGAATTCCATGGTCCTATAATGTTGCAAGCCTACTTTATCTATCTCAGTTCATTATAATAAAGATTATTTATAATAATCTATCTCAACATTTTATAGTAGAACATAAATCTGTATACAACTTAAATATGGAAACTTAATTATTTCTTATCTTAGATACATTAGGAAAACAATTAAGATGAAATACTCCTGCCCTTAAGATGGAAAGCAAATTTATTTTTGGTTTAGACTGTGGAGTCAGTAACCATCAAAATCTATTTTGAAAAAAAAAACAATAGCATTAATTTTTGTTGAGAAAAAAAGAGAACTTTCGTAAATGACTGGTTCATAGTTATCTATCAAAAAGAAGAAAATAAAGAACATTAAAAGACTGAAGATCTAAATGAGAATCAAATTATCACAACTGTGAGCATATAAATAAGATACAAGGCTCCATTATTATTACATATTAGTCATCATTGAATGAGTTGCCTTGCTGGTCCTTGAGGACAATGCTTATTATTCTCACAGCAGCATCACTAGTGGATTGACTTCATTAAAAGCCAACTTATCTCCAGTTGATCTCCCAACAAGTGTTATACATATTTCTGCTATACATTTCTCATCTACATGTTACTGTGGAAGTTCTTTTGAGTTTAGCATACTCCAGCTTGTCTCTGTCATATTGAGACTTCTAGGTAAAAATTAAATAGCCTGACATTCAATGACTGAAAGAAAATCAAGAGACCATTAGAACTGATGCGCACACTGTATACTTCAGTCTGGAGACTTCTGCCTACCAACCATCGATTGAACAATTGGATTTCAGAACCAATGCAAAAAATTTTACAACAAATTACTTGAGTTTAGACCACTTCCTAGTCTGTCCTTTTAAATCTCTCCCATGCCCTCAAACTGATGGTATACACCTTGGGATTGCCCTGAGGGGGCTAAACAGAACACTCCAAGTCTCTCAGAATTGTCCTCTAGTACTGTTGCACTCTGATTTAATGAGCCAAGGATGGTGGAGAACAGCCCTGAAGCAAAGGGGAAGCTCCTATTCTTCTAAACTTCTAGTCCTTCCCTTAATTAAGCCATCTGCCTCTCCCTGAGCCTTTAGCCTTCTCCTAATCCAGAAATGGTCTTCCTTCCCTATTCTCTAGAAGAATGTAGAAAGGGAAATCAGTTAGCTTTACTTTCAAAGTAAGGATGAGTCATTCCTCCTTGTCATGTGGTGACCCCCTCCACTCACCTGAGATCCCAGATACCCTTCCATACCTCAGTTACCTCAGGATTTACTGCAAAGTACATTTCCCATCTATATGTTGCCACATTTAGGCTTTTCTCTTATTAATGGTGCCGAATATTATTTTTTTCATTTGTTTAGCCTGTGAAGAACCTCAGAGAAAGGGGGAAACTTTTTCTTTTACCCCCACAGTTTCTTGGTCGTGGACTTGAATCATGATTTGTATCTCAAATAAATGCGCCTTTGATTATATCACAACCTTATTATTTATAGGTTGACATGAAAAAAGATGGTTATGAAAGTCAAAGAGTCACTCAGTTTGTGATAATTTGTTATAGCAGTCCCAGGAAACTAATGCAATAGCTGAAAATTATTTTTTCTCATGAGTCTATGGATTGAATGGGCTAAGTCTGGTAATTTTTGCCAGAAGTCTTTTGTGAGGTTAGAGTCAGATGGGCTGGAGCTGTGTTGAATTAAAGTCTTGACAATGTTGGGTTCTAGAATATTTCATTAACATGATTGATGCTAGATTCTGGCTTTGGGCTGGGAGCTCAGTAGAGCTGTACACTGGAACCTCTCCACATGACTTTGACTTCTCACAGCATGGTAGTTGAATTCCATGAGCAAGTGTCCTAAGAGAATCCCAGATGGTGCATTCCTAGAGGCTTTCACTGAAACATCCATGCTCCCTTATAATCTAGCCTCAGTAGTCCCAAATTATCATTTCCATTGCATTATTTTGGTCAGGGAAATACAAAGCTGTCCAAATTCAAATGTTAATAAATTAGTTTCTTCCTCTCAATGGGAAAAGAAATTATTTGTGACCATTTTAATCTAACATTCCAGGTTACACTTTTTAAACAATATAGTCTAAATGCATATATTTGCATCCAGCGGATTTTCTTAATAATATTAAAAAAATTGCTTGATTTCTTACTTATTCAATATTCTGGACTCCTTGATTTTTTCTCCACAAGCACTATACTAAGATTATCAAAGCTTAACACATTCTTTTGTCCTTCACTTCTGCCAAATTGCTATCTTAATCTTAGGGCACAGTTTGTGTCCCTGTTCTCCCTTTAATCTTTTCCTTTTCTTACCTTTAAAAGTTACAACTATTTTCTGAATATTTTTCTAATTTTTTTCTAAACCATCTACATCTTCTATGTATGTGTGAGTTAGTAAGGAGATTGAGACTGCTAACTGGAATAGATATGGCAACTGAGTGAGGGGCAACCATAGTTTATTGCCATGGTTAACATCAGCCAGCCCCTGTTTGCTTACTCACGATTTTTTCTGAATATATAAATATAGCAACACACAAAATTGCTATCTATTTTATCTTTAAGAACAACTTGACTCATTGCTGCAGATGTTTGAGGGTCAATATGCCCTAATTATCATTTTAATCTTGCTGCCAATTGATGGACTGACATCTACTTTGGGATCAATAGTTATGAATCTTACTCAGCTGCACCCATTCTGCTTTACCAGTAGATTCCAATATCTGTTAGCAGGAGCTCTGCCATCACTTCCAACCTCCAGAGGACAGTTTCTACTGAGCATCTTAATGATACCTTACTGTCATTAGTGTACATTTCATACTTCCTTAGTGAAAGCAGTGTCCTCAAGACATATAATTTCATTCTAATATTCCCATGTCCCAGAACATTCTGATGAGGAGGGAAAATAATATTTTAGAAATGAAGGAGAAAAATATAAAGCAGAGTATAACATGAATAAAAATATGCAGCATGTAGGTGTATAGGTGTAACTGAGGAACTTCTTTAGATTGGATGATAAGGTAAATTCTCAGGGAATAATATTTAATCTGGGAGTTTGATGAAATAAAGGAGACAATTATTTAAATAAAAGAATCTTAAGAAAAAGAAAATTCTTAATTTATACATTTATCTCATATATTTTTCTCCTATTTTTTTTGTCCTACCCCCAGCCTTGTCTGTTGTGTCTCTAACCTGGGTCCTTGGTCTTTACATGGCCTGCACCTTAGCTGCTGAGTCACAGGGGTGCACCTTGAATTTATTTTTTAATCTTTAGATTTCATATTTCCAATTTCTTCTGAATTTTTATGCAAAAATCTCAAATATAACAAATGAAAATCAATACTTCCTCTCCCTATTCATAATCTTGCATTCTGTACTATTTTCTGAGGTCTGTTATAAAAAAAAATTATCACAAACTAGGCAGACACTAGTCAACCCACTATATCTGCCATACTATATTTCCAATATAAGAAAGGAAGCATCTAGTCTAGATTATCACTCTCCCTATTCGTGATCAGTCATTGTTATCAATGTAGCACCTTTGATGCTTTTAAAATGAATCTAAAGTAATTTACTTCTCAAAATTATAGGATTGTTATGAAAAACAACTGCTTAGCACAAATCCTGGCACATAAAAGCCTAGTATATAGAATTCCCCTCTGCTTTCTCTCTGGGCAATTCTCCAACCTTATCTCATCCCTATCTCATCTTCCTCTTTGCCTGGTATGTGTCTTCAGCAGAAAGTCTAGCATTTCCTATATTGTACTATCTGTTTTCTTCTCTCTTGTTTCTTGGCATTTGCATTTGACGTAAACAGCTGTTTAACTCCTCACCTTTAATGGGTTAATTTCTTCACACATCTTGAATCCTTTTGGGCACAGATAATAACCATACTAGGAAGCTGTGTTTGACTTTTTAGTCTTAATTAGAATTTCTCTTTTGTGCACACTTTTGTTCCAGCATTTATCAATGTCAGTTGCTTATGTATTCTCTATTTCTGCCTGCTTTGATATGTTATCAATTCTTTGAGAGCAAACACCATATCTTATTCTCTGTCTGATTGCGAACATCTAGGCCCAATACTCCATGTTCTTAGAATGAGTGAAAAAAACTGAAAGAATGTTTTCTGAGAGTAGCTATTTATCTATACCTGAAATTAGAATAGTTTGCTACCAGAATTAAGTTCCTGGAGAAAACTAACATCAACTATTGTGTTTATTGTTATATCACTAATTTAAAAATAATTTTACATATAGTGAATGTACAATACATTGTTGTTGATTATTGAATGAGGTAAGAAAACTGCTTCATTTAAATTATCAATAATTGATAGGCATTTATAAAAAATTCACTCTGGTTCTGAAGAGTAAGCAAATGTAAGTCAAATCCAGAAAAAAGATGCATATCTATGTTGGAAGATTCAATATAATACCTGGCATAACATAAAAGCACTTGTCTGCCATCTAGGAGACTTAACTCCCATCTCTCTGAGTTGCTCCATAGCTATGCATTTTGAAACAATGACTTCAAATTTTCTGCATCTTTTTCCTCCTTTGAGAAGTGGAAGGATGTGGATTATCACCTGTAAATTCTCTTCAATGTCTAAATTCTTTAATTTTTATATAAACAAATTTTATCTGGATAATTTATATTCCATAACACTTTCATACAGTTATATGTTAGAATTAACCTATATAACTATATGTTAAAAATAATTCTTGTCTTGACAATTTGCAATAGAAATACTTTGTGTCCTAATGAGAATATGAATTTTCACCTGAGAAGATAGACCTTTGTGCCTTTCTCTGTTATCTCTTCAAAAACAAATACAGTATTCTTGTAGTTAAGAACTGAAACTAAGGATGCACCCTTGTCTATACAACCTGGGAGCAGTCTCACATACTCCCAAGATCCTGGATTAAGACCTGGGGAGCAGGGGAACAACCAATTTGAACAACTTCATAAATAAAGTGCTTCTTCCTTCTCTCTTTTCCTGCCACCTGCCTACTCACCTTCATTCCTGCTTGAACCTTTCCTTTACAAAAAGAGACTTAAAACTAAATATGCTAGTATAACAATAATTATAATAATAATAATAATGACAACAACAATAATAATGATAATAAAAATAACAATAAGAAAAAGGGGGAAATTGATGTTTGAGCAGTGGGAGAATATATAGGTAATTAAATCATTGTTCGAATAGAGAAGTGGAGGCATGGAGGCTCTAACTGCTGTCCATGGCAACCACAAGCTTATTTTAGAGCATCAAAGCATGAGGATTCAGTCCTCCTAATCCATTCAGGGGGTCTCTTTCTAGCACCCTGAACTTTTTAATCTTCAGAATGCAAATTAATAATATGATTTAATCAAGAAAATGGCAACAATCAGAAACAACCTTTCACAAGAACCATCTATACCCATCCAGCTACCAGCATCTGTACCTGGATAATGCATGTCTGCTTTCATGCCTTTTGAAGGTGAACTCTCCGTGTTTCTGAGGTCAACTGCTGCACTTGCACAGATGATGCTATTCTCTCCTGCCTGCTCAAGGATATCATTTCAGTTTTTCTTCTGTCTGCAAAATCATCACGAAATTTTCACATGTAAAGAATCCCTGCCATTAGCAGATAGACATGCAGTTATCTTTCTCATGTAAAGAAAAACAATTTTTTTTGAGATTTATACAGATATCTCAGTGACCCCACTTCACTATCAAGTGACCCCATTTCCCTGACCTCTAACACACTGATTGACTCTAAAGGACTTCTTAAAAGAGTTTTCTCCACACTCTGCTTTGTCGTTCAATTTCTCTTCTCCTCACTCTTTAAAAATCACTCCAGTCAAACTGAAACTATCACTAAGGTGAAAATTTTCAAATTCCATGGTTAGGTCTGAGTTCTTATCTTACTTGATCTATCAACAACATTTGACAGAACACTTTCTCTTCGTTAAAGCAGCTGCTTCACCTGCACCAGTGGTAACATATTCTCATGGCTGCGCTCTGTCTTTCAGTCATCACTTTGACCGATCTTTTGCTGCCTTTTGCTAATATAAAACCTGATAAATATGTGTTGAATCAATAATATTTTAGCACTACATCTCTTGCAAAATAATTGCCATTTTTGCCATGATAAAAATTATTTCCTAAATCATCTTTTTGTTTATCAAATCAATAGCTTTCTTTTTCAATTTCACATTAAAAACTAGTTATTTGATAATATTAGAGACACATTCAGTATTAAATAGTTTCTTAAAATTATGTTCACATTTTCACTAAAATTGTTAGTCAATGATGTGTTTGAATCTTGAAATTTAACTTATTAAAATGGACTTAGGTTTTAATCTTTTATGCAATCCTAAAGTCAAATGTATTCTTTTATTTTTTTTTTTTTTCCCTTCACACCACTGGATACTAACGACAGGTGCTCCATTTTCACTTTAGGTGATAACGATTTGAAAATGATTAAGCATGGAAAATTATAGAATCTATGCATAATAGGTTTTCATCTAGCACCTACTTTCCAAATTGCCATCAATTCTGCATAGTCTCACTAAGAGGCAAGTGTTCCATTTTAATCACACTTTCTGACACAAGCTTTTCCCTTTTCTGCTGAAAAATAAATTAGGTCTTCCCATCTGCATATTCTATCATAAGAGCTAAGTGATGTCTTACAGTTTGAAGTTAATTTGATATGAAAACCAATATCTTTGATAATATTTTTTTCAATTTTCACAAAATCTACAAGATTTTGGCTTACTGCCCAACTTTAGAAATGTTCGTGTTAACAATTAAATATAAAGATCAATTAGAGAAGAGCCATAAGTGTTCATATCATATGAAAAAGCCAAGATAAAATGTGAGAGGCAGTAACTGAATATTTTTTCACTATTTTCCAGAGAGTAATAAATATAGTCACTTATTCAATTTTCTTTTGGTTTTTCATGTTTGTAGAAAAAATATAGTGATACAAATCATTTTAAAATTAAAATATTTATTGATGGAGAGATACCATGCTTAGGCAGAGGTTTTGTATATATATTTCTTAAATAAATTGATACTACTCCTTTATTCAACTAAAATTTCTGATAAACTATTGTTCATAGTTTGCAGTTCTCTTGGCTGACTGTCCATGAGAGCATATTCATCTTCCTTGGATAACTATTAAAACTCAGTGGGAAAATTTCTATTTTATATCACAAAGTAGTAAAATAGTAGAACGTGTAGCTAAAGGAATAACAATTTTTTTTCCCTGAGATCTGATTAAAAACATAGGCAGCAGATGATTCAATGTAAAGAATACTGCTTGCTCTAATCTGACATGATCTTGCCTGTAGTACATGTTATATATATAGTGGGAAAGAAATGCCAGACCCTCAATTACAGCAAGCAATAAGTCAAGACATATGTTCTGTGAACTTGTTTTATTCTTAACTTCATATGATTTTCCCTTCATTTCCCCACTCATTATAAACAAAAAACAATTTCATTTGCTCTTTATAATCAGCACAGATTTTCTTTGTGTGCTTTGTTTTTGGACAATACAGCATGTTTTCAAATAGCATACTTTGTTACAACTGCAATGAGGGAAAAATCAAAATGTGACATTGAGCCCAAACTGTTTTGTATTGTATGTTGTTTCACTTAAAGTCAATTTTGCCAAGCGCATATTGATGGCTTTAAATGAGGATTTATGGAACTGAAAAACCTTAAAAAAAAACTTAGGTGGGAATACTAATTCTATTATTAAAAAATAAATTATAGAATTTAAACATTTATAAGCACAGTATAAAAATAAAGCTATGCCAAGTGCAATCTTGCTCCCCAGCTGAGGAGTTATAGGGAGAAACTGATCCCCATTATTCAAAGAAGTTAGTCTCTGTGCTCAGGAAATCATAGGAGATCTAGCTAAAGGTCTTCTGTGCTGGAGACCTGTGTTGAGTATCATCCCCTACAATGTTCAATAGAGCTCATGGGGGCTGACTTGGAACTTATTCCCCAGTTGGAAACTGCAGAGAGGTGAGGCATGCACATGGAGCCTGCCTGTTAACCTCCCTAGACTGAACAGTGGTGGTGAGTGGTCCCATCACAAACAACTAGAAGCTGTCTACTGCTTCAGGGACTGAAACAGCTTATAGGAGCTGCCTGTGAAATTGGTCCTTAAAGTAGAGAGCTTCCTAGTCGTTTGCAAAAGAAGAACTACCTTCCAATCCCATAGGAGTCAGCAAATACATCTGAAGCAGCATTAGTGGCCCACCACAAGAGATCATTCTAGAGAGGTTAACAAGCCCTACTTTCCAATGAAGTCAAGTAGCTGGTACCATCCACAGCAAGTCCCAACATCATCATTCTGGAAGAAATCTAAAGAAAAAGAAGAAGCCATGGTGCCAAATTCTAGCAGAAAATAAAGCCATGCCAAAATCAAAATCATTCAAAAAATGTGAATCCCTCAAAGAGAGGAAGATGCCAGGACCTCTGCAAAAACCTAACATGTCAGGAGAGAGCAGTAGGGCACATTCAAAGCATCAAAAGACAAAAACTATAAGCCAAGTACATTCAGCCTTGCAAAACTGTTATTCAAATTTGATGGAGAAATAAAGGTCTTTAATAATAAACAAAAGTCAATACTTTTTCCCATTACCAAGCCTACCATCCAAGAAATCTTCAAAGTGGTCCTACAATAAGGAAAATAAAGCTTAAGTTTCACCAAACCCAAGAATGATGATAAACAGGAAACCAAAAGCAAAAACAAAGAGAGAAAACAACATAGGGAAAAATCACTAAAGGGAGAAAAAATCATGGAATCTGTATAAACACCTAAATTTGGTATGGCATTAGATCATAAAACACCATCATAAAGTTGTAAGCAGAGATAATCCACATTACACCCAAAAACCTAATGCTCAGCCAGGACACAGCTGGAAAGTAGATGAAAATGAAAGAAATACTGAAAGGCATAGATAGAACGAAGTAAATAAAACAAGCAGAAAATGAAACAAGCACAGAAAACCAACAAAAAACACAGAAAGACTCAAATGACAGCAATAAAGCCTGACATGACAGTCATGACCCTAAATGTGAATGGACTAAATACACCAATCAAAAGGTAACAGGACAGATTAAAAAAAAAAGAATAGGATCCATGAATATTATGCTTACAATAAACTCATATCAGATCCAAAGACATCACAGGGCAAGTCAAAGACTATGGAAAAATATACCAAAGCAAAAGCAAGGAAAGCAGATGAGGAACTGAAATAATAATTTTAGACAAGGTAATCTTTCAGGAGGCAAGGATGGTCTCTATATTATTGTCAAGGGAGTATTTAATCAAGAAGATGCAAAAATCATTAACATACATGAACCAATTCTGGGTCATATAAATAAAGAAAACAAATACTGACAGAGATAAAGGCAGACATTGATAGTAACACAATAGTAGGGAGCTTCAATTTTACACTTACATCAATACATAGATCAGCCAGGCAGAAAACAACAAAAGATAATGAACCCTAAATGAAGCAATAGATCATATGAAATTATTAGTCATGTACAGGGTGCTCTAACGCCATAAAAAAAGAATATACATTCTTCTCAAGTGTATATGGAACATTCTAAAGGACAGAAAATATACTGGTACACAAAACGTGCTTCACCAAGTTTGCAAGATTGAAATTATAGAGAGCATTTATCTGACCACAAGAGGGTGAAACAGGAAACAGAAGAACAAAACTTCAAGAACCACAAAGATGCGGAGAATAAACAACATACTGAACAAAAATCCTGGACCAGACGGTTTCACCAGAGAATTCTACAAAGCATTCAGAGAAGAATTAATTCCAATACTCCTTAAGCTGTCCCCAAAAAAACAGAAGAGGGAAAATTTCAAAACACTTTTTATGACTCCAATATTATGCTGATTCCAAAACCAGATAAAAACTGCATTGAAAAAGAAAATTATAAACCAATATCCTTAATGAATACTGATGCAAAAATTCTCAACAAAATGCTAACAAATCAAATTCAACAACATATAAAAAGAATCATACACCATGATCGAGTGGGATTTATTCGAGGGATGCAGGCATCGTTCAACATATGAAAATAAATAAATGTGACACACTGTAACAAGGATGTCCAGTCTCACCATTACCTTTCAATGTAGTGCTGGAAACCCTAGCCAATGAAATTAGATAAGAAAGAGATATAAAAGGTATCCAAATAGGGAAAGAAGAAGTGAAAGTATCACTTTTCACAGATGACATGATAATATACATAGAGAACCTCAAAGAATCAAGTAAAAAACTGCTAGAAATAATAAATATAGTAAAGTGGCAGGCTATAAAATTAATATTAAAAAATATGTTGTATTTCTATATGCCAACAATGAAAATACAGGAAGAGAACTGAAGAAAACAATACCATTTACAATTGCACCAAAAATATCCAGAATACCTGGGAATAAACCAAACCAAAGAGGTGAAGGACCTATACTATGAGAAATGTAGGATATTGCTAAAAGAAATATAAGATGGCATGAAGAAATGGAAAGATCTTCTATGCTCATGGATTGGAATATCAACATAATCAAAATGGTCATACTGCCCAAGGTAATATATAGATTCAATATTACACCCATCAAAATTCCAAAGACATTCTTCACAGATATAGAACACAAAATAATGAAATTTATCTGGAACAAACAACCCAGGATAACAAAAACAATTCTCAAGAAAAAAACCAACGACAGAGGAGTCATGGCCCCTGACTTCAAACTTTACTACAAAGCAATAATAATTAAAACAACATGATACTGGTAAAAAACAGAAAGACAGATCAATGGAACAGAATTGAAAGTTCAGAAACAAATTCACAATATATAGACACCTAATTTTTGACAAAGGATCCAAAAACTTACAATGGGACAAGGATAGCCTCTTCAATAAATGGTGCTGGAAGAACTGGTCAATAACATGTAAAAGGTTGAAAATGGAACATTACCTAACACCATACACAAAAATTGACTCAAAATGGGTTAAAAACTGAGACATAAGACTAGAAACCATCAAACACATAGAAGAGAATTGAGGCAAAACATTATTAGACATAGACCTAAGGTATATCTTTGGCAACTCCAGTCTCTTTGCAAGGTAAATAAAATCCAAAATAAAAAAGTGGGATTACATAAAACTAAAAAATTTCTACTCGGCAAAAGAAACTTGCATAAAAACAAAAAAGCATCCAACTGAATGGGAAAAAAAATATTTGCCTTTCATTCCTCATTCTGGAAAGCACTATGGAGAGTCCTCAAAGAACTGAGAATGGAAATTCCATAAGACCTCTACTGGGTATTTACCCTAATGACACAAAAACAATTATCTGAAGAGATATATGAACCCCATGTTCATTGCAGCACAATTCATAATAGCTAAGAGTGGGAAACTACCTAAACACCCATTGACAGAGGAGTGGATAATGAAGATGTGGTACATATACACTACGGAATACTGTACAGCTATCAAAAGGAGAGAGCCTGCCATTTGCGACAACATGAATGGACATGGAGAGGATTATGCTTAGTGAGATAAGCCAGAAGGAGAAGGACAGACATCACATGGTGGCACTCATATGATGGGTAAAGAGAAAACAAATAAATGTCATAAATGAAACAATACTAAAAATGGGAAGAGAGAGAGAGAGAGACAGACAGAGAGAGAGAGATGGAGAACACTATTTCAAGTAACTGTGGACTCTTAGAGATGAGATTCAAAAAAGCAAATCAGGGTACCAAAGTGATGGGGGAGGGAAGTGGGAAATGGGATGAAGGGAATTAACTGTAAACAAAGGGAGAATAAAGGGGAGTATATTAGTAATCTACTCTGCTATTTGTAAATGCAAAAATACCACTATGTATACCTCAAAACAAGCCATTGTCAAAATGTAATATCCCTTCAATAATAATAAAAAATAAAAATTAAAAAAATTAAAAATAAATTGAATCCAAAATATTGTTCATTGGGGGGCAAAAAAAAAAAAAGAAAAAAGTATAGACTCACAAAGAAAAACAGAGAGAAAACCCTGATAGCAAAGATCATAAATGAAAGAGGTAAGTTTACAATTGACATCATAGAAATACAAAGGATCGTGAGAGACTGTTATGAGCAATTACATGCCAACTTCATCACTCATGAAGAAATGGATAGAGTACTATAATCCTATTACTTCCCAAAACTGAACAAGGAAGATACAGACAAGTAGATCAAAATAATTATAAGTACAGAAGAAATTGAAGCTGTAAGTAAAACTCTACCAAAAAAGAAGATCCCATGTCCAGATGGCTTCCCTAGAGTAGTTTACCAAAGAAGAGCTAATCCACATCCTTCTTAAATTCTTTCACAAAATCGAAGAGGGGGAGAAATTCCCATATTCATTCTATGAGGCCAATGTTACACTGATTCCAAAATTAGACAAAGACAGCACCAAAAAGGAAATTATAGCTCAATAGTACTGATAAATATATATGAAAAAGTTCTCATTATAATCCTGGCAAACAGAATTTTGCAGTACATTAAAAAGAATAATACACCAAGATCAGGTGGAATGTATTCCAGTATGCCAGGATGGTTCAGCATATGTAAATCAATCAATGTAATCTACAACATCGACAAAGAGAAAATAAAAAGTATTTGACAAGATTTATCACCCACTCATGAGAAAAACCCTAGCCAAAATAGGAATAGAAAGAACTTAACATAATAAACACTATGTATGACAAACCCATAGTCAATATTCTACTGAACATTGAAAAACTGAAAACCTTTTCCATTAGATCTAGAGCAAGACAGGGATGTCCACTCTCAACACCACGATTGAAAATATTTCTGGAAGTCTTGACTATAGCAATAAGGCAAGAAAAACACCAAAATCATCCAAATTGGTAAAGAAAGAATAAATCTATCATTATTTGCAGGTGATGTGATTTTTATATCTGGAAAATCCTAAGGTCTCTACCAAAACATTGCTGGAAACAGTAAATGCATACAGCAAAGGGGCAGGATATAAAACCACATAGAAATCAGTAACATTCTTACATAACAACAATGAAGTAGAGGAAAAATAAATCCTGTTCTCAATACCTGGGAATAAATCTAACCAAGGAGGTGAAAGATCTCTACAATGAAAACTATAAGACTTTAACAAAAGAAATAGAAGAGACAAACAGATGGAAGAATATTACATGCCCACAGATTAGAAAAATCAACTGAATTAAAATGCTGGTCTTACTCAAAGTGGTTTCCAACAAGTTCCAGAGACATTTTTTAAGGAAATTGAGCAAATAATTCTGAAGTTTGTATGCAACCAAAAAGACCTCAAATAGTCAAAGCTATCGTGAGGTAGGGGTGGAGAATAACAGAGAAATTACACTACTTATTGTCAAACTAGACTACAAAGCAATCATCATCAAAGCAGTATGGCACAGGAGCAAAAACAGGCACACAGATAAATAGAATATAGAGAATCCAGAAATAAAGCCACACCTAAATGGACAGTTAATTTTCGACAAAGAAGTCAAGAGCCTACAATGGAAAAGGAAAGTCTAGTCAACATATGGTGTAGGGAAAACTGGATAGACATCTCCAAAAAATAAGAATGATGCTGGATTACTCATTAGTACCAAACACAAATGTTAACTTAAAATAGATCAAAGACCTGGGTCTGAGATTCTAAACTATAAAGTACTTAGACAAAAATGTGGGAAAAAATTGCTCCACGACCTCAACCTCCAAGAGGTTTTTGGGGAAGGGAGATGTAAGGCAAAAGAAACCAAAGCAAAACTAAATAACCGAGACTACATCAAATTAAAAAGCATCTGCGCAGTGAAAGGAACCACCACTAAAACGAAATGAATAGAACCTACTGAATTGAATAAGAAAAACATCAGATACCACAAACATCAAACAAGAACTTAATCTCCAAATTACACAAAAAAGCTCATAGGACTCAACAAAGAAAGAGTAAATGACACTCAAAAAATGGGCTGAAGGGCACGACCTAGTGGTCTAGTGTGAGATATGAACTCAAAGGTTCAGACACAAAGAATGGACTCGGAGACACGAAGTGCAGTCCGAGGGCGAGACTTTAATGTGGGTCTTGCAAGATCAGGTGTCTGATAGGCAGACGTGCCCGAAACTGTTACAATGAGAGTTTTATTCCCTAAAACGAAAGTCCCTCCCTCCGTTCCTCATTGCCTGAGAACAATGAGGTATATCATCTTTCCCAGCATTGCCTAGGTTTTAACACTTCCCTTTAAGGTAACTTTTCTTCTGATTGGGCTCGTTTGAAATGCGTACCTTTTGAATTGGTCAGGTCTGGACGCGGGCTTCAGTTAGTTCCATCATCTTCCTTTGTTTTCTCTTTGGCGGATAGCTCCTCCAGGCTGCGTGCTTTCTGGCACATACACAGTCTCTGTACTTTCTTCTTTTGAACTTTTTTATTTCACCTGGTGGGAGGTGGCTACCCTAGTTGTTTGTTCGTTGACCTCTCCTCCATATTCTTTTTCCAGGTGCCTGACCTTTGAGATTGCCACACCAGTAAGCAATTATGCAAATATAACTAGCAGCAAATTTTTATTCAAGTCCAAGCATTTTTTTCCTGAAAATAGACAATTTGCTGATGTTATTTCTTATAAAAGCAGTCTAGTATACCTGGGTCCAACATGCATCTGAAGACCAGGGGCTAGCAACCAATGTGAACAACTAAATAAAATAAAGCGTTTCTTAATTCCTCCTCTTTCCTGCCTACTCACTTTCGTTGCTGCCTGAGGCTTTCCTTAACATAAATAAATAAGTAAAAACAAAAAAACCACCCTGGTTCAAGTCCCAGGTCCATGGGGAAACACCCAGTATGAACAACTAAATGGAAATAAAATGGAAATACTTATTCCTCTCTCTTCCTGCCTCCTTGCCTTCATCCCTCCTTGCACTTTTCCATTAAAAGAAAAATGGGCAGAATAATCGAAAAGACACCATCTAAAGAGCGAATCAGATGGCCTATAGACACATGGGAAAATGTTCTCATCATTCATCATCAGAGAAATGCAAATAAAAACCACAAAGAGAGGCCACCTCACACCAGTGAGAATGGCTAGAAGCAACAGGGTTGGAGGGGTTGTGGAAAAAATGCAACCTACCACTGTTGGTAGAAAATGTAAAGGGAGAACATTATGGAAATTCTGCAAAAAAAAAAAAAAAAAGAATGAACCTACCGTTTGATCCAGCAATTCCACTCCTAGGTATATACTGAGAATACAAAACCTCTAATCAGAAAACAATATCTGCACTCCATGTGTTCCCAGCAACAGAGTTTGCAATAGCCAAGATATCATATAAAGCCTGAACAGATGAATAGATGAAGAAGCTGTGGAAGTCCACTCAGTGGAATTCTATGCAGTTACTAACCAAAATCCAATTATGCCCTTTACAACAATCTGGATGGAACTGGAGGGGATTATGTTAAGTGAAATATGCCAGAAAGAAAAGAAGACATATGAGATGACTTCGCACATATGTGGAATACAATGAAATGCAACAAACAGATAAACCCCAGCAAAAACACACAGGCCACAAGATGATGACTTCCAGTGGGTGGGAGGGGAGAGGGAAGGAGAGAAGAAACAAGGTGGTGGTGGTAAAGGACACTGGAACTCTTGTCGTGGGTGTGGTGTGTTATACTCATAGACTGAGAAGCAATTCCAATATCTTAAAGTGAGTATAATTAAATTATAATAAATTATTATTAAAATATGCTATCAAACAGTTACCAATTTTTAGGGAAAGGAAAAATTATACAAATAAAATATTAGACTCTGAGTCTTAATTTTTCTATTCATGCTATAAAGAAGGTAGAAAGAATACTGAGTTTCATCGTATTCAAAAACTTCATTATTACCAAACCCAGTAGGTTCTTGACTGGTTACTTCACGAAAAAAAAACAAAAGCTGTTTTCTCTGACAATGAACTTTACTGTAGATTCCATGAGAAAAGGGGGAAGGGCTCATTCTTGAATTTAATCTCCTCAAAACTTCAGTAGAAAAAAGCTATAAAGTCTTTCTAAGGGGAAGATACTTTGAGGTCATCTTATTACTTGTACTGGGTGGCCCTTTCCAGGGATTGTCAGTCTTCCTGCATCCTCATGCCTCTTCATGAGTAGCATGTCTCATGATAATGTCAAATCTCCAACTCCATTTAAATAAAGCAAACATCACTTTGAGGGCATGCGTTGCTGCTTATTCTGCTCAGTGATCCAGCTAGAACTAGATTTGTACTTGGGCTCTCTATGCTGATTGTTTACTCTTTTATAGGGGAGGTCTTAACCCATCTCAAATTTCCCACTTGCAATTAATAACAGTTTTTCTCCTAAGGAGGGGCTGAGTAGCCCCTAACACCATGACTAATTAATCAGTTTTTCATTTCCACAACTTACTGCTTTTATGCCGAAGAAGCAAACTTCTTTAACTCACTCTTTACAGCTTAAAGACTTTCTTCAATGTATCATTGTTATAGTGTTCCTGTAACAATAAAAATAAATTAAAATGAAGTTCAAAACATGAGTCTGCAGAAGAATAAAATCCAGGATACATTTGTAGTCATGCTAAAGACTGTTTTGAATGTACCTACAGCTAATAAAAATCTCTGGAAGTTCAAGACTCTAGAATCACGCCTAGAAGCTCAGTTTGAATTTATATGAAGCAGAAATTGCATAAAGTTTATGAAAGCTATTACAGAGAAAATCCTGTTGGTGTTTTAACTGAAATAAGCTTTAAGAGACACAAATAAGGTATAGACCAGATAAGCATCAAGGCTGAGATGGTGAAGGTGAGTTTTAATGGAAAGAGTGGCATGGGGAAGTTAAATAAGACTGACCAGATAGTGGCTCTGGTCATAATTGTTCTATCGAAAAGTGAAAAACTCCTATAGGATCATTGTTAAGCAAATTTCAGGGTTAGAAATTCTTTGTATGGTCTTTTCTGGGATTTTTTTAACTGCCTTTTGTCTTAGAAGTTTAATTTATAGGGGATGAATAATTCCATAATTTAAGGGCTTTGATTATTAACAAAAATAAATCTTCATATTTTAGGGAAACATTTCTCCTATGGAAAATAATACAAGTATTAACTTGTTACCTTATAAAAAAACAACAAAGATTAGCTTTTAATGTTTCCCCAAATGCCAAGCTTCAGTACTTGAGGGAAGTAGAAAGTAGGATTTTTAAGAGTTGATTTTGAGAATATCACTGATCAATGAATGATTCTTAAGTCAGGAATTTGGAAAAAAATTATTTTTGTATGAAAATTTATTATCTAATTAACATCTTCAAACTCTGCTAAAATACCATTCTGTTGAAGGGTAATTTCCTGGCAAATGTCCTTCCTTTAACCACAACTTCTGGCAGAAAATTTCATCCTCTATATCCAATCTTATTTGTATCCTCTATTAGTTCTTACTTCTCAGAAGTGTAATTATTTTTCACATGATCATATCTCTTACATGATAATATGCTATTTGAGAGGAAGTGTTCATATCTTATTTATATTTCTATTGTCATTGCCTGAACTTTATGCTAGTAACTTTATAGATACTTAAAATAGTTAAGAAGTGAATTAATGGTTGCAATGCATAAAAGCAATTGTCTCAAATATGAATAAGATTTACACCAAGTTGTGTTTAAGCCCTTAGTCTCATAGGACATTCTCTCTGGTTTATTTTTGGACCAAAAGCTTAGCTTGAAATAAAATTTGAAAAATGTCCAGAAGACTTAGATGCAGTAACAAAACCCCATGAAATCTTTAGTGATTCACATGCTAACTGATGTCTAAAATATTTCCTGATATGTTCTCTGTCGATTAAAACACATAGAGAGAGCCATTGTAATTCTCAAAAACTGAATTATTATGGACTTCTGAGATACCTATTTTCAACTCCATGCTTCAGGTTTGCCCTGGGGTCTATCTAAAGAATTAATAATTAATACATTACTAAGCTAATTATGTTAATCACAAAAATTAACAATATATTTTTAAGGTCTATCAGCTAATTAATATTTAATTATCTTCTCCTAAATGACTGGCATACATTCAGGTATTAATATTTGTCAAACTAAAATTCTAAGAATTTAAAACTAAGCTGCTATCCTATGTAAATTTATAGCCAGATTACATTAAAGTCAATAATGCATTATTGTGCCTTGGTAGTTGTTCCTGGAAGGTATATGATTCTTTACTCCTGATAAAATTTTATTTATCATGAGAGTTAAGAAAAGATTTCTGAAAAATCAAAAAAAATAATAGAACAAGAAAAGTCAATATATTGCAATTAATGACAATGTGCCAGCAAATTGAGATTAGATATCCATATTGTAGATCCTGGTTTTATTTTATAGTTGCTAAGTTATTTAACTCTCTGAGAATTGGTTCCTTGATCTGCAAAATTAAAGATGCAGCTCTGATAAGATTGCTGTGAACATGAAGTATCAGAACATAAATAATTTCAATAAAAGCTGAAGTGATTATTTGACCACTGAACTTTTCTTTTTTCTCTCCTTCCTTTCATTTTGATTATTCTGCTTTTTTTCTCTTTGTTTTAAGGCAACACGCAGGCAGAAACGATGTCACGTGATCAGAGGCAAGTAGGCGAGAAGAGAAAATAGGAAGAAGCAATTTATTTAGTTGCTCATTCTGAATATTCCCTGATACTGGGACATGAACCTATCTTCTTGGGATGTACCTGGATGAGCCATCAGGAGTCAGTAAATTAATTGCTACTCCACTAAGGCATGTCTTTGTTGTCTTTCATTTTTACCTTCCTTCACATTTACTTTCTACTTTTTTGTGTTTAACAGGCATCTTTTTATTTACTACCACTGTCTTCTAAATAGAATTTGAAAATAATTACTCCAATCATGTAAGATGCAAAACTGAAAATATAGAGACCAAATGTCTAGTTCTTTCTCTATCTACCTAACCACAAGGTTTTTGTCTCTTTATTTCAGTCCTTTGTTTCCTTTTTCCATTAATTAGAAAACAAGGTCAATATTTAAAGGCACAAATTTAAAATAATGACGATACCAAAAAAAAAAAAAAATACAATGAGTATCAAGAAATGAATAGCTAACAATTGATGGATGTATTGAATCAAAGATTTCAGAAGCTTTAGAATTATCTTCAAGTTTTTATCTGTTCATATTACAGGAAAAATGGCAAAGCAGATGCTATGAAAACAAAGGTTTCAATATGAAAAAGGAATTCACAGAGTGAAGGTTTTTACACTGAAGGTTTTTACAAGGATTTTATTTGTGGAAAGTGGCATCAACAATCAGAATCTTAGCCTCATCATTTTAACCTGTGTCATTCTTGTCTTGAAGTGTTTCATGGCCTCCTTGTTCAAATCATAGTCATGTCTACTGAACAGAGAATTTTATTTTAAATCTGTCATTCCCTACCTGAGCTTTTGACCTATGGCAAACTTCAACTTTAGAGACACTATATTTAAAAAGAACAAATTATTTCTAAATTCCATGAAAGAAAAATGTTTTAAATTGCATCTTGTTTCTGTATTACAGAAATTGTTGTCATATCTTCTTAGCCAGATAAAAGTCACAGGAAGTCAATCAAACTTCCTGGAGTAAAGTTATGAAAAGTTACAGAATCAAATATGCCAACTGAATTTTGAAACATTTTACTAGACTTTTGGAATGGTTGTTCTCTGAAAACTCCACTGAAATTAGAACACTAATTTTCACTTATCTAATCGGAATTACATTTGAAAAAGTGCTTTGCTAATCTTCATTATCTGAAGCCATGATAAAAAACTTTCCACTGACATAGGACATTAACTTCCATATTCATTATAACTTGGTTGATGATAGTCTACTTATCTTTCGTCTTTTTTGGAAAAAAAAATACTGTCTATCTCATTACCAGCATTATGATGAAAATGGAAAGATTAAAACATAAACTATAATAAACTGAAATATCACTAACTGATACACTCATGTAAATATCTTTTTAAGAGAATTATAGGTGGTCAGGACAGTGACTGCCTTGAAGAGAAGATGGAGCTAGCTTTTCAAATAAATATAGCGTCTCTTGTATTAACTGTGAAATTCAGTACAAGAGAGCTATTATCAGACACTTTAACCTGCTCTGTTATGGTATCACTTTTTGGCCCTTACAATGGTTCATCTGGCCAAATATAAAAGGTGGGGAAAATAAAAACCATTGACCTTCCAAACCCTTAACAGTAAATTTGAGGTGGAAGCAAAGGTTGACAGTCATTTCTTTAGACTTACAGGTAATTCTTGAAAAGTTCAAAAGATATCAGCGTGGCAAATATGTGAGAGTTCATATTTTATTGAATTTACTGTTTTACGGTGTATCTTTTATTCCTGGAGATTCCTGAAAAAAAAATTGAGTCCCTCTTACGAAAAGTTTAAGGGATAAAAATGTGGGCATTTTGAAGAGAACACAATCATAATTGAAAACTATGTATTTATAGGAGAAAAAAGATGAAAAAGTTGAGTACTATATGTTTATACCCCTATTTTACCCTGAGATGCCTGTGAAATATTGCCCCCATTTACAGATGAAGTGCTTGAGGAAAGAGAAGTGGGATAGGTAATTAATCCTTGATAACAAAAGAACAGAGGGCAGAATCTAAAATCAAGAGAGGGAAGAGGATAGGAAGGTTGTGAAAAAGAAACTCATCAAGGACATTCAAAGCCATGAATGTTCTGAAAAGATAAACACAAAATCTGCACAAAGGAATTATTTAATTTCAAGTCTTTGAGTTAGACCCAAAATGTTTCATTAAAAACTTTTAAAAGTAAAAATTGGATTTTTTTGTGTGATGATAATAGCAATAAAACATCAGTCCAGTTTTATTATGTTTAACACATATGAAGTACTTGGAAGACTAGCTTCTTCCAGGCATGGGCACCATAGACCCTGTACAACTGTACTAGGTCTTCCCAGGTAGGTATCACTACAGAGAACTGCCTACTTCCAGAGTGAGTACCCCAGTCTCACACACTCTCCCTGAGCCTCCAGGTAGGGCTGATATCCAGTCCTATGAGAACCTGTCCAGCTTCAGCACTGGTAGTTCAGCTGAGTGGCCTTGACAACAACAACAAAGACATTCAGGCACAGCCGAGACCAGAAGCACCCTAACATTGCCATCATGACCAGTCTCCATTGCTGCTCCAGGTTCTGTAGACAGCAGTGACAGTGATCCAGAGCCACAGAGTAGCTGGAAGAGATTTATGTATGATCTGAGACAGACAGTAATACATTTATTCTTTTATTCAACAGACAGTAATCCCACACCCTCTTCTGTAGCCCTACAAATTTTAGCAAATATTACTGTCAGTAGGTTTTCCTCTCTGTGCTCAACCCAATTCTAGTTCGTGAAAATTTAAAGCAAAAATTTTTAACATATGTCCTTTATAAAAACAAAGTATTTACACAGTGAATGTTCTCAATCCTTCATGCACAAAACTTACATAAGAAAATTTTGTTTTTCTTTAGTTATTATGCATCTATTTTTAGTCTTAAGACCCTGCAGCCCCAGTGTACCTTGGTTGCTTAGAGGATAAGTCTGCTGGCCATAGTCCACATACGTCTTAAGGGTTCACTTGGGAAGGTTAGGGGACGAGTTGTATCAATCAAGACAAAGAGCAAAATAAAAATATATAAAGCTTCACCAACCTCTCTCTTCCTACCTGCCTGTGTACTACTCTTTATTCTTTCTTATGCCTTTCCTTAAAAAAAAAAATCTGTAATTTAATTTTAATCAGCCAAGCTTTTCAAATATCTAGTAATTTACATTATTTTCTTCTTTCCAGTAACATAGATTTATAATATGTATTGATTTAGCTTTCAAAATGGTAATATTATATCATTATCAGTTAATAGATAATTTATAATTTCCAACAGTTTAGTCTTGTTTCTCTGAAAACTGATAAGTAATTGCACTTCTTTAAATGTAGTTTCTTTAAATTCAAAACCTTATTACCATTTTTCACTTTTGCAAGACTATTCAAAGTTTTACTGCTATGTAGTCTCAAAACTACAGATACCAAAAATTGTTTTAAATCTATATAATCCACAAAAGATATTGAATAGGTAATGCACATTTGACAAAGAATAACAAAGTTGGAGGCATCACACTGTATAACAAGGTTTTAGTAATCAAATAGTATAGTATTGCTATACGAACAGACCCATAGTTCCGTGGAAGAGAATAGAGAACCCAGAAATAAACTTATGTGTATATGGTTAATTGATTTATGACAAAGAAATCAAGGATATATAAGGAGAAAATAATTTATTCAATAATTGGTTCTGGAAAACTAGACCGCCTTATGCAAGAGAGTGAAACTGCATCCCCGTTTTATTCCATACGCAAATATCAAATCGAGTGAATTAAAATGTTGAACATAAGACCAGAAATAATAAAACTCCTAAAAGAAAACATAGGAAATAAGCTCCTTGACATTAATCTTGAGAGCGATCTTTTGGATTCAACATCCAAAACGGGTAGTCATGCAAAAATAAAACACTGGACTACATCAAAGTAAAAAGCATCTACACAACAAAGGAACCAAAAAGGAAATATAAAGGAACCAACTGAAAGAGTAAATTTTGTAAACCTTTTATCTAATTATGGGTTGATATCCAAAATATATAAAGAACCCCAAAAATTCAACGGAAAGAAACACAAATAATTCAATTAAAATGAACATAGGAACTTAATAGAAAAATACATACAGATGGACAATGTGTACATAAAAAATGCTCAACCCACTAATAATTAGAGATATGCCAATAAAATTACACTAAGATCCCATAGTTGTTAGACTGGCTATCATCAAAAACACAAGTGTTGGCAAGGATGTGGGAAAAAGGGGCACTTTATGCATTGTTGATGGAAATGTAAATTGGCTCAACTGCTATGGAAAGCAATATGGATATTTCTCAGAAAATCAAAACTAAAACTACTGTATAGCAATTCTGTTCCTGTGTCTATATGCGTAAGAAATTAAACAGGATATTGAAGAGATAAGCTGCATTCCTCTATTCACTGCAGCATTATTCACAATAGTCAAAATATAGAAACAACTTAATTATCATTGATGGATGAATGAATACAGAACATGCATATGTACACAAAAGAATATATTTTAATAATATGAAAGAAGGAAATTCTGACATTTCATCTAATACAGAATTTGAAGGCAATGTTTACAGTAAAATGAGCTAAACAAAAGACAAATATTTCATGGTATCGTTTTTATTTGAAATCTAATAAAATGACAAACTCATAAGACAGAGAGTAAAAAAAGTGATTGCCAGTAGCTGGGGTTTGGGGAGAGGTTGATAAAAGGGACAAACGAGCTATAGGATAAATATGATTCAAGGATTAATGTAAAACATGGTGACTACAGTTGATCATAATATATTACATAATTGAAACTTACTGATAGAATGAAACTTGACTGTTCTCATGAAAGCACACCAAAAATCCCATAAAATAAAAACAAATATTTAAAAAATGTGATAAATTCTGTTAAATTTGGTGACAATGGGATAATAAATTTTCAGTTGCAATATAGATAATTTTCACACAGGGCCATAAAAATACACACATTCATTATCTCATAGTTTCTGTAGACTGAGTCAGAAATGGGTTAAAATGGGTCCTCTGCTCCATCTCAAAAAGCTACAATTAAGAGTTTGATTGAATTCTGCTCTAATTTAGAAACTGGAAGAATTTGTTTTCAAGTTCATCCAGGTTGTTTTCAGAATGGATTTTCTTGTAGCTTTATCATTGGGGGCTCCAGCATCTTGCTCACTATTGACTTTGTGCCCCTCAGGTCCTAAAGGCTGCCCACTATCTCCAACCACTGGCCATTGCCTAGGAATTCCTAATCGTGGCTGCTTGCTTCTTCAATGTCATTAGGAGAATCTCTGGCTCCAGGTTGCTAAGATAGTGCCTTATGTAAAAATTATTTGTAATTTTTGCCATATTTTATTATCTAGAGGCATTTTAGTTGAAGGAATCATACAATGGTATGATTCACTGGAGGAGGGAAGATTGACTAATCTCACGATTAAATGACATGGTACAAATACCTGGAAATTAAGCATGTATTATTCAATATATTTCCACATACCGCTTGAGATTTTTTTTTGTATGGAAGGACATATCCCCCAAATGATTCAATATATACTAAAGGAATTTTGTTATCAATACAATTTTTTTTTAACCATTTGAATACAAGTACCACTAACTCATTTAAAGAATTTTCTAAGTATGACATTTCACTAACCTTACATTCTACTTTTCCTTTCTTTCTTTTGTTCTTTTCATTATCATGGGAACAGTCAATAAGCTTATAATTTGCTTCAATTTGCATTTATTCATATCCTGAGGTCTTCTCTTTTTCAGTAAAACTTCTCTTTAGTAATGATTTCATCTACAATCCTGTGTTCTCTTATAAAACAAAGAATAAAATAAAAGCAAGCACTAGTGCTAGCAACTGAGGCATTCACAGTAACAAAGACAGGCATTGAAAGGCTTGACTGGATTGACATCAGTAGCAAAAACAAAGCATTATTTATGTGTCTGCCTGGCTACAGTTTTTCCATGGTAATTTCTATTCCCTGACTCATTCCTCTTTTAGCATACACATTTAATGAAAACGTTATAGAACAAAACCCAAAAGCAATCTGATGCCAAAGCACAAGAAAGTATTGCTTAGCATGATGAAAAAATGTAAGAACAAATCGTTGTGATGGGGGTATTAACCAGAGAAGGCATGGATTCAAAGTGGTTGTGGGTGTAGATTTGATACACCAGGTAATCGCCAGTAGTTTTCATCTTTGTGTAATACAGAAAGCCACACCCTTGTCTAAGTGCCAAGCTAAACCCTCCCCCCTTTTAGTAAAGCTCTAGTTTGTCCTTGGAAACAATTTTCCTGTGGAAATTATCATGATGTACCAGGCAGCTGAGGTAATGATGTAACCAGGGTTACTGAACATTTCACTGCTTCCATTAGCAAGAATTATATAGTTAATCAATCCACAAATACTTCCTGAGTTCTTATTAAATGCAAGACACACAGTGGCAAACCAGCCTATAATCAAAGGAGATAATGCAAATGATAGCATGCTGTAAACTGTAAATCTCCATTAATATGTGAGCTAGGATTATTTAAAGTCAGAAATTATTATTTGTATTATTTTGCCACCTGATACCCCAGATGGTAAGATAGTGCTATTCTCTTGGGAGTGATACAGACTTTTTCAAATTGAACTACATTATGGTGAAACCTAAGCATATTGGAAGCTGGGTCAAAAGGTTAATGGAAAGCAAGTCAGGATCTTAGGGAGATGTCCCTAAAATTCCATTATATTCACTACATAAGTAACAAAATAAAGTATTGTTGCTCCCTTTTGAATAAATAGATTGAATTGGGGAGAAAACTGCATTTATGAATGACCAGTATTTCAGGCAAATCTAATTTATTAAAGTTGTTAAATTAAAGGTGTTTTTCACTATATCAAGCACAATCAATCTCAAGACCATCATGTAATCATTGCATTTACCTTTGATTATGAATGTATAGCTTGGCATAACATTAGTCCATTTATACTAGAGACATTGAGAAAAGGCTTTTACACATTTCACTGGTTATGAAAAAAAGTTATGATTTAGCCTGAAGCCAACTTTGCTGCCTTGGGCTTTAGGCTTTTTTCTTATTTTCTTTTCCTTTATCATTTACTGAGTAGCTTCTGTTATTCTTCATTCTCTTCTACAAATAGAACCCTGAACTCAAGGCAGCATTTTAAGAGACAGCACTAATTCCAGTTACTTATTAAGTGAGTCGTGAATGCTTTATAATTCAACGCTATCTCTTTGACTTGTCAAGTTTGATTGTTGCCTTCAGCTGAGGACATATATAGGGAAACTTTTTTTTTTTCTTTTCTCTCTTTTTATTTCTGTTTTGTAATCAGCAACAGTAATATCAGAGCATAGACAACCAACAGCTCAAAACCCAGATGGTTCCTGGTACTGCCTTCACGTTCTTAAGTGAAGGAGGGTGAGATTTTGCAAACCATTATAATATCCTTCCAATCTGCACATTGTCATTTGGATGCTAAAGCAGTATTCCTAAAGAATATTTCCCAAACTGCAAGCTGCTAAACATATGTACTCTCCTGACATTCCCTTTCAATTCATAGGAAGTTTCAAATTTAACGGCACATAAAACAGTCCTAGCAGTAAAGGCATTTGCTTCTATACTTGTCAGTTAGAATTGCATACATATAAGGAAAAGTTAATATGACTTGATTTTAATTTTCACCTTCTACATAACATTTCCAAGCTAATAATCAAGATATCAATTTTAGTACTTTATAATTATTTTTAATGTAGAAAGGTCCAGAGCCTAATTAATACCTTATGAATTCTAAAGAATTCTAAAGAAACCTAGTGAAAGGGAACAAAAATCTGTCACCCTCAAAACATGTCATTTCGGTAAAAAATATTTCACAGAAGGGACACTGAGGACAGGGTGGTGGATTCTTACATATATAAAGGGAAAAATCTCTTCTTGTAGGGTATCTCTTATCAAATCAGGAATACCTAATCTCTATCAGTGGAGAAGGCAAAAAAAAATTATCTACAAATCTGTTATCTGTACAGAGGCCATACAGTTGTTTATCATGCACTCCCTACCTCGGTGGCTGACTTTCATTCCTACCCTGCATTTCTACCAGCTTTCTTTTACTCTCTATAAAGGTTTTTAAGTTAGAAACTAATACCACCTGGGAAGTTACTCAGTTTAACTGAGTTCTCCTGTTTATGAAGCAGGTGTATATATTATCAATCTTTTTTTATTCTTTTATTAATAGGTTTGTTTGGATTATTTGACAGTTTAGAATAACTCAGAGAAGCATGGGATTTTTTCTGTTTTCTCAAATTAGCATATTCTAGAACAAAACAAATAGGGACTGAGATTCAATCTGTGAAACTAGCCTTGTAGAAGCCAACAGTCTACCTGCCCAGAGGTCAATTGTCCAACATTTTACAAGTCCATAAAATTCAAAGTAGTTTTGACTTGATGCGAAGTGTCTTAAAATATTAACTATTCTTTAGTTATTTGGCATCTGCCTCAGAACATCCTTCAAATATCTGGAAAATTCTTGATCAAGAGTGGTAAATGTTAAATTTTATAGGAAGTTTAAGAGTCAAGACAATCTCAATAATAATCAAAACAATTTAGAAAGAAATGAAATTTCCTACATTCGTTCTACTTAAAAATAAAAATATGGCTTATACAATGCTGTCAGAAATAATAAATGAACACAGCAAGTGACAGTTTGCAAAATTTAATAGGCATTCTATAAAATCTGTTGCATTCCTCTATTGCATATAACAAATTAGCAGAACAAAAACTCAGGAAAAAATTTCCATTTATAATGTCAAATAGAATGAGATACCTTGGAATAAATTTAAAGAAAGACCTGTACTCTGAAAATTGCAGGACTTGTCAAAATAAATAGAAGACACAAAAAATGGAAAGATAGTCTATGCTCATGGATTTGAAGAATTAACATTATTATGATGGACATACTACTTAGAGCAAAATACACATTCAATACAATCCCTATTACGATCTCAAAAACAGTTCTCATAGAAATGTAACAATAAATGATGAAATTTATTTGGAACTGAAGAAAAGACCCTAAATAGCAAAAGCAATCCTAGAAAATAAGAACAAAAATGAAGGTGTCATACTCCCTGACTTCAAGTTATACTATAAAGTAACAGTGATAAAATCAACATGGTGTTGGAAGACACACAGATCAATGAAACAGAATTGAGAGACTGGACCTGAGCCCACATATATATCGATAAATAATTGTTGCAGCCAAAGTAGCCAAAAGAATACAATGGGGCAAAAGAATATTCTCTTTAAAATAGAGTTGGTAAAATCGGACAGTCATATGCATAAGATTGACATGAGATCATTACTGAACACCATACACAAAAATTAATTCAAAATGGATTAAAGACTTTGCTATAAGTCTTGAACTATAAAATACATAGATAAAAAACAGAAAAAACATTCCTTGACAATGGCCAGAGAGATGTCTTTGGGAACTGAACTCCCATGTCAAGAAAAATAAAATTGAAAATAACAAAAAGAACTACATCAAATCAAAAATCTTCAGCATAATGAAAGAACTCTTACCCAAATGAAAAGATGTCATGCTGAATTGGAGAAGATATTTTCACATCATACATGAGACAAGGGGTCTCATTTTGAATATATATATATATGCACATATATATGCAAAATATGTAAAGAATTCATAAAACCCAATAAAGAAGAAATCCAGTTAAAAAATAGGCAGAAGATCTTAAGAAACTTCTTCAAACAAGACATACAGATGACCATCAGGCACATGAAAATATGTTCTACTTTCTTGTTTTTATGAAATGCGAATCAAAGCTAAGTTATATCACCTCATATTTGATAATGAATATTATTCGAAAGACTGAAAACAGCAAGCATTGGCAAGGGTTCAGAGAAGGGCCCCTTTTACATGATTGGTGGGAGTGTAAATTGGTGCAACCATCATGGAAAGCTTTATGGAGATTTCTCAAAAAATAAAAATGAAAATTTTATGTGATCCTGTTATTCCACTTCTGAATACTTACCCTAAAAACGCAACAACACTAGCTTAAAGAGATGCATGCATACCCATGTTCATTGTAGCATTATTTACAATAGCCAAGAGCTAGAAACAATATTAAGTACTCATAAAAAATTGTTGAATAAAGAAGATTTTTTTATATAGACATTATATAATAGTGAAGATATAAAAAAGAGTTTAAAAACCTTACATTTGCATCAACATGATTAGACCTAGAGGGAATTGTGATTAGTGAAATAAGACAGAAAGTGATGGAAAAACATCTTGATCTCATTCACATAGGTATATAGAGAAATCAAGAAAAAATGAACTACATCAAACAAAAATAGTCTTTTTTTCTGTAAAATTAGATTAGTGACTAAAAAGAAGGGGAAGGGGACAAACAAATTAGGCAAAAGAGATCAATTATATTAGGAAAGACTTGGACTGGTGGTGTTACATACAGGTATTGATTTATAATGATGCATATTCTAAACTTACAGAATATCATGATGCATTCAGTGTTCCTTCAATAAATTAAAAGCATAAGTTCATTATTATCTCACTTTAATTATTCAAATCCAATAAATATTTCTAAAAGTTATAACGAAATTTGTCTTCGGTTCCATATGTAAGGAATTTGAAAGGTGGTCATCCTAACGAGTAAGAAGTGAACAGACTGAAAAAATCAACTATTCTTTCATTTGTAAGAGAGAGCAAAGGAAAACTATATCTGACTTTTCAGGAACCATGCAAACAAGAAAAAAGTAAGATGAAATATTTAAAATGTTAAGAAAATCTAACCATCCTTGATATTTCCCTATGGTATAAATCTACAGCTTTGTAGAATTACAACTAGTCCACCAATTCCATCACTATCTGTCAATTATCTCCTTCCTTTATTTATCTCCTTCCTCTCTGCACTTCATGATCTACAGTATAGTCTTGAAAATGCCTTTTATTCTTCACTTTCTTTATGCTTGGATATATGATCTTAATAATTCTGATTAAAAAAATCCAAACAAAATGAAACCCCACAGCCTGGGCTAAAGGTGGGGATTAATGGTGTCAATTTTATTATAAATACGTAATTACCTCCTAAATATTAGCAATTTTTCCAACTCCTTCCCTATCGTGCTACCAAATATCTCATTCCTGATGCTCTAGCTCTTTACCAGTTGCTAATTTTTGCTATCATGTATGCCACCCCCCATCTAAACTTCAATCAGCTTTCACAGTGATCTTTGTAAAATGCAAATCACTTTCCACCATTTTCAAGTTAAAAATTTATTAATGGATTTCCATTGCTCATAAGTGGCATTTGAAGAAAGTCCTCCCCCAAGCTATTCAGATATGCCTCCCTAAATTGTGTCATTTTGGTATGTGGATTATTTCAAGGTAAAATCAATTTAGACCATCCAATATCAAGGAAAATTTGCCACTCCCCTAACTACTCAGTATAATGAAAACTGAGGATATTACTGAGAATTCAGGTTTTTTTTTTTTTTTTTTTTTTTTTACCAGAAATAACCTATCAGAGAAATTTATTTATATGGGAGAGCAAACATAATTACACAGGAGCTTCTTTGTGAAATCCAGAAAAAAAGTCATGTAAGTCACTCTCTCCTTGTCATATGGATCTAATTTCTCACTCCTTGAGTCCCTGACTCCTCTCCTATTTCTTATACCAGGGTATGTATCTTCCCTATTTACTTTACATATTATATCTAGCTAGATTCTCTGTACATATGCAGCTTATTTTGTTCTTTTCTCCTACTATTTTATCTAATATTAATTTGATTGCTCAATCAGCCCAAGAAAAACCCAGAGGGGTAGGGAGAAATTACCTTTCTGTTCTACAACCCTGAACCCCTGTAAGCTTGTAGACCTTTTATCTGTCTTTCATTCTTGCCTTGACCAACTACTTCCTTATCACTACTATTTCCCAATTCTGTTCTTGCCTCTTTGTTCCTTCCTTTCAGGACACATCTCTCAGTTAATGCACAAAGATGTTGGAACTTCAACAGAATTACTGTCAGACAAATATTTCCAACTAGACAGACTCATTCAATTAAAACAGTGATTTCATCAGAATAACAGGTAATGTTCTAGAGTTCCAAGGCAGAGATAATTGCATCACAGGTTATGTTGCTTTTATTTATGGTTTTTATTAACTTGTATTGCCTGTTATCATGTACAATAATCCACACTCTATATAATCCACACTCATTCTGTTTTCTTTCACATTTTCTTTTTTCCTAAAGAACAATATGCCTCTACATCTATTTCTAATTTCTCATTCTTAGATTGTTTTATGTCTTTTCCCTTTTGTTTATATTGTGATTGCTTTCATTTTGTAGAAATTTCTTAAGAAATCCTGAGAGCATTAGCAAGAACTATTCATGACCCTTTCTCTGAATGCAAAAAAGGGTGCAAATACAGTTTTTATTATGAGCTTGGATCCTTCCATCTATGTATCAATCACAGTGCAAATCCCTTTAATCTATAGTGAGACAAATCTCAAATGTATAAGCTTTGTTACTTTGGACAAGTCAAACATTCAAACTTTAATATTTTAGGGGTAACAGTCAAAAGATCCTATCTAATCAATAAATTATTATAAGGATCAAATTACATTGGAAAACACTTTATAAATTACATTATTGGAAAGCAATTTGTACTAAATAGATCTAAGAAAATGACCTATTATTATGTCATTATTCACAAGTCACAACAAAAAAGCAGTTCAGACACGAGATTATTCTCCAATGATAAATCACCAAAGTGTTTTAGGGGTTTTGAAATCTTCCTCAGCTCTCTTCTATAAAGAAATGGAGGCATAGTGCTCACAAATGAAAGTGAATTAATTTCTGACTTAAGGAAAATATAAAAGCTTTCTCTTAAGTAGGTTGAAAATCTTCAGTGAGTAAAAAAGATACTGCATTTTAATTTTCTCAGCAGGTGAATTTTCATCTATATATTTTAAAATGTTTGTTCTCTTTAAGTAGTTTTTTCATGCATTTATCATTATCATCTGTTTGATGTCTTGAATATTGTTAGGATCCTAAAAGTGATCTCAATAATATTAAAACAATATAATTTTGTTAGGTCCACAATAATTTCTTTGGAAGTTTCTGCTATTTTGACAGTTGGATGAGGAATGCATTCAGTGTAAAAATTTTAAAACTGAGAACAATTTCATATTTACAAATACAGATTTCCTAATGCATGGTTTGCCATCCTAGTGAGAAACCTGAACACGTTTTGTGTGTACATGTTTGTGTATGTGTTCGTGTGTGTTTACCTGTGAGAAGAGAGGGCATGGATGGGCTGAAGAAGACTTGGGGTATGATAATTCCAGTCCAAGTATTTCCTCATAGGCAAATAATACATGCTGTGAGCAATGTACTTTTCCAAAGTTCAAAGCTATAGCATAAGTAAAATAAATGTTTATAGATATCAGGACTTAAAGCCAGTGAAACTGAAATAAACATACTTAAGTTACTCCTTAGAGATGCACACAATTAATTGAAGACACATAATTGCATGTATAATGGCTTCTTGTACACTAAGTACCTGTTTACAAATCAAATTATTCAATTTGGAGTCTCAAGTGTGTGCTATCTATGCTCAATTAACCCCTTATGGCTATGCATAAGCACCTAGTTGGTAGAAATGAGGCTTTTAATATTTTAAGATCATTTAAATTATAATACAGACTTACAACACAGTGTGATGTGAAAATGTGTTCTCATTCCCTGAGTTAAGAGACGTTAACAGCTCAAATATTTTTCGGATTAATTTGATGATTTTGTTTGTGGCTTACATGTTTATTTGTGAAACTTGAGTTGTCTATGCAAGTGACATTCAATTTAAGATACTGAAACATGACTCATAAAAATATGAAGATAATCCTCTAAAGACATTTATGAGTAACTCAGAGCTTCTCTAAAGAGTAGCTGCAAACTGCAATCCTTGTAGATAACATGGAAGAAGAGAAAAAAACAATGAATCCTGCTTTTGACACACAATTAGGTGAATCTGATCCCAAAGTCTAACTGCTTTAGTAGGCATAATGTCGTGAGGTCCAACCCAAGAGTCACATTTGTTTTACACGTACCCTCAAAACCTCAGGGAGTGAGCAAAGAAGCAATTTATGCCATCACTTTAGGCTAAGTTTTCTTAACTATAAAACTGAACAAATATAGTATCTTGCTGAGGTAATAGTGTGAGAACTATAAAACATTTACTATATTCTGAAAGCTCATTGAAAAACAAAAATACACTTTATTATTCTTTAAGGGGAATCTTCTGCTATTTTTCACCATAATTCAACTCCTATCATCCTTAAAGTTGGATAAAACTAGAAAATATTTATAAAGAGCGATTATTGTGATGCATTGTCTTTTGTAGGGCAAAAAGAAGGGTAAGATTAAATTCATATAGTGGTTAGACTGTTTCCTTGAAGGATGTGTGGATATACAGCTAAATCAATGGCAGAATAAAAGGGCAAGAAGGCAAATTTTAGAATGTTTGCAGCAGATAAAAATTATATTCATTACTGTTTTATAGATTTGAAGCTTAGTTTCAGAGCAACGTCCTTTGATGTGAATAAACACTAGGAAAAATAATGAACTTTTCTTTGTCATTTATCTCCTATTAGTCTTTCCAACTTGAGAAAATATTTTAAATGCTTTTTCTCTCCAGATAAAAACAAAGAAAAATCATAAAGAACTTGGAGTGAAGATAAAACACATACCAATTTAAATTTATATTGTCCTTTAAAAGTGTTCCAATCAATACTAGGATTTAGTTTGTTTTTCAGTTGTAATAAATAAAAATAAAGAGATATTTCTGGCATATTTTTCTCCAGGTGTGGGAGACTTAATAGATGGCTGTTAATTAATTTCTTGAAAATTACTGTCTATAGCATTCATTTTGGTGACTTAATATTGAATGTTTGGATTGGGTAACATTTGTTAGTAATCTATATTTGTTTTACCTGGGTTTTGAAATACAATTGCATTGTATGTGATACTTTCAAAATAGGAAATATAAGGCTTTTAAATATTATTTTCTGCCCCCCTCCTTCATTTCTTCTTTCTTTTCTTTTTTCCCTTCCATTTTTCCTCTCTCCTTTTTTTGTGTTTCTAAGGAAGGATATTTCCTGTTTACGTTCTGCTTCCTTAAACAAAGCAAACATTGAAAAAGTTATTTTTAAATACTGATGACTTGAATACACATGTCTAATATCGCTATAAATTAAATGATTTACTTTGAATTAGATTTTAAAATAACCATGAGACTGCCAAACTCAATTTGCATATGTCTCTATTTCTGTGGTTTGGTAGGGAATACATATTGAATAATACCCATATATCCATTGCATGCTTTGCACTTCTCTTTGGGAATTATGCTTCCTGTGATAATTGCACATTTCCAGGAGTAATCTGAAGTTTTAGATCTCTGTGGACCTTATGCATCACAGCCTTTTCTGACTCTGATAAATAGCCTTTGCTTGAGGTTTAGTTGGAGTTAGTTTCTTTATGCTCATCACTATCTTTTTCATGAATGCATTGTGTTGTCAGATAAAGCACATTTTGATGCAGACAACACTAAAAAAGGATATGGCTGTAATTCCATTAGCTATAAGAGGAATTGGGAAAATGATACATATTGATCAAGTATTTATTACTGAAAATATATAGTAGTTTTTTCAAAATAGTAGACTGTGGCTTTATTTCTGTCTGAAATAGTGGGAAAAAAATGGGGAAAAATCTCATTGATTCCATCTGTCTTATTTATCACCCATTCCATCCCGTTCCTTTGTATTATAACTCATTTTCTCCTTATTATTTTTTGAAGACAAATGGTACTTTGAACATTGTGATAATATAGAGGAAAATAATGTATCTGAGAAAACTGAGACATAAAAGCAGCAAATAGCTGTTTTGAAAATATTGTGAAAGAAAAGAAATAGATACACGCAGAATATTTATATTGGTGGAACCAAAATCTCTGTTTAAAAAGTGGATCAGTTTCCCAGAGAAAGGAAAATGCGACTTATTGCCAAAGGTTCACAGTGATTTCATGTTATTAATTCTTAGACAAGAAAGTTTGCAGAAGCGGCACCAAATAATGGCAAGCATCTGTGTTTTCTAATGCAGTCTGGCTTCATGGAACCTGACTGCTGCTTTATTTTTATTTCTTTATAGAAAATATGATTCTGGAATAGTCTTATCTTTTATCATTTCTACTAACTATACTAGTGAATACATAAAAAAACAATATTTCACCAGTATAAGGGGAAAAGTCATTAATATATTTAACCAACAGGTGTCAACTTATTTACTAAATGGAATGAACGCTTTACACATTCTCAAAAAATTAAGAAATGAATTCTGGCATTTTTTTTTAAGGTTATCTGACACTACGTATCAGACTTTCTTAGGTCTATGGTTTATTTTGTAACAAGACAATGACAATTACCTCTGCTTATGACATTGTGATATTTTAAGTCAGGTATTTTCAACACGATGTACTCTGTTACTACAGTCAATCACAGCTTCAGATAGTCTCCTACATTCTGCGTAGCTCTTATTAGAGTCTCTTTTGACAGGGTTATGCATTTGTATCATGCTGGCTTTGGTGTGCATGCTACCTTTGATGTGAAACATTCTGTCTTTGACATCAATCTCATCCTCATATCCTACCAAACCAATGTCTATTAGTTTCAATAATTATCAGCTAGTAATATCAGTTATATACTTTATATCATGTGCATAATATCTTTGACTTGATTCTCCCTTTTCGTTCTATTTCGGTTTTCAGTAACAGGGACTTTAAACATACATATAACTAATTGCAAACTTACTGTAAATCTTCTAGATTACAATAATTCAAACATAAAATCTACATATGATAGAGAATCCCTGTAGAACAGTGATGAGACAGTAGGTCCAAAGTGTAGTATGGAAAGAACAAAGGCAGGGACAGATTTCTGGGTTTTGTTGGATCACATCTAGATATTCTTTTGTATACATTAGACAGCTACTTCTGGAAAGGAACTGTCATGTCATATGCATCTGTATGTTCCTAAAACACAAAAAATAATGCAAGCAGTGGGAACTTGTAATAAGCAGACTAACATGGAAAAATTTTAATTTTGTTGGAGTTTTAGAAAAGGCCCTATATGACAAGATTTTTTTGAACTTTAGTTTTCTTAGTAAATTGCTATATTTGCCATCCATTCTCCCATATCTACAAATACAATAAGATCATCGTAAGGTAAATTTATCAGCACAAACGGTAATAGGATACTTGGCTAATCAATTTTAATGTATAAATTTGCTATAAGTTAATGATTTTTCACATATTGCATATGAAACAGAACACAATAATAAAATCATAAGATGAAAGTAAAATTGAATCAATAGAGTTACACTTCAAGCTCTTAGAGTGATTGAAGGGTTATCATTACAAACATCAATTATCCTGTTATAATTCATAGTTTCAAAATATTTATTGAGTTCTTATTATGAATGGTTTATATGAAGGCTTTATTTAGTAAATAGGAACTAAATAGATGGTCAGTGATTCATTATGCTTCTAGAGTATAACAAACTTCATAGAAATATTTGAATTTTTGATTTTTGAATGTACTCATATTTGTTGTCTTCCTAGTCCTATATTTTTCAACAACTTTTGCATTGTAAAATGTTTATATTTTCATTTTTCTTATAAATTAGTTTTCCTTTTATATATTTTTAATTCAGAGGAGATATTATTCAGAAATGTACCTCATTTTCGAAACCAGGCTTCAAATGGATAAAATTGTTGTTATGGAATGTTTCCTCATTAACTTAATTTTTCCCTAGGACTCTAAACTGATTATGAGAAATAAAACATTATTCATCCATCAATGGTTTAGATTATGACGCCATTTCTTTCTATTTTTATTGTTTATTTTTGAGCCATGTGATTTACTGAACAATGTTGAATATTTTCTGCCCTATACTTAATAAAGAAAATTTCAGTAAAGCAGCCTCATCAAATTTTGAGGAAAAAAAAAAAAAAATCGTATTTTGCCATGTATAATGCGCACATGCGTTTTTGACCCAAACTTTAGGATAAAAATCTTTCTTTTAAAATTTTTAACCCAAATTTTGTGTGTTTATATTTAGTTTAGGATAAAACTTTAGGATAAAAATCTTTCTTTTAAAACTTTTAATCCAAATTTTGTGTGTTTATATTTAGTTACTTATTTTGTATTTTAAAGGAATTTTGATATTTTGACATATATGGTAAAGAAATTTTATGTAACAAATAATTATGGAATACAAGAACAGATATAGGTACAAGAAGTTGGTCTTCCTGTGGCCTCCACCATCTGAGGACACTTTGTGGGAAGAGGCCCACAGTATCTCTCAGCAGCTCTGTACCCATGCTCTTTAAGTATATTTAGTGACTGTTAACTTGAAGGTGGCAGTGTCTGTATTTTCCTAAAAGTATCAGATAGATTGCTAGCTCCTGCCTAAATTGTAGGAAGAGAAATGTTTTGCTGTTCATCCTATGAAAATAAAGTAGGCATCACCTATCATGTCAAGTTCAGAGTCACTTACTCAGTGGACAGCAATACATTATTCTTTGTTTCATTTCATGGAATCAGCCATCATTGCTTTCCTTGCAAGTTTATTATTGGTTCAGCAAAACCGATTATCTTATTCCAAGCTATTATTTTTCATACAAATATTGTTATTGATTTATAGTTATATTTTTAACTCATAAGCATAAATAAGAGAATTAAAAAGCATGTATACAGAAATGGAATTAGTACTACCCATGTATAATGTGCATCCTTATTTTTCCCTCACGAATTTGGGCAAAATAATTGTGCATTACACACATCAAAATATGATAATAGCATTTTGTTCTCTGACTGAAACTTACATGTCTGTAGTTGCAATAATCTTACTTATTAATCTTCTCTCTCCAAGTCATTCCTATCCCATTTTGCTAATATAAACATGTCACCATTTATTTATATCATTTCCTCCAAAGTGGTTGGTAGTTCGTTACTTGATAGTACTTAGAAAATTTATTTATCAATATATGTTTTTTGAAGAGTAGTCCTCTCTAGTTGATTTTCCACAACAAAAGTGAAAGCAAATTTTGTCCCAAAATGTTTCTGAGTCATGAAACAATCTGATAACCTTGAAGTTATAATAGTGGATAAAAACAATGAAAAATAACATTTCCTAAGTATAGCTGTTTTCAAGGTATGACTATCTGTGTCATCATGTTTATCAAAAGAAACAGTGGCAGTTGAACAAGGGCATTACAAAATATAAATGAAAGGTGAAAACCGCTGCTGAGAACTACAAACATGTTAAAACTATGAATCTAATCATTAGTTGGATAAAATAGTTGACAATATTTAGCAAGAGTAAATCATTATCTAATTTATGCTTTTCAGAATCTTTAAAATAGGTCAGAGAAAAGTATTATGGGAAAGGTATATGTGTTCAGAGATTTTCTAGAAGGCACAAAGCAATATCTGATATCTGCATATGCCCAATAATAAACTTGCTATTTTACATTTAATATTTATTTTATTATATGCATTATTTATATTTTGATTTTTTAATAATATTTTGCATACAGGTAAAGCCTAATCCAGTGTTTCTTATACTTGAAAAACATACTTCTCATTTTTAAGGGAAAAATATCTTGGACCCACAATATTTACATAAAGTAATTTAATCAAAATGGTATTTAAAATGAAAGAAAATAAAACAAGATAAGTCCCTTATGCCTATAGTGCTTGAAAAATTATGAAGATAAACAATTTTGTCAATTAAATATAGGCTATAAAACAATAAAATTCAAATTAACAGTATCCATTTTGTTGACAAACCATGTTGTTTTGCTGAAATGAAATTGCCTTTCATAATGTGAATTGTAACTTCTACATAGGCTCTTCCAAACTGTCATAAAATTTTCAATTTCCAACTATACTAAGATTTTTATGTATTGAGCACTGACACCATTTGCTTTTTTTTTTTGGTGTGCATTTTGTTATCGTGTCCACTCTTTTTCCCTCATTAGATTGTGACAGAATTGCATTATTGCTAGCTCAATCACATAATAAACACAAACACAGCCTCTGAAATATAACAATATTTGACCTTGGGCATCCAGGTGACCAATATACACTTAAAGTCATTTTATATAATTTTATTATTGGGTATTTAATGATCTCTAAGAATATACTTGAAGTCTCAAAGAGCCTCAGAACTCAATGGAGGAACATTAAATCAGTTGTAAACCAAATACAGAAAAATACCTCAAAAGTCTACCACCTGTCAGACTAGATACATGTCAGTCAAGACAATAGTACCAAAAAATATATATAAAATACAAAGATGAAATGGAGATAATTGTTCAAACACGCCATATCAAAAACAAAAGAGAAATTTAGAAAAAAATAGTAGAAAAAGAACGAGCAAACTGAACTTATAAGATAATAACTGTGAAATAGCAATTCTAGTACAAGTCACTATTTTGTTTTGATTTGTCTTTTACTTGTAAAAAGCAAAAAAGACAGTGCTCATTTCAGGGATAACACTGTGAGCAGGATGACACCAAACTGTAGGTTGACTAAGTTTCAAAGCAAATGAAGAATTAACTAGAGCTCAATCTTGTGAATTTGGAATCAAAAATAAAGTGGAAAAAAAATCAAATCTATTTCAAATCCTCTTTTGTGATTTTATTTTTGTTTGACATCTTAGTCCTTGTTCTTTGATATAAACTGACTTCTGTCTTGAGATGATTTTCATGATATTTTATCTTTTTATTTTTAGCACCATGAAGTAGAATGCTTTCCCTATTCTTGTCAATAGAAAATAAACTACCTTGAGAACAGAAGGAAAGGCCTTAGCTATGTGATCCTCTTGTGGAGAAGCATGATAACAGGAAGTAAAGCCTACATGGTATTCCACTGGAGAGTTATCTCTGCAACAGGCCACACTAGTGTTTTCTTTCTGTGGCAATTGAAATGCTAATACAGTTATACATTTTTTTTGCAGTTGCCTCAGCATTATTATTACTCAACTAGATTCTTTTTTTCTTCTGATTTTCCCCAAATGTGAATATTAAGTTGACATTTGGATCAATATTACTATTTAAAAAGCAAGTTCAATTTCAAACATTTTACTGTTAAGTCAAGTTCCAAATTGAATTTTAATTGAGTTAAAAGCAATAAAGGGAATTTGTGAGACTGTATTTATCTGAGGTTTGCTAAATGTGTAAACATTAAAAAATAGATTCTTTGTTTACCTAGACCCATTTGTGATTGTGCATTTCCCATTTGTGATAATGAAAATAAAATAATGACCATAATGCAATATAGCTATCATGTCTGTGTTTCCTCACTGATTGTTTAAATATATTTTATATAAATGTAATCTATATACTTTGTAAGCGTCTTAATTCCCATGGATCCATTTTGCTACCTATCAATCATAACTAAAACGTACTTCTTTTATTACATTTTTTATGAAATATTTTGTCAGTAAAGAAGTCAAAATATTTTTAGAAATCCCCAAATCTCACCACCTGGATATCATTATTTAAAACATTTTATTTTTAAACTTTCATTTTTACAAAAATATATGCTAATATATACATACATAAGCAATTCTACGGGTTCCCCAAAATACCCCTTTAGCTCTCAATGATATAATAAACATGATACTCTCCTCAAAAGAACCATAATTCCTCTGCCTGAGAATTTCTTTTTACCCTAGGAAGCAGTCATTGACCAGTAATGAGAATTAAAAGAACTTAATTTCCTTGAAAGTCTTGTGGGATGACTCTAAGATATGATGTTGGCAAGCTCCTATGAGATGTGAAACTCATTTAAACGGTAACTGAAGCTGGAGAATTATTAACCTACCAAAGTTTACTGAATCTCTTCTTGCCCAGTTGCCTTTCCTTCTCTTTTTTTCATAGGTGTCAAATCTACATCATGCTCTAAAGACTTCCTTCTGACATCTGTTCTTTCCTTTTATTCTTCACAAATATTTCTCCAATAAAATTTCTTTCAAATCTAATCCTATTTTTAATGTTTTTTCAAAAAGCACAAGTAATTCTAGGTGTAATTGAGTAAACAAGAGGCAAGGAATTTGAAGACTGGCCAATTGAATATAGAATGGGTAAAGAGAATACCAGTGGCATGATAAGAAAACCATTAGATTCTAAGCTACATTAGACTACTATAAGCTATTAAGTGCCTTCAGGGTACTTAAGAGGTCTGCTTTTTTTTTTAAGTCACATCTTGGTCAGAGTAATTGGTAGGAAGTGTTAGAGATCCTTTCACACAGTTGAGACAGGTAGAAATATATATGGAAGCTGGGTGATCACGTGTACTCCTCAGCACACTCATCTCTGTTGTAATTGATGGACATCTGTAACAACAATGGCCCAGGAAACCATCGTTGTCAAGGGATTAGGCCCTCAGGAATGAAGGATTGGTTAAGAATCAAGGTTATCAAAAACTGCCATGATGATAGTTGAGAATGAACGAATTTTAGGATATAGTATAGGAGAGGATGAGTATGATTTATGACCGCCCAAACCACCTTTACTGCTAGGTATTCTAGCTATGTCATCAACTTTTTCTAAGTTTTCTTTTCAGGAAGGGCAACCTTAATAATCATGGTAGAGCTATTCTTTGAACCTGATTGAGAATGACATTTATGCACTCAATGGAGAGATTGTACAAAGCACACTGTTTGGAACTTATGCTGCTTTTATTACAGTTGGCTGTTCCAACTGAATCCAACACATTTATGCTGCAGTCACATGGTCCCAAAGCTGATCTCAGGGAATGATTGAGCATGGTGGAGTACTAATGTCAGTGCTTTTAATAGAGTTGGGGATACCTCTAATGGGTAATTCCAAATGACCTGATAGAAGCTCTTAGAACTACACTCCTATTTAAACCTCTCTCTTCAAGTCAAATCTTTGTCTCTATACCATCTCCATTCACAATTATCATATCTGCATTACTTTCAAAGTGTTTTCTTGCCTACTTTTCTTCCTACCTTTTATCTTTCACAAGAATTTCTCCAATAATGGTATTGTTCATTTAATCTCAACTTGGAGTCTGCTTCTTGGAGTGCTCAAAACAGCACACGTATATTCTACACTTCTCCCAGAGGCTCCCTGGAAGAATTGATCTGAGCTGGCTGCAGTAATTAAACTTCACTTGAGCATAGCCTGTTTTGAATTCTTTATATTCCATGTTTCATATTCCTTTTTCTCTACTAGTCCCCCCAGAGATTAAAGTGGTGATTTCAAAATAATCCAAACAGTTTTTGATACTCCTTTCAATAGGAAAGAGTCAAATTCATGTCCTCTTTACTACGAGGAATTGATCAGTTTCGTCTAATGAAGAGAAGGAGGCAGAAAGGATGGTATATTTTGTGTATAGCCAAGCAAGGAACTAAGGCTTCCTGTGTGAATGAGTCCTTTTGGAAGCAGATCATATTTTTTACTTAAACTTTCACATGTGGGATTGTATTTGACTACAACTTCAGGCATGACCCTCAATCACAACTATCCAATTAAGTCATTTCTGTGCTCTTAAATCTCAAAACTGTATGAGATAATGCTTGTCATTTACATGGCTAAATTTTTAATTTGTTGTGCAATAAATAAATAGCACACCCTTAAATTGACCACATATACTCAAATCCTTTTCTCCGGTGGATATACACAAATGATTCATTTATTTACATACTGTAGACAATATTTTGGGTATATGTATGTCTCTCCTATTATAGACATGAGTAATTTAACATTATATTTTTCTGCAATACTATATTTGAATAATTAACATATTTGAATATAATTTAAAAATATCTATGTTTATAGCATCCTTATTACTCCATGGTATTTCATTATTTGAATAATGCATATCCTCCTTTTTAATGAGAAACTCAAGATACTTCCCATTTGTAAGTTCTGTTGCCTACTTATGAATAAAATATACTAGTAGATAATCATTGATAAAAAATGTAAAACATTTAAATTTCTGTCCTTCATTTGGTTACATTATTCATAGTTATGCTCATCTTAACACTGTAATTAAAGCAAAGAACAGATGGTAAAGGTTTAAAATGATGTGTTTATTAAAATCATGCAGGCTGCCAAATAATTTCTCACCATCACAGGTGTACATACATTAGATACTGCACTGAGACAAGGTTGATGAGATTTGATTATTGATAGAAAAAGTAACTCTAGCGTCTAAATAAAATGTGTACATCAAAGGGTTAGCAAACAATGACAAGACCAACTGTTACTTTTAGTTTTATCTGAAATATGATAAAAATTTCCCAAGAATTCACTGCCTATTCATTGTTTTTTAACAAAAAAGTTATAAAAGATAAATTAATAATATGGATAATCTGGGTGTATGTAAAGGTTTCTCCTCCTAGTTACAGTTCTTCTGTTTTAAGGTAAATAGAAAGTTAGTAGATCTTAAACACAGAGAAATTTTATTATGACTTCAGTGAACTGACTCATGAAAACTAAGGCGAAGATATACTAGACACCAAAGACAGCTAAGACAAGGACTCCAGTGCCATCAGTTTTAATCTTGACTCATTTTCTCTAAACACAGGTAGAATTCCACAATTTTTAGTCTATAATATACCTAAGCTACAGGGCAATAAAAATAATAGCAAATAACTATCTGCTATTATGTACTAAGTTCCAGGTACACTACGTGTATTTAATATACATCCTATGTAATCCAAACAGGAACCAAAGATATAAGTACTTATATTATCAATTCAACATGTAGAAACTGAGATAGAGTTTAATGACTATCAGGTGTTTATAAACCTGCTATGTGATTAGAAAAATCAAACCAATTAATCTGATTCAAGAGCCTCCGCTTCTTGCTACTGGAACACACTGCAATCCACTGTCTGAGAGAAATCTGTTTGACTGATGAGTACCAAGTTAAAATTCAGTGGAATTTACTCTTTACCACAATCCAGATCACAATCCTACATATAACTCAATCAACGGTGACTAGAAGAATAGGCCAATTGTCCTCAAATAAGCTTCTTATTTTGAAACAACAGCAATGATGGGATCACTGGAGGTCCTTTCTAGAAATTAAAAAAAAGTATGTGGTGGGGTAAGGAGGAGACTGTAAAATTAAAAGATATAAGCAAGTATCACATTTTGCTATATTTGAAAGAATAAATAGAATATTTTTTTTCCAGTGGATGACTACATAGTACACAAAAAGAGCACAATGTGATTACAGAAGGAAATGTAGCTTCTTAAAGTACAGTAGCAGCAGATTCAATTTTATTAAAACATTTTTAAATTAATATTTCAAAATTAGGAGATGTTCTTTGTTGGGCTCAATTTTAAAGTACATTTTAGGGTCACAGAGCAAAATTGTTTTAGATTTAAAACTGGGTCAAACGTCTGTAAGAGGATTCAATGTGAATTTAAGGACTAGCAGACAATTTCAGGAAGGATTACACTGAGAGATGAGTAAAGCTTATTATCTTTTATATACCCACCTACATAAATAACTGTCCTCACTGAGACTCACTAAGTGGTAAGAGTTTTGTACTAATACAGTCTTGTGCTCTTTCATTGTTTCTCTAGTATCCAAGAACATAAAATCCAAAACTGTTAACACAGGTTAGGATTATATTTTGAGCAAAAATAGAAAAAACTTTTGATTAACAAAAGTTGGATTTTGTATGGAAAATAGAAATTACTCCAGATTATTTATTTTTCTGTTTGGTTTGGTATTTTCTTGATGATGGCTGAGATCATTCATTGTTTAATGAAATTTATAGCACTATAGATGGAGAACACATATGCCTATGTGTGTGCATATATGTAGTAAAGTGATATTTATATATGATATATTCAATAAAGATTTAACACACCTGACAGAGATTATTCTTTCTTGAGATAGATTTCTGGCAATCTAGACAGATAGTTCAAAAGAGAAGTGAAGCCAATAAACCCAATTTTTAAAAATAAAGGGAATTGAATTTGAAAATTATAATACATTGTGATTTGAATTTTTTTCCATTTTTATTTATTTTATTTTTGAGCTCAAATTGGAAAATATATGCCATAGAACTAGTATTCAAATCCAAATATGTGTAACCCAACACATTTTAATTTACAGTAAACAGAACATGATTTTTTGGATGCTCCATTGAGACAAAGTTGATGAGATTTGAAGCGGGATAGATAGAATGATTCAAACCAAATATGATTCAAAAATGATTTCTTTAGTTCCAAAGAATATTTTGTACACAGTAAATTTTTTCTGAAGTTCACTTGAGTCCTTTTTCAACTATGGGTATGTGGAGACACTAGATCTTGGTCTTCTCAGAGTTTTTCCAGAAATTCCTGAAGTTGTGTCCAGATTAACACTGTCTTTTTTCTCCCATAAGTCTTTTGATTTTCACTCTTACACTACAAATTCATCATATTCAAATCTTTAATCTTGAGATTCCTACTTCATTTCTTTTTATTCTTGTTTAATTATTTATATATTGTTGCATACCAGTGGTACCAAAATTGAACAGCTTAAAGCAGCATGCATTTGCTATGTCGCGTGTTCTAAGGATTAGGAATGGAACCTAACTTCTCTGATTTAAGGTCTTAGGGGGCTGCAATAATTTAAGCTTTGCATAACACTGCATTCATCCCATAGTTTAACTTCATCAGGATTCTCTTTCAAGGTTACTTAGCACTTATTGGAAGAATTTCAATTTTTCAGGTTGAAATTATCACTTCTTTGAGGTCTACTGGCCAAACCCCACCCTTCATTCTGTGGTAGCAACCTTCTCCACAAGAATGTGTGTGTGAAATAAAAAAGAAGAGTACCAAGAAAACTAAAGTCAAAGTCTTTTATAACTTAATATTAGATGTAGCATTCCATCGCTTTTGTCATATTTTATTCATGAGAATCAATCACTAGATCCTAGAACATGTTCAAGGGAAAATAGTCCACAAAGAGGAAGGCTGGAATTATAAGAGGCGACCTGACATCATCAAGATTACTTACGGAACTCTTCTGTCTTCATACTTATTTTAAAATAATTTTAGATTTATAAGAAAAATCACCAAAAACAAAGTACCTAAGTATAAATTTCACCAAGAAGGTGGAAGATTTATGTATGGAAAACTATATGACATTGATAAAGTTAATTTTAAAAAGACACAAATGGAAAGATATTTGTATTCATGCATTGGAAGTATTAATATTGTTAAAATTTGCATACTACTCTAAGCAAACTGTAGATTGACATGATGTCTCTAATCAGCAATGCTGCATGGTACATTTTAAAGTTACTAAGAGGTTAAATCCTAAATGTTCTCATCATAAGGAAGTGACATTTTGTAACTATATTAAGGGATGAATGCTAACTAAATATATCATTGTAATCATTTCTCAATATAAATGCACATCAACTTATTATGTTATACACTCTAAATTTATACAGTGTTATATGCCAATTATATCTCAATAAAACTGGAAAAGTTAAAAAAATATTAAATTTTAAAAGATGGAAAAAGATATACAAAGAAAAGGCAAAGAAATAAAAATAACAATATTAATACTTGATTAGACAAAAATATTAGAGTGACATGTTATAATCCTTAAGTCTATATTCACAATGAAGACATATTTACTATTTATAAATCCAATAACAAACAAATAGTGTTCTTAATACAGACTCAAACTATTCAAACAGAAGCAGGAAAACATTAATGATAGGATATGTTCTCTTAACCCATGACTGAGCGAGTGAACAAACATTAGAAAGTTTATGGAAGACTTACACACATAATCAGTATAGATATGTAACTAAACCTGAGTATAGAGTTCATTTTTAAATACACATGGCCATTCCTGAAAATGGAGCATATTTTAAGCTACGGTAACAGCTTTGTGTCCATGTAGTTAAATTGGAACAAGAATGGTCCCGGGTTAGGATTAGCCAGAAGCAAAATATGAAGTAGAATGAGAAGTTGAAGTAGAAGTGATGTTTTCATGCATGTCAGTGTAGCTCAAATATCTTCTCTGAGGTTTTCTGGCTCACTTTGTTGCAATCAGGTAGCAGTGGGGTCATCAACTTTTCCGATTTATACTGGTTATACTGCCTCCTTTAGTTTTCTAATTCCTTTATCAGTTTGTGTACAGCTACAGGGAAAATATGTCACCTTCTCTGCAGCTCACCTGCATCAAGTTGGAGACCTAAAGGCAGTGAGAAACTGAGGTTCTGGAAAGCGATTGATATTGATCCTTCTGATAGAGTGGTATTATCTTAAGGGAACAAAATGGACTTGTAAATATTTTTATCTCAACCAATATCAATGCAAGAGGTTCATGCCCTTTCTTTTAGTAACAGCTTTACCGGAATTAGAAACCATTCTGTGAGAACCAAATTTATCCACTAACGTTCTAACAACTGATGTTAAAGTTCTTCTCAGAAGACATAGGGAAAGAGATATGAAAATAGTGTCTAATTCATATATCAATTTTCTTCTAGTGAATATAAAGACTACAATGCTAAATACACAAATGGTTCAATGGTCAAATCATTGTTTTTTTTACATTGCTTTACATTGGTTTTTTTACAGCGATTTTACCTGCTTTTTGAAGACAGTTCTTCAGGTAAGTTGAGCTATGAGAATACAAAAAAACACAGAATATACTTAAGATTTATTTCCAATAAAACTAGGGACATCACAATAATTAATTGTTTAATTATATTGATTTTATTTTAAAGGGTACAAGATGAAAAGCTAGAATTTATTTTTTTTATTCTTTTCAGAGTTTATTTTCTACTGTACAATTGAATTTCCCAAAAACAAGTCCCCACTGGCATATTAGCATATATTAGTACTAAACAGCATCAAATTAACTAGATTGTTTCCTAAAACAAGACATTTTGTTTATACTCTTTTCTTTCCATTAGGCTAAGTCACTAGAAAAATTAAGCTTTTCCTAAATGCGATTCGGGATTCACTGAAATTTTTCTGGGAGAATCATAAGGTTAGTCAATACTTTATTCATCTCAAATAACATGACTTTAATTTATTTAAAATATTTTTCTTCTTTATTTTTCCACTTAGTAAGGAATCACAATTTCTAAGAAGTCTTTCTGCTCAGATTTTGAAAATGTTTTCCTTAATAACATGGTACTGAGTTGACTCACTGTTAATTCAAAGCAGGTCTTGGGCATATTGCCTTGAGTAGAAGGTTATGGTTGGAAATCATACCATAGATGTTTTCTAAATGGTTTCACTGTACATTACATAACACATGCAAAATTTCTGTGGAGAGTGAAGCCAGAGGCAAAAGACAGTGCCGCCGACTTCAGACTCTAACTACTCCTTTGTTTCTCTTTGTATTTATGTATGATAGCTAATTATAACTTTTAAAAAAAGTATATATATGCTGTCTTTCTAGAAGATACAGGCTTATAACTTTCTCGCTTATGGGGAGAATGGAACTAAATTAAAGGAACATTTTTGAAGATCTTGTGCTAGAAAGCAGAGGAGATAGTAGAATATACATATAAATAAGACATAAATGTGCGCTTGAGAATTCATAGGCAAATAAAGGAGAGAAACATACAACCCTGGATATTATGAGAGGTGTTTTTATAAAGATCATAGCATGTCCATAGGTAAAAAAACAAAAAGTAAGAATTCAGTGCCAGAAAATTTAAGAAAGTCTTCCCGAGGAGTTACCAGAAAGAAGGGGGAAAAGCACACTGAAATATATAAAACCATAAAGTGCATTTTCTTAAAATAGGTGGCTGATATTAGATTATAGTATATAGCAACAATACTATAAGACAATTGTCCTCATATTTACTTTGGGATTTAAGTGCGTCCATTATTTTCTTGATTATATCTTATGTATTAAAATTTCAACTTATTTCAAAAATAGGGTTTTAAATATTTCAACAGCATCACAAGCCTTTATTTTTCTGTTGACCAGTTCTGTCGTTCCCTGTTCTTTAAATTTATTCCTGTCAAGTTTTATATTCTTCACTTATACAACTGCACCAGGAGTCTTTAATTGACATACATTATAGGTGCAAGAATAAATCAGTTATTATGTCTCTTCTAGAGTCCTAAAGGTACTATTTACCACAACCAACACCCTTTATCTTGTCAATAACTCCCAAGTCTGCATTATCTGGAGAAAGAGTACAATGGGAAGCAAACTTAACCCCAAAGACAGTAAATCACGATGTAGAATCCAGAAATCAATCCTTAAAGGGAACCAACAGTAATATTCTGAAACAGAACTAGAAATAAAGATGAAACAGAATTAAATGATTTGGGTAATAAATTCCTGTAAAGAACTATTTTACTCATAGCTGTCAGCAGTTAAGCTTATAAAAGTTCATCAATAAGTAACAACTCATTATTGTGAATTAGCCTTCCCATTAGCTTCATATATAATGAATCTTTATTCACTATGTTTGCACACACTACAAATTCCTAATGGTAGGAATATAATTTAGGATTGGACTCTAAGTTTTAATACCAGAACAAACTCATCTGACTGACTTTGTCAGAAATGTATCTGGGAATTTACCAGACCTTTTACTTCAGTGTCATTTGTAATAATCCAGATGACAGACTATAAAATATTTTTTCCCAGCACATGGAAACATCATTAGTTGCTCCAGTGTGGACTCTTGTCCTGTAGGGCATCAAAATGTTTTTCTTTTTGTGTAGAGAAAGGTAAGTTATATAATCATAATATACATTTTCAGTAATCAAGAATTTCAAGACTCTGAGTAAAGGCAATGGAATATAGGGTTTAGTATGAATATTTATTAAAAAGAGATCAGAGTTGAATCAAATAATTATATAGATGAGCAAAGAAGTATAGATAATATCAAACAGACCAGTATATAGTACAAAGAATATTGGGTACCATATTTTGAAAAAAAAGTGTAGCAAGCAACTACAATTGCTGACTCAACAAATTTTCCAACAAAATTCTAGACTTAATTCCAATCATGTAAATATTTACAACTATTCTTTTACATTTGAAAATAACTTTAAATATCCATTATTATCTTCATAAACTTCTTGGTCTATTTATTGCTGTTATAGGAACTATTTTGGCTAATGTTTCTTGATCCAGAGAAGGTCATTGACTCCTTCAAGATTACAAGGCGGGGAAGAAGGTTTGCAAAAGACAAATAAGTGTATAAAAAGATGCCCACATCATATACCATTATGTAATTGAAAATTAAAGTAGCAATAAATATCATTCACACCTATTAGAATGACTAAAATTTAAAACACTGCCAATATTCAAATGTTGATGAAGTAATTTTTTCCAGGTAATTTTTCCATCTACTTCATTATATATTCGTGTATTTTGTTTGGATTAAAAATATTTTCAATTTCTACTGCTGGAAAATGTGATGTGTTTTGTCTCTGACTTCAGTTCCCTCTATTATTCTTCATCCTTTTATTTTCATAAGCATTAACTTCATTCTATATTTCCCTTAATCCATTCTTACTTTGGTCGTTGACTTAGAGTAGGTAAGTTATACTATTCAACTGAAATTGAGTTAAACTTCAAGTATTATTTGAAAGATTCTAAATCTGTCATTCTTTTCTTATAGCTAGTAAATCAATAAATAAATAGAGTAATGCTTAGTGAGACGAATGATAATTGTCAATGTGTTGATGTGTAATACGGTAAAGTTTTCTGATTAAATATATGTGTATGCCAAAATATGGGTAACAATCACTTTGATTTTCCACTACTATATCATGAGATTGCAAAGTCAAAGTTCTTAAAACTCTTTTTCATTTTATTCTCAAAATGCCTTTCTTTTTGCTGTATTTACCTCTGAGTTGTACCACCCAGGTAGTTTAATGAACATGCTGCAAGTTCATTATGTCATCACACGTAAAAGTACTATACAAGCAACAATAGATTGCTCCTATAAAGCAAGCCAGGCATTTTAAACAAATGACTTCACGTGGTGTTTTAAGGGTACCCTGAAGTGATTATTTTTGAGGCCATTTTTTTTTTGGAAAATTCTGATTTGCTTATTCTCTAACTGTTCATTGCATTTAGATACAATCATGAGCTAACACATAGCTATTTTGCTACTCAGCAGTCTAGCTTTACAAAATCAAGCTGTCTTCTTTCTACATTCTTGAATAAATGGAATGATCATGACTTGTGAACAGAGCTTCAGGAAGCCTTGTGGTGGTATGGACATTTCAAACAAAGTTCATGATTTTTGAAATGCAAGTCATATCCTTAAGGGAAAAGCCACAGATAAATTTTTTACAAAAAACACTTAGCATAAGGGAAATAAGAATTGAAAATCCATCCCAAAGTTTTAAATTTTCTAATGCGCTAAATTTCAAATGTTTTTCTTTAGATTATGGGATAATATTTATTTTATATTTTCATATGGAAACCATTGTATGATTTATTATTTGTGACAAAAACTCAAGTTTCCATAAAACTTATATCTAAGGAGGATAATTATTACATTTTTTTGCACAAAAGAGAAAAATGACAAACTTTTTTGAATAGTATTAAGAGTAATATAAAGTCCCATGTCTGCTTACAATTTTACTTGGAATTGTAGTTGATGTAGATATCTACTCTTGATCTGGACTACCTTTTGTTGTTTCTTTGATTCAACTAATTGTAGCTGAAATTCCTATACTGAATCTCAGTCCAACAGAATAGAGCAGGTCCGGGAATGGTAATGACTAAAAGCTTACAAGGAGGTCAGGAGTCTATAATAGGTCCTTCTGGTTGCTGATGGTATCTTCTTTATAATTTCACTATCTTACCTGATAAAATCTATCATATCTGATAATTTTCTTTGTTCTGAGAGGATTTCATGGACTGGTACACTCATATAACATTTCCATAAAGTTGCTGATACAAACGTAGGTGCTAATGTGATAGGTCTATACATTTATCTATTCTTTCTGCCAACAAAAATGTGTGCTACAATTTTTCAGAGTTATATTTTCTATTGAGTTATCCTTGCTAATGAAAAGCTGCATATTGTTAAGGTCTACCAATGAGTCCAAAGCATGTTTCAAAGAATTTCTATCTTAATAAAATCTTCATTATTAACTGAATTATAGTATCATAGTGTTTTCTCTCTACTCTGAAAAATCTTGTGATTGTGTGGAATTCCATGATTATCAATAACTCCTTATGAAAAATACACACATACACACACATATACACACATATGTTGGCCTAAATTGGCCTAAGTGCTCAGAAAATACTCAAGGAACTTAATTTAAGAAAAGTAGACTTCTGTGTTGAGAAAACATGAAACACCTCTATTAAATCTGTCTTGCTATAACCAGGCAGTTAATTGGGACCCAGTGAACCTAGTCATCCAGCAAAAATCAAAGAATTTAGCATTTAATTGAAGTATAATCTAGTTATAGATATATTTAACTGGGATGATAGAGATAATGGATTGAACAGGTTTTTTTTTCCAGAGGCAAGAAGACATGTGATAGGTCTGATAAGCTAGTTGACCCCATATTAAGGCATCATAATATCTGCAATCACCAACAGCTCTGGAATTCCCTGAAAATGTCACCTCCCTAATGCTGCACTCTGAATATGTACTTTGTCTATATAATTTCTGTATTCCCTTTAATTGAGGAAGTAGATCTGAGAGAAAATAGATGTCCCACTTTCTCTGTTGTCATCTTTCAATAATAAACCTATTTTCCTTCCATCAGTCTTCATTCTCTTGAGTACTGGTCTTTGGGGACAGTGAGCAGCGGATCTGGCAATAATGGGTTGCCAACATCAGAGGAACAACAAAGACCCAGTCTCATGTTATATCTTTCCTAAGGAAAAAAGGCTGAATATTAGTCACATCTATTTCTCAACTAAACAAAAACTATATTCTTCTAAAAATTTCCCTTTTAAGGCAGAATCTCCACTTACAAAACGTTAAAGCTAGACCTCAGCTCTACTGCAATCCAACAGATAATAATAGCTAAACTATCTCATGATTTACCAAAAAACATTTAATTCTGCTTCCAAAGTTTTATGGTGAAATTTTTTTTCTAAGTCAACTATTAAAACAGAAGCTTTTCATGAATTTAAAAGACCAGCTGCTTTCTAAAATACATATTATATTTTTAATAAATGATAATGCATGGATATGTCTTGTATAACTAATTATCACCAATGTGGTTGAAGTCTCCTGTGACTACTTACTTTTAAATCCAGTCGTTTTCTACTAGATTTAAGATTAAAAGTATAATTATAAACTAGAGGGTAAAGAAGATGGAGAAAAAAAATACTCTCTGGAACTAGAAAGTGTGAATTCAGGACCTCATTTTTTTTCTAGAGAAAAGAGCTTAAGGTTTCCAAATTTATGTCCTGAAACATAAAATCCAGTGCAATTCTAACTTTTTAGAGAAAATGTGCTTTTATATATTAGGTGCTAAATAGTTATTCAAATATTAAAGAAACCATAATTGCCAAAGTATTAGAAAGCTAAAAAGGCAAGTGAAAAAATTATAGATTCTCGCCTGAAGACAGATAAACATAGTTCAGTAAGATTGTTTTAGACATTTTCAACTAAGTACTAGAGATACATTTTCCCAATTTATAGCTGCAGAGTGAATTCCACAGGCTACATCCCTTCAAAAACATGTGTGATCACTTTCACAAAGGACCTTTGGAGCAAAAGTCAGAAACAGACAGAAAATATGTTGTCTCCAAAAGAAAACTTTACTTCCAGTTTTCAATGTATAAATACTGAGTCTTAATAAAATATACTGGTGCTTAATTTATTATTCCAGAAAATAAAGTATTAGAATCTAAAATTATATATATTAATAAATTCAAGTCAATCCTATATTGACTACTTCATTTTTAATTTTTCTTTCTTAGTGGAAACTGATAATAATGACTAAAAAAACTTTTTTTTAAATGCTAAGCATGTCCTGGTAGAGTAGCAGCTTACCTCTAGCGGGGTTCAATCCACATACATCACAAGGACTGGGGTATAACTTGAGGGGTTTGGTGGGGTTTGGGTTTGGGGGTAAAGCAACCAAGACGAACAACTAAATAAAATTAAAAAAAAAACAGTGAATAACTGTAGATGAGTGGAAAGCAGACATTTTCCATGACTCAGCTCTTATGTAGATTTTAAATGCATAGTCTAATTTAAATCCCATACATGTAACAGATATTACAATAAATTCTTCTATTTTCCTGATTATAATGTAAATTAAAACGAAGTTCAAAATTTTTTAAATGAATAACAATCATTCTTAAAGGACTGTTAGTATTATGAAAACTAACTCATTATCTTGCTGAATCTCTATTTTACATGTTTCCTTACTATAGGTAAGTATTAAATATAGTATAACCAAAAATTTAAAAAATATAAATTATAGAAAAAATTATAATTGTATCAGAGAACAAAATATTTTAGGATTAATTTAGCCAAAGAATGAAAGAGTTTTACATTGAAAATTATAAAAATTGTTAAAAGAAATAGAATATATCTAGAAATGGAAAATTATTCTGTGCTCATGGATTGGAAGAATATTTTAACATTGCTAAAATGGCCTATTACCTAACAATATACAGATTAAAAGCACTCCCCATCAAAATCCCAATGGCATTTTTCACAGAAATAGAATAAAACATCATGAAATTTACTTGGAACTACGGAAGACCTAAAATAGTAAAAACAATCCTGAGAAAAGAGAATAAAAATGAAAATCACCCTGATTTCAAACCATGCAGTGAAGTAATAGTAATGGAACGAGCATGTGCTGAAAAAAATAGAGATCAGTGGAACAGAATTAAGAGCCAAGAAATAAACCCACAAATATTTTAATAATTAATGGCAAAGAATCCAAGGCCATACACTGGGGCAATGACAGTTCCTTCAATAAATGGTCATGGGAGAACTAGACAGTCACATGTAAAAGATTGAAACTAGACTAATAACTTCATACACAAAAAAATGAATTCAAAATAGATAAGACTTGGATGTAAGTCTGAAACAATATAATGTATAGAATAAAACATAACCATGATATTGACCCTAGAGATGTCCTCGGGAACTTGACTCAAATGGTAGGGGAAACAAAAGTCAAAATAAACAAATAGGACTCTATCAAACTCAAACAAAACCCAAAACTCTGCACAGTGAAAGAAACCATAATCAAAACCAAAAGAAAAAAGACATCCTATTGACTGGGAGAAGATATTTGCACATCGTACTTTCTATAATGGGTTCATATTCAAAATATGCAAAAAACAGAAAAACAATTGAAAACAAAATAACCCAATAAAAATTTGGGAGATGAACTGAATTGACACTTTTCTAAAGAAGGTGACAAATGGTCAACAGGCACATAAAAATGTTTATCTTCTCTTGTTTTTAAGGAAATGCAAATCAAAAACACAAAATTTCACCTACCTGTAAGAAGGACTATTATTAAAGGGACAGAAAACAAATGTTGGTGGGGATATGGGGTAAAGGGAATCCTTACACACTGTGGATGGCAGATAAACTAGTGCAATATTACGTAAAACAGTATGAATAGTCCTAAAAGAAAAATTGGAGACTAGAAATTCCATATAATCTTACTAATTCTGCTGTCCTACTCCTTGGTATTTACCCACAAACTACAAAAATACTAATTCAAAGAGATATATGCCTTCTCCCATTTTTATGAAAGCATGATTTACGATCACCAAGAGCTGGAAACAATCTAAGTGCCAATCAAAAGATAACTAGATAAAGAAGCCAGGATATATGCACATGTATATGTATATGGGAATACTATTTAGCAATTACAAAAGATGAAAAATGGTAATTTGCAGTAACATGAATGGACTAGAGGGGATTATAGTTAGTGAGGCAAATCAGGACAAACATAAACATCACAATTTTACTCATGGTATACAGAGAAATCAAAAACAAAAATAGATTCTATTCTATAGAATCAAGCTTATGATTTTCAGAAAGGAAGGAGAAGGGGCTTGAACAACTCACGTAAAATGGGTCAAATATATGGTGAAGGACAGAATTAAAGAGAGAGTTTCTCTCAAAACCAGATTAGATCAACTGAAATTTAGCTCCATATCCCCAGATGACATGTACTAAAGAAAGCATACTCAGGACATCTTGGCAAAAGTCTGCCTGAGCATTTGTAGTGAGACCAAGCTACAAAACCTTGAAAGAGTTATCGAATATCATAATATATTTGCAAATATTATGATATACTTTATGATATTTTGTCAAAATAATTAAAAATTCATATATTTTCAGTGTGGTAGAACATAAAATCCTACTGGGAAGTTTAACTTAATATTTTTCTTTTACTGACAGACCGCAGTAGTTCAGCAAAAAATAGATTATTTTTTCAGTGTTATGATAATGTATTTATGAGTCTATTTTAAATATAAAAGATAAAAACGTATGAAAAATATTTATGAAGAGGGAAGTAGGAAGCTTAATACATATTTATGGAGGTCTTATAATAATAGATAAGTATTTTAAGGTTTGACTAAACGTGATGACAATCTCTATTTTTATCAGTGCTATGTTGATATTGAATAAGAACGAACACACGCACACATAGGCTTCTTCAACTAAGTCTTCTCCTCATGCCCCAATAAGTTTAAAATATTGTTTCCCTCCATTAACTGGTTTTTATGATTATATAATAGCCATAGTATTTTAAAAACAATTTTATGAAATCAACAACCACTGAACTGAAAACGTTTGGAAAGGAACCACGGTATTGAATTCTGATATTTATAGAATATTGATATTTTCTGGCAATCTGTGAGAACTGTGCTGAAATCCCTGCAAGTCCTCAAATAACACATTAAGGATTTTTGGTTTTATTTTTGTTGTAGTTTTTTTTTCTTTCCAGTTTTGTTTGTCTTTTCAGGAAAGATGAGTAGCAGCATGATGTTTTGGATAAAGTGTGAGTCAAAAGTACTGATGTGCTAGTTGGATGTGCAAACAAACTTTTTTTGGTGGGTTATCCCCTATCTAGCTTAGATTTTACTTCCTGTCACTGTTGTTTCTTATTTATTTTGGGGGCAGAAGCAACCCTGTGTATGCCTTGGTGGCCAGAAGGAACAGCTGGCATTTTCTATTCTTGAAAGAGGTGCCAAGGATAGAAATACGTGGGTAACTGGTGGTGTAAAAGACTTTGAAATCTGTCTCAGCAGCTGTCACTGCAATAGGCATAGTACAAAACACGCAAAATGTCGCTCTTGACTGCCAAGGCCCTCTGTACTTTTGGCAGCGTATCCCCAATGCCTGGACTATTATGTGGCTGCCTTCAAGGTAACGGGGCTGTCTGGGTCAGTGTGCAGAAAGATATTGGATCTTTTAATTCATGGCATGTTTGCCAAAGGGGGAAAAAAAATAGAAGTAGAAGTTGACATCTTTGTTTCATTGATTTCATCTGTGTCTTTAATTCAATGTTGTCTGATGAATTTACTTCTCAGTATATTTTATGAAAACTTTTGGTGGTTTTGAAAATTCTGTGCCCTTAAGTGGACGTGCTTTCAAGGAGGGAGGTTAACAGGCTCTGCCAGATGGCTCAGTGTTTAACAGTAATTCCACATGAATGGCTACTGTTTCTACTTTATCTACAATAAAACTTCAAAATTACATTACTGAGCTTCAAAGACCATCAAATGGAAGACTATATACATATCAGAATGCATAGTTAGAAAGAACTCTACGTTGCTACATTTTTATATGTCATTTTCTTCTTTTTTAAAGCACCTTTGTGATACATCTTTATAAATGATTAGTATGTAATTTAGCAAATTTTAAAAAGAAAAGGTAAATAATGATCTCATAAATAAAATATTAGACTAGGGGTTTTGAGTTCAAGTGATAACTGCTTTACACAAATGATCTATGCTGCCTAACACTTAAATAGATAACATTGATTGGTCAAATATAAGCTAAAAGCTTTTTAATATTTATCTGGGCTTACAGCTGAGCATTTAGTAAGCCTTGTTGAGGGTTTGACTCCCCACACCTCTGTCAATCTGTTCTTGCTAGTAATTGGTGGGATCCTGATTAAAAGGCTGTAATTTCCTTTTATTATGCCTTCAAACTTGAATAGGACTTTTTTTTTTTAAAGGAATGGTATAAGCAGGAATGAAAGTGGGTAGGCAAGCAGGAAGGAAGAGGAGGAGGAAGAGCTTTATTTATTTATTTCATTGTTCACTTTGGTTGTTCCTCCGAGCCCAGGTCTTGAACCCAGGACCTCCAGATGTCTGTGGGACTGCTCTTAGGTGTAATAGACCACTAGGCCACTAGGGCACGCCAGGACTTATTTTTAAGTTCAGGATAAGGTATTGAAATACTTAAAATTAAAATGATACTGCTTTGACTCTCAGCAGCACACTATTTAGGGAAATACCAATGATGGGATTATAAAAATTTGAGGAAGTTTATTTTGTAGATTTGTTCACAATTATTTTTTGTCTTTTGTGTGTATAATTATGTTGTATTTAATTGCTTTTAATATTTATTTGTATTTTTCTCTCTTTTACTATTATTTTTTTTTTCAGCTAATTGAGTTTTATGTGTTAGCCATTCTACTAGATGCAAATAAGAAGATGAAATTAAATGGGGAGTTAAATTAAAGGATTTTTTTAAAGGGGAAGTGTCAGTGTGCAGGAAAATAGGAAGGAAGATGGTGGAAGATCTGAGAAAGCTGTCAGATGATAAAGCAAATCTGATCTAAATAAAAGAGGAGAAGAGTTTGGGGGAAGTGTTCAATACTGATGAAAAAGATATGAGAAGTACTTCAGGAAGTTCATCAGCTAGCACGAGAGGAATTCCAATTTCTCAGCACTTACATATGATCCCTGATCTTGGTGTAAGCAAGACAATGGCTTCAGCGCACAGCATTTGTTACTGCTGGTAAATAAAGCTCCCTCAAGATAAGGTCTCATTGCTGCTACTATTTGTCTTTGAAAAGAACCAGTTTTCTGGTGTGTTAATCCTCTCTATTTTAACTTTATTTTCCATTTCATCAGTTTCTCTTCTAAGCTCTGCTATTTTTTCCTATAGGGGTTTTTCCCTTAAATTGTCATTTTTGCTGCATTTCCTGAGTTTTATCATGGAAGTTTCAATTTCTTTTACTTTTCAGAATTTTCTAATTTTTATTATGATTTATCTTATAAAATTATCGATTTTAATATTTGTTTTTAATTTTCCTACTTTTTAAAAAGTCATTTGGTCTAGAAGTTGACCAATTATTTGAAGAGAAGTTGCACACAAATTCTGATTTTGAGTCCTCAAATACTTAATCCTTGATAATGCTGAAGTCTAATTTTTGGTTACCTTTGACAGTGATACCACTGTAATCTTTTCATTTGGGTTTTTATGTACTTATTCAAACAAACAGATTCTCCAATGGGGAAAACACAGGAGAATTCAAGTCTCATACAATAGTCTCCTTCTCCCTGTTCTTGGCCTTTCAAATCTGGTCGCCATGGTTGTTTTTCTAATAATTTTTAAACATCTCCATATGTTTACATAGGTAAATGTATAACAAGTATATAAATGCACACATATGACACCAGAGACACAAATTGCATAGATGTATAATATATAAAATACATATTTAAATTTGCAATAAGCAAACATGCATATGTAAAATAATGCTACATATATTCTATATCTGTATAAATCTACTTACAATTTATCATCTATCTTTTTACCTAATGTTCATTTTCTATAATTGTCCTCTATGGAAAGACTTGCTTGATACCAGATAGTCTATCATAGATATTATTCGAAGTGTAATTTTTTTTTTTAAGGAAAGTTTCAGGCAAGAATGAAGGTGAGTAGACATCAGGCAGGAGAGGGAAGAGAGAGAAACTTAACCACAAAGTCACAGGGTGCACCCAAAGTGTGACTTTTTAATCACATTTTTATCCTTTCTTTGTCCATTCTAATGAAACATTATTTTGACTATTGAGGTACGATTGGCTATATATATATATATATATATATATATATATATATATATGCCATATGTATATATGCCTGCATTAATTTGTAAGTTACACATTTTTCCTATTTTTAGAAATATTATATTTTGTATATTGATTTATAAATAATTTTAAAAAGGATATAAATGTTACAGATTTTAGAAATAATTCAGGTACTATAGAATGCTCTGTTTTTGGTCACACTCCTTATCTTAGTTCACATGGATTTTAATTGAATATCATAGTTCTATCTTTTACTTCTTTTTTATTTTAATTTATTAGTCACTTATTGTTATGTTTTATAATTAATGTTAGTTAGATTTTTTTCAAGTACTCGCCACTCTTTTGTCATTGTACTGTTGCATCAGAACTTCTTTTCATGACATTCCTTTTTACTCCTTGAAAAACAATCTTTTGAAGATTTATTGCTATTAAACTCTTCTAGACTCTTATATGACTAAAGTAGTTTTTAATTTTCTCAATGACTTTTTTGAAGTTTTTTTTAAGAGACGTTTTCAGTGGATACTTTTTAATGGCATTTGAGAAAATATTCCACTGATTATTTCATTTCTAATTCTGTTTTTATGAACTAAGCAGTTAATTCTTGTTAGGTAATTTATCTTTTTCCTTCAGCCACAGTTAATGTTTTTCTTTGTCTTGGGTGTTTAGTTTTATATATATATTTTTTCAATGTTTCTTGAAGTAGCTTTGATTTACAAAATGTAAGCCCATGTATGTAGGTTCACCATTCCTCAAATATATGTTAACACACCACACCCACCACTAAGTTACCGAAAGTCTTTCACTACTGTTCATGGGACCCCACTACCACTTGCTCCCACCCTTAACCCTTTTCCCCACTGGTAACTTCAGTTCTATGGTTAATATCCAAGGGTTCATGGTTGTTTTGTCTGTTCCTTTGCTTTGCTTTTAATATTCTACATGACTGAGATTATCCAGTATTGGTCTTTCTCCTTCTGACATTTCTTTTAGCATAAGCTCCTCTAGTTCCATGCATGTTACAAATGACAAGATTTATTTCGTAAGTTTAGAGTTGTGTAGCATTCCATTGTGTGTGTGTGTGTGTGTGTGTGTGTGTGTGTGTATCATCTCTTCTTTATCCATTAATCTATTGATGGGTACTTAAGGTATTTTCTAATTCTTGGCTATGATAAATAATGCTACACTAAACATGGGGATGCATAAAACTCTGAAAATTAGTGTTTTTGTGTCTTTTACTTAAATATTTTGTGTTCATTCTTAAAATGAAATATTTAGTTGTGCATTTATTTTTATTGATTTTTTGTTTTTATTCTGTTTATTGACTTCAGTGTATATGTCTCTCATCAGTAGAAAATGTTTGCCATCGCCTCAAAATATCTCTCTCATTCATTCCATCACACTGTATCTGTCAAGTTTGGTCATTGTTATATTTTCAGACATTAGGTTTAGAGGTATATTCTGCATAATTACTTCAGTGCGTACAAATCACTAATTTTTCCCTCACCATTTAAATATCTTCTTCTGAATTTCTAATTTGAATAATTACATGTTTTCAGATCTTTTATTTCATAGTTTCTTGCTTTTCATATTTGACCAATTTATTCAAAAATATTAACATACTCATTTTGCATTGTGTATCCCAAATTTCAGTTTCTTGCCTTATTCTTGTCTAAAATGTTGTGTCACCTATTAAGAAACAGAAGACTAACCTATTTAAACCAAATGGAATAAGGTGATTTTTGTTAGAGTACTTCAAGAAGTACAAATTTAAAACCTTATCTTAAGAGGCACCCCTATGAGTATGTTACTATTATTTCACATAATATGTGAAAGGATTATAAATTATTACGTGAACAAATAAAAAATCTGAATGCAAAGTGATATAAAGGCTGTTTCAAATTTAACATTGAAATAAATTTGCATATATATAGAGAATGAAAATCCTGTACATATCAAAAATAGATGTAAAGATTTCCATTTTATATTAGTTCATATATAATTTCATAATAAATGGGTATTACATTTTTGAGAAGAAAACAATTGCATAAGCCTTTTTATAAAATCATTTTTGTGATATTTTTGAATATCCAGCGAATGGATACTGAATTTCTGTGTTAGCTGCCAAGGAAACACTTATTTTCTCTAGCCAAATAGAGATAATATGGGAGAAATATACTGGGACCACTGGAGGATGCTTTTTCTGCTTAATAAATTAATGAAGCATCCATGTGTGTAGTGCTTTGGGAAGATGAAAGTGATCTCTACTCTTAAGATATCCTAGAGACATACCACTGAGCAGGAGACTGAGTGAACACTAGGACTGTTGTTTAAATGAGTCAAATAGAATTCTCTTTTAACTCTGCTGCAATTAATAAATTTGAGTAAGTCAGTTAAACTCTTTTTGCATTCTTTCTCATTTGTCAATGTCATACTGCACTACCTATTTCATGGTGATGTGAAATAACAGTTGGTCACACATAAAGTAGTGCCTTGCAAATGTCAAAACTATTTGTGTTAAGTGGATGCATTATAAATATTATTCAGAAAAGAAAGGAATTTTTGTTGCTTTATTCTGAGAGAATCTGAGACCTCTAGGTTAAAGAAATTACTCTTTATAAATAAGCTTACAGATACATGTGGAAAGGATAATAGGTAACTAATATGTAAGTCTCACTGTATTTTTTTCCTCACAGACTAAAGAAAAAAATTAATTTCAGTGGAGACTGGAGAAGAGGAAATGATCAGACTAATTGCTGAGAAAACAATGTTTCTACTATCTAAAACCAAATGTGATTAGGCAAGGTTTTTGAGCTGGCAAAATTGCATCATAATATAACTGCTGGAATGAAGTGTCCAGTAGTTTTTAGGGACAATGAACAAATGTGCCTGGTGACCAAACAGCTTCTTAATAGAAAAAGTTGACAGTTTCCCACTTCCCTTCTTCAATTTAACTGTCACTGATAAATTTCTAATGATTGGCAAGGAAGTGTTTCATTGATGCTGATGATAAAAAATGTTTGAAATATAAAAAAAATCAAATTGTCTTAGAATAAAGCAGCATTCAACTAAATTTCCTTCTTTTCCAAATGATGTTTGTAAAGCATACACTTAACACAAATAGGTTTGACTTTTACAAAGTACTAATTTGTGTGTGACCAACTTGCTGAAGAGCTGTGGATGAACTTTGTGATAGACCAGAATATAGTGCCATGGGAAAGGATATTATGAGAAACATGACATTTGGCAAAATCCCAGAACACTTCTTGAAGGCTATGAGTGATACATATATTTAGATATATAGATATATATCATCTTGATATATGATGGTCATTTCTATTTTTAATAGAAATTGAGGTATTCCTATATTGAGACTATATAGATATGTATATATACAACACAAAAGTACATGTATACATGCACATACACATATATATGTATATATACACACATATTTTCTTATAGGTATACTTGCACATATCTGCATAATTAATACATACAGCATACTATAATGTTTTGGGTGATACAAATTATATATATATCTATATATAATATCTCTGTATATAAATTATATATATACAATATATATCTATATATACAAATTATATATATAGATATAATTATGTATCTATATATATGCTATAAAAAAGGTAAATCATATATGTTAACAAATATATTTTGCAACAAAACTGATAAACACCAAATATAACTAATTATTATATGAAATCAGAAGATAGAGGTATTACTTGTATTGTTTAAAATTTGGAAAGCTACTGCAAATGAGATGAATTTAAGCAGAACTTTGACCCTTAGACTATAAAAGGAAGACATATTTTCACATTATATAGACATAGGGTAAGGCATTCATGATTAAGGATAGTGGATAAAACTAATAAGGAGAAAACAGAAAGCAGAGTATTGATATGGGCAGCAATTTCTAGTAACTTTGAAAAGATTAGAGGTTGGACAAAAGGTTTTACAAAAGGTATATTTCAGATCATCATAGACACTGAATATTGAGCTACAATTAAGATGTTTATTTCAAAATCAGGCTTGTAAAAGATGTAAAAATGTAATCTTGAATCATATAAAACTTGCAATGGCTTGAAGAGAGTTTATAATCAGAGTTTATAATCAGACTATGTGCCACTGTTCAGATAACAGAAATAATGAAGTTGGAAAGTAGTATAGAAGAAGTCGGAATGACAACAACAGGAAAATCAAACAGGGAAGAAACTTACAAATGCATAGTTTGTACTATATAGGGTCTTTCGTTGTGTACTTTGTGTATTAATTCTGTTTTAAGTTATTTTTTCTCATTCTTCTGATTCCTTTTCTGTTGATTATTCTTTGAAACTATTGCCTTACATGAATATATCTTTTAGCTTGGGAGTAATTATCTGAAAAAGCAAAAAAATGATATAAAAATAGCATACTACACATTTATATTCCTTTCACACAAAATCCATCATAGCTTTGTTTTCAATCTCCTTAGAAGAATAAAAATAAAAATAAAAATTACATTATTTACCTCTTTCCCGATTAAAATTATCATGAATTTGATATATGTAATTCATGTATGAATCCACAATATTTTATTTTTTAGTGCATATTTAAATACATATGAATCGAGTCATCTTCATCTTGTTGTTTTTATTCAACATATAACAGCAAAGTGAATTATAAATAAAAGACTTATGATCCAGCAATTGCATTTCTTAGTATTTAACCAAAAGTGAAAACTTACATATACATAAAAACCGGCACATGATATTTAAAGCAACTTTATTCTTAACTGCCAAAATTTGAAATCAACCAAGATGCCCTCCTGTAGTAGAATGGATAAATAAACTATGGTTCATCCAGACAACAAAACATCATTGTGGTAAAAAGAAATTGGCTATCAAATTGCAAGATATATGGAGAAAACTTAAATGCATAATATTAAGTGAAAAGTTGATTTGAAAAGGCTGCATACTGCATGATTTGCAAGAAAAGAAACAATTATGGAGACAGTAAAACATAGATCAGTAGTTCTATGGGTTGGGATCAGGAAAGGATAAACAATCAGAACACAGAGAATTTGTTGGGATGTGAAACTCTTCTGTATGAAATGACAAGAGTAGATTCATATAAGTATAAATTTGTCCAAATCCATATTATATACAACACCAATAGTGAATCCTAATGTAAATTATAGACTTCAGATGATAATGATGTATAATGTAGGTGTATCAACTATACTTTTGTTGAGAGATGTTGATAATGGGGCCAGGTTATTCCTGTATAGAGGCAGGGAGTAATAAATAGGAAATCTCTGCACCATCTGTTCATTACTGTGAACCTGAAACTGCTCTAAAGAGTAAAGTATATTAAAACTAGAAAACACACACATATACAGAAAATGATGCTCCGGTTTTGCATCTCACTTAATGAGAAGATGGTAGAATCAGCAGAAAAATAGTGGGTAAATAAGAGTAGAGGGCCAGGTTTGGATGAGGAGTTGTGTTAAAAGTTAAGTTTGGAAGCTATCGAAATCAGTGTGCTGGCAGGACCTCTAGACCTGTAAGGCAGATTAAAAAGTGAAACTTGATGTTAAGAAATATCTATCAGAACTTTAGGGAAGTTATTCTCAATAGACACAACTATTTAAGTTATTTAAGACGTTTTGAAAGTACTTCATGAAACTTCAAAGTTCTCCAGGTCTCTCATTTTCTAGACTTAAAAGAAAAAAATTATGTACAATCACCTTGATATATGATGGTCATTTCTATTTTTAATAGAAATTGAGGTATTCCTATATTGAGACTAAAATGTTTACATTCTTCTGTTCAGTTTGAAAATGTAAAGACATTATTATTTTTATTTTACCAATGTAACGAAGTTGCTTTAAAATACAGATTAAAAACAAATTATGCTCTCAAAATAGGTAATAAGCATTACTTTCTTTTGAGAGTATAATTTTGTTTTTAATGTGCTTTTTTTAAAAATGGGGGCTACGTGTAATCTGTTTTTGTTCATTGTAGCTTTGTATTAAAATTTTATTTGGGCACACTGAAGTGTGTACCTGAGAAGCTCTTCCAAATAATTAGAATGTGTCTTTAGATCAGTTGCTTATATTTTAAAACTCATGTGAATAAGCTTCCTAACAATTACCTGAAATCTGTCCCTGAGCGTTTGACATTAAACAATTAAGCTCTATTTCTTGACTTTCAATTAGTATATTCACTATCCACTCCATGTTTGATAAGCTGATTAATGAATCACCAGAGTGATTGCAAACCTGTCAAAATAGTGGAGAATTCATATTACTAAGGAAGAACTAAGTAAATTTAAAATGTTAATTCAGGCTCTGAGGCAGAGTTTAGTATTAGGGACCATAATGAACAGGCAGAAAGTTTCCAGAGATTGTTTGGGAGGTGAGTTAGGTGTGAGCGTTCCCAGAGAGGGCACGATTCTGCATGCCTGCATCTTTTTTTAAGTTTCAATATTATATAATATTTTTGACTATTGAAATGTTAGAAAAATACTTGGTTCAGAAATGTTCCATTCAATTTTTCCAAGCACAAAGAACTGCTTTAATGATTCTGTTTGGACATCAGATGCTGTCTCTCATTCCTCTAGGAACCAATTATTCCCATTGAAGCATTTGTTTGCTGTCATGTAGACATGGGTTAGGTGACAGAAATCACAAAATTTCAAAAGATTAACAGACAGAAAAAAAAATCTTTAAAGAGCTTTGGGGGCAAACATAGAAATAACCCACATAGAAAAATACGAAAACAGTGATGAAAAATTCCTTCTTAATATTTTTTGAGGCAAATAAAATGTGGAAATACTATTGCTCAAAATAAAATTACTTTTGTAGTTATATTAAATTACTTCATTTAGGATTGACATACTGTGTGAGGTGAAAGTTTAAAAAGACGTTTCCTCATGGGATCAGATTTACTGCTATCACAAAGCAGGATATAGTGCCATGACTATTTTGGTTGCAAATCATGTTTCTAAAGCATAAAATTCAGAAGGTTCCCAATGCCTAAAGTTTTTAAATACTAATGGAATCGAAAGATAGCTTCAAAGAATTTAAAAAATGATTCCTTGGTGTCTTGGAAATACAGGAAGGTCAAGTTCCATAGCTCATGTACTGCCATTATGCAGTAATTAGCCAATCTTCCTCTCCCTAAAATATCTGACATAGCCACTGTCTATATCCTAAGACTTTTGTAAGCTCATCTTCCTAAGTATCACCTTTCAATCTCTCTACCACTTCAACATTTTGGCTTTCAAATATTTCAGTTAAATTAAAGCCACTCACCCTTTCTCTTTTTCCAGGGACACATTTTGGCTGGTCCTATCTCCTAGCTAATGATCAGTTTCTGCTTATACTTGTTCACTGTTGGTAAACCTTGTCCTTTGGCTAGACTGACCATATGTACCTTTTTTAATGTGACAGTACCGTTTGTTTTCATATTTTCTGTCAATTCTTCCCTGTTTTTAATAAACCAAGGCCATTTGTATCATGGGGTAAAAGTTGAGTTACTCTGGGCCCTGTCTATTGAGAGGGCCCAAAAGCACTTTCTCAAGGGAATACTGAATCTACTTTTGACACAATTATTGTCCTTTGCTGTCTTCTCTGAATTGTTCATTCTTTTGATGAGTCTCTTTATATTTCTCTGCAAACCAGGGAGTTTCTGACAAAAAATGTGCAAATTCTCTCTACCTCACATCCCACTTTAGGAGAACAAAATTTCTATTCCAGAAATATCCTTCCCATTTTCTATTCCATAACATTTTCTTGCATAAAACCAACAGTCTCTTCCAAAATAGCACTTTCCCACAGAGTCTTCCTCAAGGGAAACTTCCCTTTTCTAATAGCCTGTGACTTTCCAAAAGAAAAGGCAAATAAGTTTGGTCCCTGCTCACAAATTCCAAATCATTGTTCTCTTTTAGTTCCTCACAGGATTCCTTATTTGAAGTCTCAGTTTCTATCATGAAATCAGATGCTAAGTTTTAGAGCATGAACAACACATTGTCCCTACATCTGCACTACTATTTCCTCCTTTAGAACTTAGGTCTCTGTTTCCTCTTTCTTTCTTATTATCCATTAAAGTATTTGGTTATGTATGATCCACACTGATGGCAAATTGTGCCCTGATGTGTAAGTTCTTTGAGTAAAATTACCACCACTCATTTAATAAGGCTCAGATTCCAACAAGTAAATTTACATCTTCCATTTTCACATATCAATAAATTGTATTTTTAACTATAAAACCTTTAATTCCTAAGTTTTTTAAAAATTTTTCCCCAAAGAGTAATCTTCTCATTGATTGTTGAAGTGATGCTTTCATCAACCTTAGCAATCAGAACTGACTCCACAAAATACTTGTGCTTTATTACTTAATTATTTCTTATCTCCTCCCCAAAGAAAAGTAGACACTACTTTGTCTTCAGTTCTGTTTTACCTCTCCGCCTCCTCACTAGTTCTTATTTTCCCCCCCTACATAATTTTATGTGATCCTTTTGGGGATGAATATGGCTTAGAAGTGAAGATCATGGACTCTGGCATTGGACTTCTTCAATTCAAATCCTCATGATGTATATTATTAACCAGCGAACAACTATAAAACCTTTTATCAGTTTCCTACTAAATAAAAAATCAGAAAATCACAAAAGTTGTTTTCATATTTGGTACAATAAATATATTTTAAATGCTTATAGCAGTGGTGAACACAATATTTCCTATGATAAAAAATATTATTCCTAATTCTCACACCTCCATGTTGTTTTCATCTTCTTTACTGCAGCCTATTAAAATGGTCAGATCACCCATATATTAAATTTCTCCATAACTGGAAAAGGTAATTGAAATGCAATTACTTACTCTAAAATTCTAATTCAATAAGATTTATGCATTCACTTTTTGTGATCTAACTTTACACACAGAGGATAATATGTTTTTGCATCAAAATGAAAAAATATTGCAAGGTTTAAATATATTTTTAATTGATAGTATGGCTGTTTTATTTAATATAAATAGTAATAGTTAAAATGGGTAGAAATATCTTGTAAAGTCTTTCTTTTAACGTTTCGATATTAAGATATTATATAAAGTGAAAGAATTAGACTGTTGGTGGTAAATTTAATGTATTAAATACATATGTTGATTTACAATGGTGCATAACTTAAACATATAGTGTTATGATACAATATTCCTTCAATATTTTTAAAGAGGCTATTAAAGAACATTCACTTATATTATATATCTAATAAATATTTCCATGTGACTGCTATAAATGTCTTTTATTTTTGGTTCTTGGAAGGAGTGAAGAGTCTTCTTTTTGCTTGTTCAAATTTCAAATTCCTATTACACCTAGGTTAGAACATATTCTTGAATCCTAATCTAAGCATATGAGCCTATCTGTAACTTCCAGATAGGCAGATATTAGGCTCTGTGTCTCTCGGTTGTTACTGGTATCTCGTTGTAATGTGCTGAAGAGACTTCTAGGAGTGATTTTAGAGTTAGAGGATTCTTGTGGACACCTGTGTCATGCCAAGAATATTTACAGTTTGTTTCCATGAATATCAGTTTGTATCCTTGAAAGATAATGAATGTGTGTATTTGTGAATATTAAACATGCAAAGTAACACAGGAGTGTAAGGAACACTTGAAAGCAAAATGTTTCCCTATTGTGAAAACTTGCAATGTATTAAGACATATAAGCAATAGTTTAAAGCCTTAAAAGGTCATTTGCAATTCATATTGAAGTCTATGTCTCTGTGGCATGCATTTTAAAAGGTTGTGTGCATCAGAGTAGAAAAAGAAATTGCCTTAATCTAAATATGGTGTTGGTACAACCATCTGGGACAAAAAAATATGAAATTAGATTCTCTAACATTCAGTAAATTCTGCCTCTGGCCATTATTTACAACCCTAGTGGCACTATTTCAAAAGCATATAGGGATTCTATGTCTAAATAATCAAGAATCACAAAAATATGTTATGACAAGAAAAAGTCATGGTAAATAGCTTTAATGTCTAATGAGATTTGTCTTTAAACTCTTTGATAACTTCTTTATTTAAATCTAAGCTAATAAAAAATTTTCCTTTTAACAAAATTTTGTCCTAGATGTACATGAAACGGTGTTCCCTTAAGAAGTAATATAATTCAGAGGTTAAGGATGCATATTTTTCTAAATTAAAACATAATTTAATGAAATTTCTACATTGAGCTACATTCAAATGTAATGAAAAATGGCAACTAGTTGTAGCAGAAAAAAATGCATGTCAAATTTAATTGTCTTCAGTAATTCAGTTTCATTAATTTATAATTAAATTAGACTCAACACTTGACAATTTTTTTTCCTGTCGAACAATTCTAAAATGAAATAGTCTCATACGGTTTCCTTTCTGGACCCCTTTTTTGGATGTCAAGAATAGATAAGTAAATATTTAAGAAAAACTTGCTTTCTATATTGAACAATGGTAGCTTATTTAGCATTATACTAGCATCAATATAATTGCCATACATTTATTCCTTAAATAAGTGACATTTTGCATTAGTGTCTAGTTTCAAGACGGCAAATTGTTAAGATCCTGAGATCACTTCTCACCCACAGATACAACAGCACTATTAACAATTTGCAATTGCATCCTTTTAAAAGGAACAGGGGCCAGTATCCCTACAAAGAGAAAGCACAGACACTCATAAGTGGTAGAATAAGCATATTTGCCTGAGTATCACACCTCCCTGTTGTGAGAGACCAAAGTGATACTGACATTCTAACAGAGCTAAAGAGTATGCCCCATCAGTAGGTGCCCCCATACCCGGAAACTGGCTTTCAGTTGCTGAATCAATAACTTCCATGTGAAGTTGAAAAAGAGAGAGAGGATCCCTGTAAATGGAAATCATGCTTTCACACTGTGCAACATTGTAGGTTGACATTACTGGAAAGTTCCAGGGGGAAACACCCACAATCTCCACAATTAGAACACATATAGCAGACTATTTGTGGTCATATTTGCAGTTCCCAGGGGATAAAATCTGTATTTGAAGAAAGAATAGCCAAGAATTTCCCTAAACTGAAGGAAACAGATCTCTGGACTCAGAAAGGTTAGCGTTCCAAATAGAAGAAATCCATACAGACCTATGCTAAGACACATTGTCATTAAATAATAACACAAGATAAAGAGATAATCTTAAAAGCAGCTAAACAAAAATGAGTTGCATCAAAGGGACTTCTCGTAAGACTGTAAGTGAATTCTAAGTGGAAACTTTCCAGGCCAGAAGGAAATAACATAATATTTAAACAAAATGCTAAAAAAACAAAAACAAACAAACAAAAAAACCTTCAAACTAAGAATACTATTCCCTGCTAGAGTAATACCTAGACCTGAAGGAATGATAAAGAGCTTCATAGACAAACGTTAAAGGAATTCATCACCCCTAAGTAAATCTTATAAAAAATGCTGAAGTAGTTTCTGTAAAATGAAAAGAAATCCAATCTAGAAACAGCAAATTATAAAAAAAAAAAAAATTTAAGTGAGAGGAAGGCAAAAATATGAACTTTCAGAATGAGCTCATGACTAACTTGCTTTTAAATTGAAACAAGTTAGAAATATTGAAAGTTTTATGTAAACCCCAGGGTAATCTCAAAATAGAAATCCAAAGAAAAAACAACACAGAAAATAAACAAAACCTAACAAAACATAAACACTTTCAAAGCACCTAAGAAGAGAATAAAAGAAATCAAGGTAATGGCTTCAATAACACCCAGAATACAATTATAATGATGGCAATAAACAGTTACATCTCAATAATCACTCTAAACATTTATAGGTTCAACTCCCTAAACAAAAGGTAAAGAGTGGTCAAATGGACTAAAAATATAATTCAACTTTTTGCTTCATATAAGAAAGTCTTCTAATTCTGAGAGATAAACACAGGGTCAAGTCAAAGGTTGTAAAACAACCCCACAATCAGATGGTAACTTAAAAAAATCAGGGACTGTTACGGCAAATAAAATAGACTTCCAAATAAGGAATATAACAAAAGGCAGGAATGGGCATTGTGATTGAGGGGTCAATCCACCAAGAAGACATACTTTTTATTGGTATACATATGCACCAAATGTAAGAGCATCAAAATACATAAAACAATTTTTTAACATAAAATAGAGTCACCAACATCAATACAAAAATGATAGGAGACATTAACACCCCACTTACAACAATGGACAGAGCAATGAGGTAGAAGATTAACAGGAAACCATAGTTTTAAATGACAAATTAGAACAGATGAGTGTCATAGATGACCAAAGTTTCTCTCCAAAATTTCAGAATTCACGTTTTTCTCAAATAATCATGGAACATCCTAAAAGATGTTAGGAAGCAAAAAGGTATCCACAAATTTACTATATATATACAATGGAATACTACACAGTCCTAAAATAGATGAGATACTGTCGTTTGGGACAACATAGATGGACTACAGGGAATTTGAAATAAGTCAGACTGGACGATCACCCTCATATGCGGAATATAAAGAGACAAAGTAAAATGAACAGACAAAGCAAAAATCAGCTGTTGGGCAGTGATAATAGAACTGAGGCCATCAGGGAAAGGAATGGAAGGTGAAAACAGGTGGTGGTTGGGACTCAATGGACAATGGTGAGCAATTTTGGGCAATTTTGTGGTGAGTGTAATGTTTGTTATCTATTTGATGAATAGTGAACCTATACTCTGAGTTTGTACTCTTGAGTAAATCAAAGTTACCGCAAGTATTTTTATATCAGTGACAATTTTATTTATATATTTACTAATTTGAAATCTCTAGGACATTGACATCTTATCCAGTGCATTATATTATATCTGTTTATTTTCAATTTTGTTACTGAGATCATGCTTTTTAACATCAAATTGTCTTCATTTACAGAGTTATCAGTGATAAGATTTGTTTTGTGTAATGTAATAAAGGAAAAGTTTTGTATGGTTTACTTATTTTCTCAAAAGTTTTTGTAGTATAGATACTAAAATATTTGGATAATGATGGTACTAATCCAGGATATTCTATAGATTAAATTATGTCAACATCAAGCCCAAATATTATAGAGTGCTGAGTCCTGCAATTCCCAAAAGGGGAATTATACATAAAATAAGTTGTCAGGCTATCTACTCTGAAATCATTCTAGTATTTAATTGCATTTTTGTAAAAATATCTTGTCCATCAAGAGAAAATGCAACGGCATATTCTGCAATTTCACTTTGAAAACAGAACAATGTACAAATTTCCATGCTTTCTGACTTTTTGAGGTGGACTTCCCTTAAGCAGATGTGGTGAACACAATTCCCTTATCACATTTGCTTCCCAAGTAGCATATCACGATATTGAAGTTGTCGCTTATTTTAACAGCAAAACTATTGTTTTTGCTATTTGGGACAGAGGTAAAGGAGGTAGAAATTAAATAACTCGGGGAGTTATATTCTTGATGATACCTACAAAGGGCCTACTTTAATTGAACTGCAACTTTGTTAAAGAGAAACCATGGCTCCCTCTTGTCCATCCTTTTCCTTTTGCACTTTGGAAAAACCCCATTCTAACCAACACCCTTCATTTTATTCCTTGGGGTTTTCCTGTCCATCTCCATGCAATATTAATAAGCTGTTAGAGAAACTGGGTCACTGTTGATTTTTCTGCTACTTTGAGGAACAAATCTTATATTGGTGGCTAATCCCATGATCAAAACTGATGGGTGAATTTCCCTTAGAAAGTTATTGCCTTTATGGTAGGAATTCAAGAGTCTCAGGAAAGGTAAGTGACACAAAAAAAATGAATCCCTTTTTACAGGTTAAATTTTGGAATTCTAGAACAGGGCAATTCCTTCCATTATGTATGCTTAAAAGTTCTAAAATGGAACCTCTTTAGCAATACTTTCTTCCTAAATCATACTAAATGTAAAAATGCAAAATCATAGAAAGCGAGGCAAAGAGAACCAAGTTGCATTAATTCTGTAATATTAAAAGAGGGAGGGAAAAGAAGGAATTAAAAGGAGACTGAAATCAATGTATGTCTCTAACATAAAATACAATGAGCATAGACTTGAGATATCTGTTATCACTTTTTCTTTTACTCTGCTATCTTGTGTCCTTAGAGCAAGTGCAGGATTTTATGGAGATAAATAACTTCCCTTCTTAATGATGAATCACCTTTTGGTTTCCTATCTTGTGATCAGATCTTAAGTGTGACAACATCCAACTGAAAACACTGATTTGAAATCGTGCTCCTCTGTTGATAGCAATCCATCACTACACTGACATATAAATGTACATGTTAAAAATTATTAAAATTAGGCATTACCCTGATGGCTGATGGCTAATGAATGCCAATCAAAGAGGAAATAAGAGTTTTTAAATGATGAAAGAAAATTTCAAAAATAGCAGAAGATATATCACATAAATATTTATAATATATTATTATAATAGGCTTTTCCCTTTACTCTTTCATTCTTTCCTTCCTTCTTTCTTCTCTTCCACCCCTTTCTACTTTTCTCTCACTCATTCACCTTCAATTAATTTTTCTTTAAAATATATTATCACTCTGTACCATAATTTCCTTTTTCTGAAACAATAAAGAAGTATTCAATGGCAAGACAAAATACTTGAAAAGTTGTTTCCCTTAAGGCTCGTTGACGATTTCTGTTTTCTTCCTGACAGGAATATGCCGAGAACAGGCAACAAAATAATCCAGGCAGCAGACATTGAGTTGCAATTTTGATGGTTAATTGGTGGATCGGGTATCAACATGAAGTGTATAATTATGATCTGCAAAAAGTAAGTCCCTTGATAAACTCCTTACCTGTTATTTAAGCTACAGCACATGGATGTAACAAATGTGATATGTAGAGAGCTACCTTTCTAAGCATAATAAATAGGAATCACACAGTTATTCTTGATGCTTCACAGAATTGGACTGAGAACACGTGTTTAGCCAGCAATGTTCCATTGAGTGCTTTTTGTTTGGTGCGCTGGAGCGTCCATGATTAAAAGGTGTCAGATTCTGGCTCATTTTATATTTATGCTATTGACAATAATGATGTTTATTGTCATCAAGGTAATTTTCAAGTGACAGTAATTTTTATTACTCCTCTCCTTAAACTTAGCATTACAATTTTTCAGGTCTTGTAGTTACATGTATAACTCTAATTTCCTAGTTATACATGTTCTTTGGAATGTTAAATGTTTAGATTCAATTGCAACATAGTAGAATTATTTTTATAATTTATAGATGAGAAAAGGAAATTTTAGTATTTCTTTTTCCTTGCTCCAACCGGAGTTTTCTATTTCATGTCCATAAATAACAGAATTCTGAACCACCCCCATGATATCTTAATAGTAAATGTTTATGTCTTAAAACAAAAAGCATTTCCTCTCTAAAAGAAACTGCCTACAGGGGACCTAGGGAACAACTTTTTGGGGACTGGAATTTAGGAACTTGCTGGTCAGTCCCAGAGAGTAAATAAAATGTGAAATAAAATGGTTGCTCTCCTTCTACTTCACCTAATAATAACTAAATGTTCTTAAAACTGGTAAAATCTGCTCTCAATATTTTTTGACTATGAAAGCAAAATTGGTTTGCATGAATGAGATGTTTTATGTTCAATACATTTGCAAATTTTAAATAAGGCATAGAAAACAAATGAGCAAAAACTACTTTGGAAAAAGAAAATCACTTTCTTTTAAATTGCAGTAACTTTGATTTTACATTAAAATAACCTCGTGTGCAGGTTCAACACTTGTGCTGTTTTCACATTCCTTAGACTTACGTTAGTACACACTCTCCTCCACCAAATCACCAAGTGCTATTTACCATTACCCAGTGTGTTGTACCATCACTGTTGTACCCTTACCCCAGTTCCATTCCCTATTGGTAGCCTCATTTCTATTGCTATTATCCCAGGTTTGGTTTTGTTACATCTGTTACTTTGTTTTGTTTTTATGTTCACATTCCACCTATGAGCAGATCACCTGGTATCTGTCTTTCTTCTCTTGGTTTATTTCATTTAGCATAACCCCCTCTGGTTCCATCTATGTTGATTCAAATAACAAGATTTCATCTGCTGTAAGGGCTGTGCAGTATTCCATTCTGTATATATGTCACATCTTCTTTATCCATTCTTCTGACATTGGGCACTTAATAATTTCTAATTCTCTGCTATTGTGAATAGGGATTCAGTAAACATGGGGATGCATAGGTCTCTGCAAATTAGTGTTTTTGTGTCTTTGGGGTAAATGATAGTTCCTTCTTCAACTTTTTGAGGAATTTCCATACAGTTTTCAAAAGATATTTCTTTGTTTTGATTTGTGTTTCCCTGATAGCCAGAAAATAGGAATATCTTTTCATGAGCCTTTTGGTCATCTGTGTGGCCTCTTCAGAAAAATGTTTTTCCAAATTCTTCTCCCAGTTTTTGAATGGATTGTCTGTTTTTCTGTTATTGAGTTTTATTAGATCTTTATATATTTTAGATATTAGATCAATGTCAGAAAACTGGAATGCAAATATCTTCTCCTAATTAGGAGGCTGTCTTTTTGTTTTGGTGACGATTCTTTCACTATTAAAGTTTTTAGTTTGATGTGCTCCCATTTGTTTATTTTTCTTTTCATTTCACTTGGTGATGGAGTTGAGTACCCAAAGACCTCTCTAAGGCTAATGTCATGGAAGGTCTTTGCTACTTTGTATTCCAAGAGTTTTATGGTTCCAGTCTTTTGTCCAAGTGCAGGCCATTTTGAGTTAATTTTTGTGAAAGGCTATAGAGATTGGTCTAGTTTCATTTTTTTGTATGTGGCTGTCCAATTTTCCCCAAACCATTTATTGAACAGACTTCCCTTTCTCCATCATATGCTTTTGGCTCCTTTGTTGTAGATTACTTGACTGTGTGTGAGCGTGTCAGTTGCTGGTGATTCAGCTGTATTCCACTGATCTGTGCCTCTTTTATGATTTCAGTGCCATATCTGTTTGATAATTATCACTTTGTAATATAGCTCAGTGTCTAGGAATGTAATACCCCCAGATTCATTCTTTTTCTTAATAATTGATTTGGCTATTGTTGTTCCATATGAATTTTAAGATTTTTTTGGTTCTATTTCCTGGACATAAGCCTGTGGAATTTTAGTGGGAATTGCAGTCTGTTTATTGCTTTGGGTAAGATGACCATTTTATTGATGTTGATTCTTCCCAACTATGAGCAGGGGATTTCTTTCCATCTCTTTGTGTCCTCCTCTATTTCTTTTAAGAAGGACTTTCAATTTTATTGCGCAGGTCTTTTACTTCCTTCATCAAGTATATTCCAACATATTTGATCCTTTAAACTTTTATTTTAAATGGTGAGATTTTTATGATTCCATTTTCTTTTAGTGTGTTTTTTGTGTATAAGAATGCAATGGATTTTTGTGTATTGATTTTGTAGCCTGCGACTTTATTGTTGGCGAACTATGGAAGTTTTTTGACAGAGCTTTTAGAGTTGTCAATATACATTCTTGTCATCAACAAAAATGAGAGTTTTACTTCCTCATTTCATTTGAGTTCCTTTTATTTCCTTTTCTTGCCTAATTGCTCTAGCTAAAGCATCCAGTACGATGTTAAATAGCAGCAGTGAAAGTAAACAGCCTTACCTTGCTCCTGATCTTAGAGAAAATGTTTTCAAATTTTTTGCCATTGACTATGAGATTGGCTCTCAGTTTTTTGTATGTGGCCTTTATTATGTTGAGATATTTACCTTCTATTCCAATTTTATGCAGGGTTTTTATCATAAAATGTGTGTTGGATCTTGATAAAAGCTTTCTTTGTGTCTATTTATATGATTAAGTGGTGTTTCTTATTCCTGTTGATATGGTCTTTTACAGTAATAGATTTACATATGTTGAGCTATCCTTGCATCCCTGGTATAAATACTACATGGTTATGATGGATCATCCATATGGTGCATTGTTGGATTCAGTTTGCTAATATTTTGTTGAGAATTTTTGCCTCTATGTTTATTAGTTTTATTGGTCTGTAATTTTTTTTGTTAACAATGTCTCTATCAGTTTTTTATATCAGTGTGATGTTAGCCTCATAGAAAGCATTTGGGAGTGTTCCCTGTTCTTTATGATTTTGGAAGGGTTTGAGAAGATTAGGTATTAATTCTTTGAAGGTTTGGTTAAAATCAGTAGCAAAGTCTTCTGATCTGGACTTTATTGTTAGGGAGATTTTTTTCAATTAACTCTTTTATTTCTTTGCTGTGATCTGTTAAGGCTTTGCACTTCTTCCTGGTTCAGTCTTGGTAAACTATATTTCTCTAAAAATCTCTTCTTGTCCTGAAGGTTTTCCACTTTGTGGGCATAGAGCTTAATTAACATAACAGTGTCCTATGATGTCTGTATTTCTGTGGTATCTGTTGTAACTTCTCTTTCATTTCTGATTCTAATTATAGGAGATTTTTCTCTTTTTTCCTGTCTAATCAATTGTTTTCAATTTTATTTTTCCAAAGAATCAACTTTTGATTTCATTGATCTTATGGACGTCTTTATGCTTTCTATTTCATTCATTTCTGCTTGAATTATTTCCTTTCTTCTGCTGATTTTTGCATTTAATTTTATTCTTTATCTAATTGCCTTAATTGTAAAGTTATGTTGTTTATTTGCAATTTTTCTTTTTTCTGAGATGGACCTGGATTGTGAACTTCCCTTTCAGTACTGCTTTTGTTGCACCCCACAGATACCAGTAGCTCATGTCTTCATTCTCATTTATCTCTCAGTATTTTTTAAGATCATTTTTTATTTCCTCTTTTACCTGAGTCATTCAGAAGCATACTTTTTAGTCTCCAATTAATTTCAGGTTGTCCAGCTTTCTTTTTGTGGTTGATTTCTAGTTTTAAGCTATTGTGGTCAGACAAGATGTATGGTATTATTTCAATCCTTGTAAATTTGTTGGTAGATGTTTTGTGTCCCAGCATACAATCTATTCTTGAGAATACTCCACGCATACTTAAGAAAGTGAAATCTATAGTCTTTGAACCAAGTGTCCAGTATACGTCTATTAGACCTAGCTGTCCCTGATGGTCATTTAAAGCATCTGTTTCCCTTTGAATTTTTTGATCTGTCCATTGTTGTAAGTAGGGTGTTGAGGTCTCCCACCATTACTGTGTTGCTGCTGATGTCTTGTCAGATCTAACAATACTTTACATATTTGATGCTCCTTCATATGGTGCAAGTATGTTAATAAGCATTATGTCTTCTTGCTGGAATGACGCTTTAATCATTGCATAATGTTCATCTCTGTTTTTTGTTATGATCTTTATATGGAATACTGTTTATCAAATGTAAGTCTAGCAGTTTCTATTCTTTTTTGGTTGCCATGTAGTATTGTCTTCCAACCATTGACTTTGAGCCTTTGTTTATCTTTTGAAAGAAGTTTGGTTTCCTGAATGAAGCAGAAGTTTGGGTTATGCTTTTTGATAAACAGCTTCTCTGGATCATTTGATTCATGAACTTAGCCCATTATCACTTAGGGTGATTATTGATAAGTCGGTATCTACTGTAATTTATCTTCCATATGCTATTCCAGACAATGCCTTTGCTCTTCTCTTTCTCTTTTTAGGTTGGTTGGGTATAGATATGTTTTGATTGGTTTCTCTTTTTTGATTTTTTTCTTTACTTTTTCCCAAGAGATAAAAATCGAGGTTATCTTGAAGTTAGCATTAAAAATTCCGTCTAATTCTTATTTTTATTTGAAAGCAGATTAATCTTATTCTAACCATCCACATTTTTATTCTTTTCTGCCCAGTTTTTGTATTTACTATCTTACTGCTTTTAAGTGGGTTTTACCCTTTAACATTTTTTGCAGGACTGGTTTTGTGGTGATGAATTCTTTTAACTTTTGTTTATTGGAAAAGCTTTTCATTATTCCTTCAATCCTGAATGATAATCTCTTAGGGTATAGTATCCTAGGTTGAAAATCCTTTTCTTTCAGCACTTTGAACATGCCATATACTTCTCTTCTGACCTGTAGAATTTCAGTTAAGAAATCCACTGACAATTTTATGGGGGACTCCTTTGTATGTAATTCAATCTTCTCTGAATGCTTTTAAGGTTCTTTATCTATTGTTCTTCACATTTTGATAACAATGTGTCTAGATGTAACTCTGGTTTTCTTTTTTTTGTAACTCTGAATTTCCTGGGTCTGGACGCCTTACCTTCTTCATTCTTCAGGTTTGGGGAGTTCTCAGCTATTATTTCTTCAATTCAGTTTCTGACCTCCTTTCTCTCTTCTCCTCCGGGAATTCTGTGATTTTAACATTGTTGCTTTGATGTTATCCCATAGAACTCAAATGTCTTCATTTTTTTGTATTCTTTTATCTCTTTGCTTGTTTGCTTGAGTGAATTCTTCTGCTCTATCTTCCAGCTCACTGATTCTATTGGAGGCTTCGTCCACCCTATTATTGAGTTCTACTGAGTTCTTTAGTTCAGTTATCATACTTTTAATTTCTTTGGTATGGCACTTCATTTCTTCTCTCTTTGTGTTCTCTTTTACTTTCTCTATTGTTTTCTTGATTCACAATAGTATGTTAGTCATTGCTACTCTAAATTTGTCTTCAGTAGTTTGCATATGTCTGCTGTATTCAGATTTTCACCTGAGTGTTTGATTGGATCCATTATTTCATGTATATCTCTCTGTGTCTTTGTTCTATTTTGGCATTCTGTTTCTATTTCTTTGGATTTGGTTTCTCTGCAGTGATAGTGTTGCATAGGGTGATCACTTTGTGGTTTGCCCATATTAGACAATCTGGCTGTAGTTTCACCTTCACCCTGGTGCTAGTAGGTTTCATTGAGGTTAATCCATTCTGGGAGACTACTTTTTCCTTTAATCTTGGGGTCAGGATATATGGTGGGCAGATCCTGAGACTCCGGCATAATGGTGGTGGGAAGGTGTTGGGTGGGAAATTTCCCTAGCTTCCTTCCAGGTGTGGTGGCATCCAGTGCAATTTCACTGTGTAGGCTCCAGTTCAGATGCTGGGCACTGGTTCTATTTCTGTCCTACACCAAGTCATTCTTTCCAGCCTCTGCACCCAGGTCCTGCTTGGTGGGCTTTTTTCTGTTTTTGGAGCCACTCTCCAGGTGGCCTTGTGTCTTCCTGAGGCCTGACCCCTTCCACTATAGCATGCATCCTGAATCCCAATTCTGTTGTTTTAGCTCTGAACCCAGACACTTTCACATACCCTTTGTTGTCAGGAAAACTACTATTTCTCTACAGTTTCTTAGTTTGTTTTTCCTCAGTGTCTGTTTCTGGATAATAAGTGAATTCATAGTTCTTCTGTGGGGAGGTACTGAATCTGGCCGCTACCAGATCAACTTCTTTTAACAATTCAAAAATCACTTTTAAATATTTCTAATTTTAACAGGAACAAAATTTCATATCTGTTTATTTATTTTTTACCTCTTCCTACCAACAATACATTTGGCTCACTGAGGAAAGAGCTATGTGCAAAATAACCTAGAAGTATGTAAATGATGATTTAAAATTTTCATAAAGTGAATATTATAGTAAGTTAAATTGCGTTTTTGCCGGTATTTAGAAGAGGTATTCATCTCTAGATAGGAAATAGAATAAAAAATAATGAAAGAACTAGTTTGACCAAAATTATTAAGGATAAAAGTTGAAAAATGAGCCATCTTATGACACCTCTAATATTAAATTACTATACAGTTAATTACCATCTCAATATTCAAAAGTTAGCATGCTACAGAATTTTCTATCAAGATTTTTGCTTGTTTTGCTTCACTTTTTAAATGCAAAACCAAAGACAGTTATTTGGGGAGGTCAGGAATTGAGAGCACTATATTCACTATAGTCAAAACTTACCAAAAAGAATTTTCAAATATAGACAGACTAACAAGCTTTGCACTGTCAATAATTTCCTGCATTTTCTGAATTTTTAAGACTCTTCTCTTGCCAAGTCATTTTTTTCCATCATAATACATATAAAACTGCATGTGATCACATATATTTGTATTGTCATGTATATTATGTATAAGACATGATATAATTATATCTGATTACATATGCTATATATTATATATGAGTATGTGTGATTATATGCAGTTGCATAGGATTTATATACATCAGAATTATTGTGGCTTCAAATTCTGAGTTCCTTATGTATAATATCTCAGTTTCATTTCATTTAGAATTTTTTTAGTAGTACTGTTAAATGTCTATAGAAAATGTTTTGGCATTGCTAACATATAACAAGGTGCTTTCCAGTATGAAAATTAGAGTATTGGGTTTTCAGCCAAGTTTGCTTCTTATATTAACTTAATAAATGTATTTACATATATGTATATATTAATATATAACATATATTGATATGTATATGTTTTTATAAACATATATATATATATCTACCACATGTTTTAGGATATACAATACTAAAGCAAGTATTAGCAAACTTGAACCTAACTATATGTATGAGGCATGCTTGTGTGTGTGTATGTCTATGTCTGCATGTGAAGAGAGATAAAGCTGAAATGCAGAAAGTAGAAAAAAATGCAAGCAGATGAAAAAAGAAATACAAGCAACTTAGAAATCCTGTAATTGGAAAAGAAACATCATTATTCTTTGAGATTAAAAAAATAATTTCTGTTTAAAATATGGCATGTTTCTTATGTACTTACTATCTCTAACATAGAGGATCCATTTTTGACTTGCATGAATAATTTGAATGATCTGCTTGAGGGACAGGTTGACTAACATAAAAAAGTATTCTGAAAACTTAATTTTGAAAAAGTCAATGAGTTCCCTGAAGTTGTTAATGGGGAATAACAATATAAATTTGAGAATCGGAACACATGTACCAGTCTTGGTCTTCTAATTTCTAACTCACTGATTCCTTGTAAAGAGAAGAAAGCTGAGGAACTTTTAGAGTATTTTAATGGAAATGTTTAATTAAAATCTGACATAAATCTTGTGTTGAAACTGAGTATTTTCAAAGTATAAATGGGTGTGATATATTCAAAACTACTTTATAAATAGTGGTTTCCCATAGCTAAACAATTTCTGTAGATATCAATTTATAGCATTCAAATTTTTCTTACTTTTACCAGAATTAGGTAAAATGTAATGCTAAGACAATTAGCAAAATTTAAATTAAAATCGATTTAGCTATTTTAAGGCCCACATAATAAATACATGCTACTTAAGAATTTACTTACACTTTATACCTAGAGATCACCTAGTTACCATAAACAATCAATCCTTCATGTTCCAAAGATATAGATATGTGATCTATTCCATGGAGCGCATAGACACATTAAATACTGTGTCATGTATTAAATGTTCTGACTTAGCATTTTAATAGTTTTTTGATGTTATCAAAGTCCACAGGATTTACTGAGTCTTAGGCAAAGATATTGTAATAGGATTTAAGACCAGAAATCTATGCCACTTGAACATACATTTAGTTTGACAGTGAAAACCATAAAAGAATCCACACATCTGACTTCATATTTTATCTCAAATACACTTAACCTGATTGATCTCCCCAACAAACCTGGACTTACAGACTGAATATTCTTTATCTCCTTTCTCCACTTACCAAACTTATAATCATCCTTTAAGACTAATCTTAAATATCACATTTTCTGTAAGCTTCAATGCCCCAGAGTTAATATTCCCTTCTCTGAGATTGCATAGCACTCTGTCCACATCTAGTAGAACATTTGCACAATATTGTAGTGATTGATTTTAATATATCTATCTCCTTATTAGACAGTTAACTTCCTAGATAGAATATCTGATACTCAAATTTAGCAAATGCATGCATGGATGATCAAGTTAAGCATACAGGTCACACACAGATGCTAGGAGAGCCACTCATTCTGTACTTTGAGGAATGTCTCTCAGAACTGAAACTCACATAAAAATGTTGATGACCTTGTTATAGCACCAGGGTCAATGATCATGATGTCTGTCTTAAGAACCCAAAGTAAGTTCCTCATGAACCATCATCAGCTTTAAATCTGTATGAAGAGGGTCAATCCTATTACTCTATTGTCTTGAGTTGGTACTCAGATATATACCTTCTGATGTATAAGTTTTATGTGTGCAGAAATGTGTGTTGTCCATCCTCCCCATGCTACTGGACCCTCATCAAGATCGGTGATTAATAGGACTATGAAGGTTTGAATTCGTGCGGAAAAGCTAGTAAGAGAAATGTTAGTGCTGGTTAGCCTGATAATCTTTTACTCTCTCTGGGAGAGAATCAGGAGTCCAGAGTATAGACAGCATGCAGAATTATGATGAGATCAGAGATTTGACCCACAGAGATTGCCTTACCAAGATAATTCACTCCTTAGTACTCTTGTACCTGTGTCCTGAATCAGATGATGATGAATTTTCTACCACATACTGACTGGAATGTATATTTATAAAGTTATATTATTAAACTCAGGCAATCTGGAATTTGTTTTTCATTTTTAGATTTTCTCTTGCTATGCATCAAATCACCTCAGTACTTAGTTGCTTAGAACAACTATGATGCATTATATTATGATTTAGTATATTTAATGATTCTATAGTTTCCTGGAAAGTTTGTCTTTTGGCTTTGCCTGGTGTTATGTATGTGAACATGTCTGATATGTAACACAATGCCGGATGCCTTAGGCATCCCATGTCTCCTCCACATGCTCTCTAATTTTCTTGAAGGCTAGATTGTCTACTTCCATAGAGATTTCAGGGCCACAACCCAGCAAGGATAAAGTATAAATCACAAAGCCTCCTGAGCTTAATTTCTGGAATTCACATAATGTCACTTCTGCTACATACAATTAGCTAAGGCAAGTTACAGTGCAATCTCAAATTAAAAAGTGTGAGTATAAAGACATCATCTCTTAATGTGGGAAGCTATAAAACATGGTAGCTTTTTCAATCTACCATAGAATTATATTACACACAGTGGTTTTCAATATTGATCATCACATTCATTCTCTCCAGGCCTGCTACTTTTCATGCATAGTGGTTAAAATTCTATCATTTACTGTAATTGTGCTTATGGTTTTGCTAGTGTTTCCTTTATTGATTTGCATGAATAATTTTTCATGACAAAGTCAACCTCTGCTATTTTTTTTTTTTAAAGGAAAAGTGCAGTCAGGAATGAAGGCAAATAGATAGGCAGGTAGAAAGAGTGAGGAGGAAGTATTTTATTTTATTTTTATTTAGTTGTTACACTGGTTGGTCCCCACAACTGCCCCCTCGCCCCCAGACCTGAGACTCCAATCCAGAGGTATGTGACCTACCTTCCTTCAGATGTGACTGACCTAACTGCTAGTCCACCAGGGTGCACCGAGCTCTGCTATTTTTATATTTATGGTTATTATAACTCAAGTCAAAGATATTTGTCAATTTTAAAATGAATATTTAAAATGAAACAGCAATCCATAAACAGTGTCACATGACTGAAAAAATAACAGTGGAGAAAAAATTCAAAATAGTATAGTGAAGGATTAAATGGGACTGTTAGTGTAAACTTAATGTAATATTTATAGATCTTACTTTAGGATAATGCTTACTTTAAACCTATAGAAAGTTATGATGCAATATTCCTTCAAAATGATTTTTTTAATATTTAAGTGCTTTTGGAACAGGTTACTAAAAGGTCTTTTTTTCCTTCTATTTTCTTGTCATTTCCATAAAGAACCGAAATTAATGAAATTAAACCCATTATGCTAAAGACAGCTTAAAGAGATTGCCAAACATTACTTTTAAGGTTTACAAAAACATCACCCATCCTGTTACTCTTCTCCCCAATGACCAAACCACTCCATTAAAAAAAAAAAAAAAAAAAAAAACCAGAATAAGGCAATTCATTAAAACTGGGGATTTTTAATAGCACTGTTGTATATACATGGTAGTCAGTAGTAAATATCAAGAAGACAAATTTAGCAGAGGTTAGAGCAGTGACAAGAGGGAGTTCTCAAAGACCCAGTGAATGGTATTGCTAAGGACACCCAAAAGAAGAGATTGGCTGGTGCACTGTGTTTTCCATGAAACTGGAATGCAAAAGCGCAGCTCTAGACTCTGAAAGGATTGAAAAGTGGTGGAAGAATGGAGAATTGAGGTTGGAGGAATATGTATGAATGTAGAGATCTATATCTCTTTTTGCCTGGAAAATTCAGGAAGTCTGAAGCTGCCTGGAGTCATCCTGAACGACAAGGAAAATAAAAGTAGCAAAAGAAGAGCAGCCTTCACTCCAGCTATATGATTTTCCACCAGAAGAGGCAGATACCTTAGTAGGAGTAAGGCTTTAATCATATTAAAATTACCCCAGTCAAAAGAATACATTTAAGGTGAAGGAATTACTGTAGCAAGAGGTTGTGGTTACACTGTTGGGAGCAGGAGACAAAGAGAGTTGGAGATGGTTAGTAAGAAAATATTTTATACAATAAAATCCATAAGACACTGATGGGCACACAAATGTAGCTTACAAAAGAACTGCAGTGGAATGTGTGTCATAAAGAGAGCTATATTGCAAGAGCATGAGTTGTATAAACTTTTCATTTGATACTGATCTTCATTTCTCTATTTAAATGAATTTTCAATTTCCTGACTTTTTTTGCAATTATGCTGCTTTAAATTCTTCTGGATTTTAAGAAATGACCAATAACACACTTTACTAAAACATAAATATAAGGCAAATCTATAATCTAGTTAAAGATAATCACTTGACACTATTAAACTGAATAAACTGAGAAGTATGGCCATTCCAATTGGAGGTTCTCACCTTATCATTTTAGAATCCTCTCTTTTATGTTGAGACTCAACACATTCACAAAGAGTTATGACAGATATAACAGCATAAATCTAAACACTGGGTCATAGCCTGGTGATAAAAATATCTATGACATTTACAGAATAAAATTTCTTCAGCTTTTCACTCAAAAAAATGTGCTCTATCTTTAGATGGATTATATAAGCACAATTCCAATATATACCTCACTTCCAAAGCCATTTCAGAACTTGTAAAGTCTATCAGCTATTCTTGTCAAGGTGATCCGGGACAAACGAATAGAAACATGACTTCAAAATACTGTTGTACCTCTTGCATAGTTAATTATTCCTTTTTCTTTCTTTGGCTTGTTTTGCCTCCCAGGTCTACACTGTTCCATGCACTATTCCGCTCCTCAGCTGTCCTTTTCCTTTATGCCATTTGGTAGTTGCTCAATCCAGCACTGGATGCCCTTTCACTCCCTTTGCCAGTGACCAAATTTTCCATTATTCCTCTCAATGTTGCCCCACCTGCCATGAATCTCAGACACTCTACCCTGGCATGGAGTATACACTATGCTTAGTAAACTGACAAAGAGGCACAAAACACTGCATTTCAAATTTAATAGAAAATAATACTTCTGGGTAATTGGATTTTTTTAACTGCCTAGTTTGACACTATTTTGCCTATTGAATATGACACCAGAGGGTGTTAAAACTAATAACATATGCACAACATAGCATTGCATGTGACATTTACAACATATCTTTTCCCTTCATCTAATTAGAAGATAATTGAGACTGGGGAATATTTAGGAAGAAATATTTTTAATTTAAAATGAAAAATGATTTTAGATCTTATTTTATTTTCTATGGAGAATTTTCAAGAATAAGCTTGGTTGAATTTAACCAGGTAAAAAAAAAACATATATGGAAGGACATTAATGGCTAACTTTGGTTGAGAAAAGGAATGGTCCATGGAGTTGTTCTTAATTTTTAGATTCTAAAGGAAACTTTGAAGAACTGCAGAATTCAACTCCAAATTTTTGTGTAAATATTTCAAAATAAACTAAATTAGTCTTTGATAAGCAGATTGATACTTTAATAATATAAAATTATTAAATGCATTTTAGGATTTTCATTTTGTATGCAATTATATCATAACTAATATATAAATAAAATTGAACATGAAATTTAAATGAATCAAGAAAAGGAAAATGAAAAAATGTTCTTTTTAATCAGATTACAAATAAGGATTAGAAGAAAAATAAGTAAATTGAGAATCCTGTTAATGGTTAATAAATATCCCAGCACATACCATAATTATAAAAATTTATCAAAATCTTTATATGAAAAGGTAAACAAATGGGACTGGAGTATTCAAATGAAAAATGCTGTTTATTCATCAGCCTGACAAGAGATGTGAGATAAAATTTGTGAGAAAATCATTCAATAAATCCTTCTTAAAATATTGTAATTATTAGATATATTACCAACAATATTCATCCCACTGTCTTCAGGTGTGTTTAATCCCTCTATAGATACAATTATTTCCTTTAAAAAGTGAGCTTTCTTTTCATAAATGCCTAAGTCCTTTCCTCCAAAAAAGCTTTGATTCACAGAGAACACTTCAATACACCTAGGGATCATTTATTACAATTCATTTTATAAATTTATTGAGGCATAATTGATATATAATAAACTACATCTGTCTTTAGTATACAATTTGGTAAACTTATGACACATTTATACAGACACCTGTGAAATCAATACAACCACTGCGATAGTGAATGTATCTAGAAGTTTCCTTGTGTCCTGGTACAGAGTTGACTTTCTTCTTACTATGAATTTCTACTTATTTTAGCACCATTTGTTGAAAAGATTATAATTTTACTTGCAATTTGTTTGCACTGTCAAAAATTACTTGACCATATTTGTGTGGGTTGACTTCTGGACTATTATGTTTTATTGATCAATTTTTGGTAACTTTGCACCAATATTATACTTCCTTGATCACTATAGCTAGATACCATGTCTTGATCACTTGGTGTTATGCTTTCGTATTTGTACTATTTTTTCAGTTTTTTTTGCTATTGTAAATTACATATGCATATGAATCAGTTTATTAGTTTCTCCATAAGTGTTACCTAAAGACTGACTCCATAGATTTTTGAGAGAATTGACATCTTAGCAGTATTGAGTCCTTTGTTCCATGAATATGATATCTTCCATTTATTTATATTTTCTTTAATTTCTCCCAGAATTTTTGTAGTTTTATTTGTACACATACTTTACATCTTTTTTTATAACAGATTTATACCAAAATTTCTGTGTGTTTGATATTATAAAAGTACTATTTAATTTGCAAATCTAGGCCGTTTTTTATCCTTAGCACTATAATTATAATCTCTATTCATATTAGGTCTTTTTTTCCTGTGCCCCTTCTGATTTTATGTAAATATGCAGTTGCAATCATATTAGTGTCCTCATCTGCCAGTTTTAACATCTGCATCAGTTCTGGGTCAGTTTTAATTGATCCTCACTAATATAAGTTTTATTCTCCTGCTTTTTACATGTCTGACAATGTTTGACCAGTGTGAGAAATTGTAAATATTTTCTTGTTGGGTACTGGATGCTTTTGTATTCCTATAAATATTCTGGAGCTTTGTTCTGGGACCTTCACAGCAGTTTGATCTTCATGGAATTTGTTTTTAAAATGTGTTAGATGGGACAGAAGCAATGCTCAAACTAGGGCTAACTGTTCTCCACCATGGAGGTGAGCCCATATTGCCGGTAAATCAGGAGGTTTTCAAATCTATGTGAGTGTCTAGCATTTTTGTCTATTAATGACATTTGGTTGGGTGTTTTATTTCTTTGTCGGGTATTTTTTTCATATACTCTGATTAGTAGTCAGACGATCACTAGACAGATTCCCCTTGCAGATTCCATAGTTGATCTCTTTCTCTAACACTCTGACCTCGGACTCTGCGGGTCCTCGAGGACCCTACTAGGTCCCATTTGGATTCCCTTTACTTAAACTATATCCTGGGGACTTTTCCAAGACACAAAGTGTAGCCATTTTATTCTGGGCAAATAGTTAAGATTCACTTAATTTGCTGATTGTTTCTCAGGGATCACTATCCTCTCTTGCCTGATGCCAAGTATTTAGGAAACTATTATTTCATAAAATCTGTTTTGGTTGTCTCAGGCAATATAGTACCTTTTGCAAGTTAGATAACTTTGAAAGTTCTTACTTTATTTATGCTTTCTAGACTCTAAGTTGTCTCTAGTTCATTTAGTTGACAAAAGTAAGACATGACTGAAATCAATGTTTGAAGATAGATACATATATGAGACAATTGAAATCCTTAGCTTGATTGGCAGACATCCTCTCTTCAGTAACAGCAATTCACTCATACAGATCCATAATTGCTGCTGGTTGTGTTTCTAGCAAATTGCAAGATGGCTGACTAGGCCAAAATTATAGTAATAGAAAGTAAAGTAAAACAATAATTACAACTAACATTTATAAGCCCTTACCATTGTCATAAACTCTCTCTATATCATTTAATTTAATCCTTATAAAACCACTGAGCTTTATGTTATTGCTATGCTTATTTTAAGACAAGGAAGCAGAAACAGAAAAATCTTTTGTTTTTATGTACTTACCACTTATCCACTGAACCAAATTAGAGGAACATAAAGGAAATATAATTCATTGCTAATGATAAACTGTTTAAAATAGAAAGACTCGTCTCTCAATTTGTTTGCTGACAATTTAGTATTCTGGCTTAATCTTCGGAAGGACGAAGGTCCTGAGACAGATCTCAGGATACTGGGCCAAGTGACTCTTACATTCTTTTACTTAGTTAAGTGATAAGATAACATAAACCAGAAGGGAGAAATTGGAAGACCCCTTAGTTTGAGGGTGGTGTGGCTATTTCCTTGATCAAAGTCATGTCTACCAGTTTTATTTTCGAGGACCCCATTTAAATTGATGCACTCTCTTGGCTGTGCCTGCCTCATTCTTCAGACTCAAATCACATAGTCAGTTAGGGGGAAGCTATTTGTTTTTATAGCTGAGCATTAAGTAAGTTGTGCTGGAGGGAGCGGGGAGACAAAAAAAAAAAAACATACCAAGAAGTATTTTACAAACCAAAAAGATGTAAAACAACAAATTAGTACAACAACTAAAGAAATTGTCAGCATTCAGAAAAACGTAGATATGTTGGGAAGCAATCTTTCCTTTAGAGTTTAAACTTTTCATTATTACCATCCTTGTCAATAACAGAGATCCAAGAGGAGCCTTTTCTAAGAGGTTTCTGAAGAGGAAGTCGCCTGACTGGAAAGGAAGAACATGAGAGAGCCATTAGAAAAACCTAGAAATGAAGTTGTGTGACTTGTCTCCATTGGCAAGAGTGAAGACAGGGCATTTATAAGTAGAGTGAAAGCAGCAAAGAATAAGGTTTAGAGACCACAGATGGGGTCAAATATTGTGGTGGGGAATCACAAATACAAGAGATAAAGATGGTTCTGGTATTTGGAACCTGTGGATGACACTATTGATGGGATTAGAATAGAGACTCATCAAGATAATAAAAATTTCAGGAATGTTCTATTACTAGTGGAAATTACTAGTGGGAGTTTCTTGTAGTAAACTGATAACTTCTTTATCAATAAGTGATGTGACTACATGAATATTTTAATGTAGTTTCCAGACGGTTTGTAATTTGAAAGAAATTTAGACATGAAGGAAAATGATGCTTAGTATAATCAGTGATTGAATATCAAGAGAGAAATCATTGTTAGCATGATTCATCTGGAGAAAAATAAAATCCACATGTATTCTTATTTTAAAGATCTATTTTTAGGTCATAACAAGTTTGTAATAAGAATTGTTTTATACATATTTCATGGAGCTAGAGAGCATTCATTCTACAGGAGTATAATTATACAAAAAGTTACAAGATTCAGAAAAGTGAAAAGCACATAGAGTAGTACAAAATAAAATTTCTTCTTGGCAGGCAAAATTTCTGTTGGTTTGATATATAGGTCTTATTCCACTATTAAATTCTATAATAATAAATTCTAAAGTATCTTTACATGGCAAAGATAATCCAAATGAGCATCTATTAAGGACAGTTTAATTCTTGACATGGCAATTTCAAGACACTGAAATCATTACACAGAACATAATGTATGCAGATTTGAGAGCATTTTCCATGTCCTCTAATTTAGATGAGAGATCCCCTTGAGACAGTTGCAGAGGTTTAAAGTCAAAAGCTAATTTCACTTGCAAAATCTGTATAATTTGTTTCAGTTTTGATAGATTTCTATATAAACAGAATTTTTTTTTGTGTGTATTTCTAGTTCCATGAAGTTAATAAATTTAGTAGTTCCTGAATCAATTTAAATATATCTTAGAAAATAGAAACTTAATCATTTCCTTGCTCTTCCCTATATTGATAGTTCCCCAAATTTACTCTGTTCATTTTTTAGCTAAATTTTGGGAATTCATTAAGAATGAACTGATCCAATGGATGGATGACATCTATTGATTTTGTATGTTCTATTTGTATTTCTCTAATCATTTTTAAGTCTGGACTCAATTTTCCACATTTAAAAAAAAATGAATTTATTTCCTAGAAAAATGAAAATTATTGAAATAAATAACTTGAATTTTTCTTTTGTCAGCAAAATAGTCAAGAGTACTGGTGCTGTAGAAAGATGTCTGGAATTAAATTGTGGAGCAAATATTTAGTTGTGTGATCTTGGGCAAGTTGCTGGCTTCTCTCTGCTTCATTTTCCTTATCTGGCAAAATGAAATTGTAGGAAGTATATGCAGCACACCAAGCAACACTAGTGACTGGACATATTTGATGTTGCCATTACTATCATTGTTTGAGAAAAAATGATTGTGTTACTTCAGATAGCATGTGACCTTGCTTAAAGAAAATTACAAAGACTGTAATAACTGTACCTTTTGAAATTCTATAGATAAAAGGCAAGTAAGAATAAGTGTGTGTGCATGTGTATGTGATAAATGTGATAAATAAATGTGCATGTGAGCAAAAATTATTCTGAAGTAGAATGACCATATATACAAAGATTCTGAATAATTGTAAAGTTCTAATGATTGAACAAGTTTCCTCACAAACTTAGTGAGTTTTTATTAGCAGAGTTAGTCAAGCAGGTTCAAATTACCACTCACTGCTGTTGTTGAAGGGAGTCATGCACTTAACAGGGCTGTACTCTATGACCTCCACGATCCATTTGAATTAAAAGATACCATGAATTAAATACAAAGTCTAATCAACTGTCCTAGAATAAAATCTAGTACCTCTGGGTCTTCTCTTATCGCCTATTAAATCAGAGATGCAGCTTCCCTAGAGTAAACTCTCATTCTTCCTTGTTTGGAATCAAGTCAGGAGATGAACCCTCAGCTCCTGAGAGTTGGAGTCAAATATCGCAACCCTTCTGCCATGGACACCACCCTGACTCTACCATCTTGAGAAACTGGCTTTAGCAGAATATAAACTTAGTGGCTAGGCATTTATTTTTCTTAGTGATAAAATTAGGAATCAATTCCATCTTTTTCTCCGAATTCAAAATTAAATCCAGTGAAAATAATTGGTGGGTTCTTATTATTAATTTAGTTGGCTGCTTCAATATACTTTACAAATGCTTCTTGAAACAACTATTAAATTCAGCAACATTGAAGATGAAATAATTTCATATGTTATTAATCCCACACAGTCAATATGCAAACCCATGTACCTGAAGTGCATCTGACCTATTCGACAGATAATTTCTTAGGGACTATGTATCCTTTACTTGAGCCATAGATGACACTTATTTTCTACTCATATTACTGTCTTCCAACCTTCAGTCTCAGTCATTTTCAAATGATTCTTTGTGGTTCTATTCAATTTACAAACTGATTTATATGCCTCATGTCTATGGGAAATGCCATAATATTTTTCAATCTGTTCCACTTAAATTTGTTGCACAGTAGGAAAGCTATACCATCATTCTTTCATGATATACATTTTCATTGAAAGGAGAGGCACCCTGTGTCAATCTTTCAGTGCTTCACTGTGTTCATCGATGAAACAATGTCAAGAAGCAAATATTAAGGCAGTATTAACTTTGTCCTTTTACTCTTACTTTGTAGAATTTTAATTCATGCTGTGCAAGCACAAATAAAAAATGCATCAGAGGGAAATTAGGTTTTTCAAACTAATATATTAGACTGTTTTTATAATTTATAACATTAAATACCTTGCTCATTTCAGCGGGAAATAATTTGTTCACTCCCCACCTCTAAGGGAGTGTATTAAAAAAAAATAAGGACAACACAGATTTTCTGTATTTTTTAGCTTATTAAGATGCCATACTGTCCAGACACCAAAGTAATGGGATTCACTGAAGCCTTCCAGTAAGGAACATTATAATCAAAGCAGTGTTTTCTTATAGTCCTTCCACTCTACATGTATTTGTTCTATTCACATACTTTAATCAACTTTAAAAAGTCTCAGATATTCTATAATGTCATTGCCTTTTATACTTGGAATAGTCATCAAAACAAAAGCAACAACAATATATAATATCTATAAGTGAATCACAATACAATTGAAAATATTAATCCTAATCCTAATTTTATGAGATTTACATGACTTTCTGTGTATCTAGAGAAGTAATCTTGAAATAAGGTATTACTTTAAGGGCATACAAAAGTATGATATTTCATGATTAAAACATATTTTAAAGGCTTGCCCTGGTGGCTTAGTGCTGAAATCCGGAGCCTTCAGCTAGCATAGTCCATAGACAGCCTATGGAACCAAATTCATGACCAAGGGAACAACCAAGAAAAACAAATAAATTAAACAAATGCCCCTCCTCCTCTCTCTTCCTACTTGCCTGACTATCTACTTTCTTTCATTCCTACTTGCACCTTTCCTTTAAAAAATATATGACTTTATGCTCTCATCAACATTAAAATGAAGTTTTCCATTTATTTGATAAATTTAAAGAATTATTCTTTCATTTTTATATTCATTTAAATGTCAAATAGCTTGATAAGAGACTGAAAAGAACAACCTGAGGAAACAGCCCTAAGACCATTAGGGCTGTGACAGGGATGAAGTTTGCCCTGCTAGTGGCTACTAGAGAAACCAAGAGAATGTGACTAAAGACAGCCTTACTGAGAACAGAATGGAAAATAAGTTATGGCTAGATGATAAAGTTACACTTCCATAACTTTAAGACATCATCAATTTAATAACAACCTTTTAGAAGTGATGTGTCAGAATTTTGGAAATGTTAAAATATGCAACTCAGTTCTTCAAACACCTAGCTGTCATAAAAAAGGGTTGTGATAGTGTGAAAATCATTCTAGAACTTATTTTTCTAACCCTTCTAATAATTTTGTAAATACTTAACTCCTATATTGAATCTGCTTCTTTTAAAAAATATAAATTGAATCATATTTTCTTTATTAAATCCTAACTGAATCAGTATTTGGCCCTATCAATGTTTCCAGCAGTAGGTATTGATGTATTGTTTTTCATGGAAAAATGGTACACTGGAAGTCCACACAACAAGATGGCTAACAGATCCCTTGAATTATCTCCTGTGGTCACCTGGAATGAAGTGCCTGCTGAAGATAAAGCTTTAGTGAATCAAGTAACTGTCGCAACAGATCCAATAGTTAACTATGTAAGTTTTGTGGGCTGCAACAGCTACTTCTGACTGCAATCTTTTGACTGCATTGAAAAACCTAAAGAAAGAAAATATCTTGATCAGACTTTAAATTCTTGGCTTGAGAAATTCACACAAGGCCATTGAGCTAATATTAATATGCTAAATAATCTATCTCTGTGATAACAAAAAAGTGATGTAGTTGGAAATAAGACACAGTTAAGTATAACGTACACGTTTCCAAGCTTTCTTATATGAAATTTAATGTTTTACCTAGGAATGACAAGCTATGAGGAATAAAATGAATGAAAGTTTGAATAAACTTCTATGAAAATATAGTCTGTTACTTTAAAGTCAATGAATTATCTTTCAGCAGAAAGTCTCTCACTCTGTCTCTCATTCTCTTATATTTTGAAGCTGGGCCTGCTTTGCCTAAAGATCCCACAGTGATTGTACCTGACATAGTTTGTAAGCAAATTCCAATTCATTCTATGGTTTTCTCCAATTGTCTATGACTTGCCCCACATTTTGAACTAAAATCACACACTAGCTTTGTGAAAGAAACAGGGCATAAACATCTAAAAGTTGCAAGATGATAATATATCAGTAAAAGGCTAGAAAATGTGTAGGAATAGATTCTAAGAATGATTGGTATTGGCATAAAAACAGATACATAGGTCAATGGAAAGAAGTGAGATTCCAGAAATATATAGCCAAAACAAAAACAAATAGGGTCAAGCAATTTATAACAAATGAGCCAAGGCTACACAAGTGGGGTAGGACAATCTCTTCGACTAATGATGTTAGGAAAACTTGTCAGCCACATTCAGTAGAAAGTGGAACGTTATCCTACACCATATAGAAATAAAATACTGAGTGGATTGAAGACTTAAAAAAATGTGAAACCATAAATCTCCTAGAAGAAAAGATAGGTAGTGTGTGCCTTGCCAGTCTTGGTGATGATTTTTTTGATTTGACAGCAAAGGTAGCAAAGACAAAAACAAGTGAGACTACATCAAATTTAAAAGCTTCTGAATAGCATAGAAAAACAATAAAATGAAAAGGCAATTTATCAAATTTGGAGAAAATATTTATAAATCATACCTGATAAGGGGTTAATATCCAAGATGCATGAAGAACTCATATGACTAAGTAGCTCCAAACCAAAATAACCCAATTAAAAATATGTAGAAGTTCTAAATAGATATTTTTTCCAAAGAGATCTACACATGGCCAAAGACACAGCAAAAAACTTCACTAATCATGAAGAAAATGCAGATCAAAACTAAAATGAGAGATCACATCTTATCTGTAAGAATGGCTGTTATCAAAAAGACAAGAATAGGTATTAGTGATAATGTGAAGTAAAGGAAACTTGTGCACTGTTGGTGGAAATGTAAATTGGTGCAGTCCATCTTGAAAACAGTCTGAAGTCTCCTTTAAAAAAAAACAATAACCAGAATTATTATTACAACCCAGCAATTATATACCTGGTTATTTATCTAAAGAAAATAAATAAGGATATTGGGGTGAAAAAAAAGCTATGCATTCTTATGGTCATTGTGGCAAGACATACAACGTGACCATAGACTGGCAAATGGATAATAAAATGTGGTATAAAATTGAACATTATTCAGTAATAAGAAAGGAATTATTACCATAACATGGATGGACCTTGAGGGCATTATTATAAGTGATATAAATAACACAGAAAAGAAAAAAAAAAAAAACCTACATAATATGATTTATATGTGAAATACAAAACATAAATAAAGAACTCATAAGTACAGAGAACATAGGATAGGTAGTGGGAGAATGACGATCAAAGGCCCAAACTTACCTAGTTACAAAATATCACAAGGATGTCATAGGCAGCCTCGTAATTATAGTTAACACTGTATTGAATATTTGAAAGTTGCCATGGGAATAAATCTTCAAAATTCTTATCACAATAGCAAATATTATAAGCCTGTATGGTGACAGATGTAAGTAGACCTATTAGATTCTTTCACAATACATACAAATATCAGTCATGATATCACTATAATCTTACATGTCAATTATATCACAATAAAAATGATACACTAGAGAAAAGGAATTTAACTTTGGGTTTATTCTATCATATCTTTTTGGATGACTTACCAGAAAAATAAAATATAAGCTTGTAGTTAGAGAAAGTTAGAGAAGTTAAAACTTTTGTTAGTAGGTTAATTGAAATTTGGACCTATCAACTATAGTAATTTGAGTTCCTATAAATTTCTAAATTTAGTGTAGGTAAAGTCTAAAAATTTAGGGAGATAAGAATGTCATTCTACCATCTCCTTTTCTACAAGAAAACAAAGGTACATTTACGTTGCCAAAGTATTAAAAATTACATTGACAAGCGGTACATCTGGATTCCTGAATAGCACCACAGGGTCAGTTGGATGAAGTTAAACAATGCTGCCTCTAAAATCTACATCTCTTATTTCGATGGGCATAGTAATCTAGGTATCAGAAGACAAGTGGAAGCCAAACCACTAGGGGAAATGCGCATGTGATTTTTTTTAACAGGTATTATAACAACAAAAAAATAGAATTGCGTCAATAAAGATACTATGGCATAATATACTTCAAGAATAATGAATGAATTATTAAATAATCACTGAGAATCAGTAAATATCTTTAATAAATTAAACTTTTTTTTTTAAGGTAACTGTGTTGGATAAGTGGTCTTACAGTTCCCAGGGAGATGTGATTATATCCCCTCAGACTATTATGCCTAGTGATCTTATCACAAAATTCTTGCTTCTTTCTCTTTGATTTAGAGCTTTCCTAGTTTAGGAGTCTTAGTACTCAAACTCAGAGTGATTCCGAAGGTATAACAACAATTATTGCATTTGTTTGTTTGAACTTCCTTCTGCTTCTGAATCCATGGACAAATATAGAGAAATGGTAATATAAGGCTAGATTGATACATTCTAATTATCAAAGAAAATGACTGCTCCTCCTACAAATGGAGGCAGTGAAGCATGTCATGTGTATTTGAGTGATTGGGAAATCTCTCTTGTCCACAATCAGTGATAATTTAATGAAAATTATTCACAATGTACTGAAAAGATATTAAGTGTTCGTTTGTAAGAATGAAAGTGATCATTAATCATATAAAGAAATCTGGACAGTTGAAGGGCTGGATGCAGGTGAAAGGAACAAGAAGGGGGTAAAGGATCAGGAATCTTATGTCACTCATGGCTCAAGACTCAAGACCATTCACAAACATGAGGACTTTAACCACGAGGGCTCATAACCATGTTTTGTTTCTTGTTCTTTTCTTCTTTATTCTATGTTATTCTTTTCTAATATTTATATTTTAATAACTTCTTCCTCTCCAGCAGCTTTATATACTGTATATGTAAGGTAGTTGGATTAAAAATCTTTTCTTGAATTCTTGAATAGAATAGTATTTAAGCATTGTGACTGAATAGAAGAGAGCTGAACATCACTCAGAAATAAAGTAACTGTTGGAAACCGTAGAAAATTTTGTGATAATGGTGACTGTATTTGCTTGATCATGCATAATTTGTTACTTTACAACATTATAGTATTATTATTATATTATATATTAGTTCTGTAGATCTCTTAGTCATTCCTGAAACTCAGTTGAGTTTCCATTTATACATCCCTTCCAAAGACTGTGTAAGTACGTAATTTTCTGTATTAAATTGCTCTCTTCCTGCCATATCTAGGGAAGTTTTTCTTACAATGAAACTATGCAAAGATGACTTTCTTAAATAGAAATGCCTTATCCTTCTGCAGAGCTTCTCAATAGATTTCAATATGCAAAAGTATGTTTGAAAACCTTAGCAGGAAGAACTAGGGAGAGATTAATTACTCTGCAAAAAGCAAAGAAAAGAATTTGAAGTCATTGGGTAATTCACAGAATATAAATGGTAGAGAACAAATTATTAAAGAACATGAAGATAAGGCAACATTTTAGATGAAATGAACTAAAGAATTAGTGTAGTGAAGGGATGTCTGAAGGCACCTTGCAAAAGGCTTGTTGACTAGCTATATTCATATGTTTTAAAAAAATCTTCTGATTCCGTCCCCTAACCCCTACTCTGAAAAAAAATAACTTCAGTGAAATTTATTATTTTCAGAAATCTCTTGGAGTCTCATCTTCTTCAGAAAATTGAGACAAAGCTTAAGATGTACATGTTGGTTGACAAAGGATGAAATAGAACTCTCAAAATTAAGATATCATGAAGGGGAAAAAGTTGTTTCAATTAAATATGATTGAGACTACAGCTCTCCACTCCCTGAAATCTTTGAAAAAGTTTTAACTTCTATAGGATATGGAAAGGTGAATTTAATATCCTAAATATATATGATATATATATGATATAAATATATATTTGGAAACATTATAAAATTAGGAAAAATTTGTCCACTCTATTTTCTTGAATAATGATCATAATGGAAATCTTCCAGTAAGCAAATGAGAAAGAATATTTAAAAAGGTTAAGACAAAGATTCCACATTCAATTAAAAAATAATGTAAATACTTTATTACTAAAATTCAAAAAGAGTAAATTAATAAATTCACACATAGTATTTTGAATAACTCCTTCTCTATTAGTATCTTTGGGTTGACAGTGGAATAAGACAAAACAGTCAAAAGGGTCTACTTCTTAGGGAGAAGAGTAAAAAGGTTAATTACAATATTGGTGAAAGAACTAATACATAGGTTGACACAGTATGCTGGGAAAGGCCTTGAAAGGAAGTCTGATGTAATTTCTCAAGGCAGATGATACTGAAGTGTATGGAAGATTGCCAGTTAGCCAAATATAGATGGGGAGGCAGGTGTTTGCTAGAGTCTACCAGAGGAAATATTAGCAAAAATCCAAGAGTGTGAAAACTACTGCATATAAGTCTAGAAAATCTGGAGGGAACTAGATAATGAAATAGTTGGTTTTACTCCAATAGTAGCAACTAAAGAATTTATATGAGTGACAACAGATTATAGAATGAGAAATGCCTTATATTTTATAAGATCAGAAACAAAGGGACCAGTTATTGGTATATCATAATAATTCAGGTGTGAATGACAGGACTTGAGCTTAAGTAGTGCCACTGAGGATGAAGACGGCTACCAATTCTAAAGACAAAGTAAAATAAAATGAACATAATGATGGACATGCATAGAAAGAAAAGAAATAACCAAGAATAGATCCTAGGTTTCTGACTTGTAGCTAAAAATGATACAATGATGATAGTAATAAATTTGAAGAGGTTACTGAAAAAGAAAAAAAAAAAAAAAAAACTTTTTGAGCCTAATGATTTTTTAAATTATCTGTTACATTGGACTAAAACATTATACAAAAAGCTTTTGTTTCCTTGGGGCAGGAAAAGCATTTCATGGTAAATTAGCATGCAAGCAATTACAGCTTCTTCATCTTTTTAAATACCTAATCCCATCAGGGAAGTGTTTGCATATGTAGTAAGTGCCCCCTCTCATTATAAGGAAACAAGTCCAAGTTTTATGACAAGCTCAAGTCTTCTTGATGCCATATATTAATATCCTGCTCAAAAGTGAAATTTGCTTCTACTTTTCTTCATTTTGTATTGTGTCTTGATTGTATTCTCACTATTTTGAATGATCCTAGTAAAAATCTTTATACTATAATTCTTTCCCTCAGTTCTCAGTCCTAAGTACTCTAATAATGTAATATTATTTCTTCTAAATCTCTTTCCAAACTTATCTGCATCTGAATTCTTTAATTGCTTTAATTTGGGTTCTCATTAATTTCTGTTTAAGCAATTGAAATAATTGGTTAGTGTGTGTGATATCATTCTTTTCCAGTTACAATACATCTTTTCTTCTTTCACAAGAGTTATCTTAATAAAACTCAAAATGCTATTCTGTTTCTTGCTTGGGACCCTTTACTGACTTTCAGTTATTTGCCTGTATGATAAACAATAAGTTCCTTAGGAACTCTCTAGGTCTACTTTCTATATAAGCTCAATACTACATTCCTGGTCAACTTTAGATCAAAATATACCTTTGTCCTGGGCCCCACTGGGGTTTTATCAAATTTAAAATATACAATATTTCCTTTTCTTTTTAGTATACACACACTCTTGGCAGAGTACTTTTATCATCTTGGTTTTGATTACCTTTCATATGTTGATGACTCCCAAGTTTATATCTCCCTTTAATACATATTTCCTGGGTTCTGACAAGGATATCTTACTAAAATGTTTATTTCAACTAAAGTGTACTACAGGCTTTCAAATATAACATTTCTAGAAATTGAATTTATAATCTTCCACAAAACTGTATATAGCATTTTTAAGGATTTGTAGTTACTTTAAGAAAATTCACATTGTTATCACTACAATACTTCATTTTATACATTATATATATTTCTCTTTATGATTATGTTTAGACTTTTTATGCTTCATTTCCTTTCTCAGGTAGTTATTTACCTGTTTTTTTGGTGTGGGGGTGAGCATTATGAAAACCACGACTGTAGATTTGCATCATATGCTTTCAAGACCATCAGATAAAAATTAGAGTTTTCTCTTTCCTAATGGTTAAAAAAAAATCTCCTAGTGGAAAATGTTGAACATGTACCCCCTTTTCTGAAACAATCACTGACTATGGTAAAGGACTATATTGGGATATGTTATCCCAGAAGCCAAGGGATAGAACCTCAGTAGTACTAAGTACTGGGTTAGCCGGTAAATCATCCCCTTCCATAGTTATTTACAATGTTAGAATATGCATGTAGAGACAAATCAAGGGAAGAATACATAACTGCAGAATTGTGGAATTTGAGAGACCTAAGAAATGTGCATTTTTGAAAGATTTTATTTTAGTCATTTGCTGTCCTGTCTGCTAGTAAACAAACATATAAACAAAAGAAATCTACCACAGAACTTGAGTCTAGAAAGACAGTCATGGGAATTTCATTTAAGTTTTTCTCTGAAACAAATGCAAAGATATGCTCACTTTTTTTGGAGGTGGGGCGGAGATGGGATAAAACATGGAAGCCACCAGAGGTATAGATTTGTTTGTCCTTTATAGCCGCTGCCATTTATAGTGACATCCAGAACATTAAAAAATAAAGTTCTGAGTACCTTTGCTTCTGTTCAAAATTATATCTGGAAGAAGAGAACATGATAAATTGCCCTTGACATGTTTTTAAAGGGAAATAAAACTTTATTCTCTCTAAAGTTAGAGAAGGTCTTCATGTTGTCATAGAAAACTGGGAGGAAGGCTGAAGTTAATGAGCTGCTTGCGTTGTGATGGGCTTCTTTGAAAGAAGCTGTGCTTCTCCATAGTGAAGAGCCATCAGAATAAAAGAATCAGCATGGCATCAAAATGGCAGGAAGCATCATAATTAATAAGAAGCTCACAACAAAATGCTGTTTAATCTAACATGACTACTACGAACAATAGATAATAACAGCATGAGTCTTCATTTACAAAGGCAATCTATCACTTTTCCTCCCCAGAAAATGAGAAAGTATCAATCTCTTTAGAAGCTCAAACTTAAAATGCTGCAGAACAAAAAGAACTTTATAGAACAAAAAACAATTTAAAAGATGTGGAGACAAATGTGAGAAAGAGATTTAATCTCTGTATCTGGGAAGCAGTGAAAATCCCATTTACCATCTGTGACTAAATATTCTAATGCCGAGCTTCTACTCTCAGTAGTACCTTTAAGTGGCCTGTGGCTTATTATCTAAAGACTTGGGAATTATACATTTTCTCTAATGACTTGGTAATGGAGATAAAGAATGACTTTGAATATTTCTTAAGGGAATAACTGATGAACCAAGAAACAAAGTTTGCATTCCTTAAATCTGCATTTGGAGAATATGGGAAAGAAAGAGCTCAAAGAAATGGAAGTTCTTTTGCAATCCTTATTGAGGCATCCAGGTTTCCACATGACTATTTTCTTTGCTTACACACTTCTGTAAGAAGCTAAGTACTAAGGACACACTTTAAATCAAAAAAATCACCAAAACTATGGCGTGAGCTTTTTTCTAAGTTAAAAGAAATATTTATTATTTTTGTCCAGTAAAAATAAATGTACAAAAATATAAGAAAACTAGAATAATGTGAAGTAATTTAGTGATAAGTATTAACAGTAGTCAGCTTACCTAGCAAGGGTCTCACACTGTAAGAATAATGATATGAACGATTTCCTTAGAAGTAATGCCCTCCTTTATAAACCATTGGAAGTCTCACTAAGCCTGCTTTAGAACACACATTTTGCATTAAATTTTCCTCACACTTCCTTTCCCTAACCCTCCACTCCCCACTCTCTAGAGGGTTCCTGTTAAGTTTGTAAATAAAAAAATAGAGAAAGAAAGATATCCAAGATATTTAATATCTTTGATATGAAGAAACTTCTGGAAAAAAACAGGGAATATGTTGAATATAGATTCTAAAAAAAACCCTTTATTCAATATATTTTTGTCAGGCATTGTGTAAAATGCCACGATTTTGGTATGAGTAGAGGGAAGAGAGCTTATATTATGGGAGAAAATAGCCAATGAGAAACTAATAAAATATTTTCATGGCAATGGCTATGTTAAAAAAAAATGCTGGTCATTACTATAGCAAAGCTGAAATTATTAGAAGGACATGTAGACAAAGAACCTGAAGATTCCTGAGTCATGATGTCAGTTGTAATGTAATTTTTCTAGACTGCAATTCATTTTAGGCCAGGCCTAATTTTGTTCACACCAAACCCCGCAGGTCTTCAGTAATTTGCATGACTGAAAAAAAGAGACTTTCATTATCTCTTTGAGCATGATAGAAAAAAATAAAGTCAGCTGAAATTGTTCTCTTGGAGGTTGCTTCGGGCCAAACAGACAATAATAAGGTAATAAATAAAACTTTATAACAGTTCATGGAAAGAACTCATTGAAAGATGACTATATTCCACTGCAGAACTTTTCTCCTAGGGTAGTTTGCAAAGCACCATTTCAGATTTTAGAAGATTATTGCTCTGATATTGAGCGTCTGGCTGTACTTGTGATGTGGTTTATTGTAATTAAATAAAGATGTGAATTAATTTTTTAAGTATCTTTTTCTCTCAGCTCTTAATGACAAGTCGGTGAACATAATTCTTAATTTAAACTACATTTTGTTAGGTGTTACGCCTTTAAGCATTTCAGAGCCAATAAAACTTTTCATGTTTTCAAACATGATGAATGAAAAGTTTAGATATCTGGGGAAAAAAATAAAAGTATGACTTTCTCTTGTGTGTGAGTTCTACTAATAGTAGAGCCTTTTTCCTCATTTATCTTGAGCCTATTTTGCTCTGGTAATGCATGAGAGAGCATTTTCTGTGCTTTATAATTCAGTAACAAGACATTGACACCAAATGCCTTTCCTCTGTCTCTATAGGATATTTACAAGAGTTAAGGTTGAAGTGCAAATGATTTCAATCATCGCAATAGTGGGATAATCTCCAAGCAAAAAAAAAAATGTTTGCAGTCTCTTAAAGCTATTGAAAATAGAAATAATAAAACTGGAAACTTTGGCAATGACAGGATCCATCCAATGACTATTATTAATTCAGGGGTGCTGTTCTTGGCAACAAATCAGAAAATTCCATTTGCCCCAAGAGTCCTGAAAGCACAGTGAGAAGTCACTTATTTCTCTATTGACATTCTCAAAGAACATGGCTTATTCCTGCAATTTGCTTGATAGAAAAACTATGCAAATATATCCCAGAAGAATCCAGTAATTTGAACAATGAAGGAAGTCTCATTGATTATTTGCTCCTTTCCAAAACTGAAAGCTGGAGAATTAGATTCTGTCTCTCAGAGAAAATGCACCATTTAAATCCTTCTTACAATCCATGAGCTGCAAAAGATTGTATTTCAGTACGGTTTGAAATAAATAGTTATGTGGAATCATCTTGTTCTACACACAGTTTATCAGGGGGAACAGTATCAGGTAGAAATCTCAAGTTATGTTTGTCTAGTGAATCTGAAATAACTCAAAGGGAAATGCTTTGAGAATAAAACAGTTTAAATATTTTGAGAAAATTCAATCAAGCCCACTTGAGAAAGCTTCCATGAAAAGCCAGATAAGGTTGGAAAGCTTCAGGGTTGGTGAACATTTGGAAGCATCCAGAGAATCGCGTGCCCAGAGAGGAGACTGAAGCTCCATGCCATTTCCCTAAAACTTTGCCCTGGCCATCTCTTCCATCTGGCTGTTCCTAAATTGTCCTCTTATAATGTATCATTAGTCTAGTAAATGCCTTTTCTCTGAGCTCTATAAGCCCCTCCAGCAAATTAATTGAACCCAAGAAGGAGGTCATAAAAACTCTGGTTTATAGCCAAGAGCACAGGTGACAGCTTGGACTTTTGAATGTTATCCGAAATAGTGGGACTGTGCCCTCAACCTTCAAATCTATTTCCAGGGAAATGATATCAGAGCTGAAGAGAACTGTTGGATACTGAGCTGGTGTCTTGAGAGACTGAGAATTACTTGGTATAGACAATCCACACACTTAGTGACTAGAAGTCTCAGAAGCGAAGTATTGAAAGTAATACTCTGAATGGAGGGAGGAACACAACAGTTTTTAATGTGTAATAACAAAAGTAATAGTATATAAGTAATTAATTTTAGCATAACATATATAATTTTATCTTCCATAGTTATGCAAATGCTTGTTTCCTTACTCTATTTCTTTATACTGAAAGACAATTTGCTTGTATTTCATGTATTTTTAAAATATTCTCTATTTTCTCTAAACTTTTCATGATTTAAATAATTTTACTTATAATTGCTAAATATAGACCTATTCTTTATGGTTTTACTAATATTAATGGCAAATCAAAGTTCATATCCAATGACTATGTACAGAATAAAAATGAGCATAATTAACAGTTTATAGAAACCATAGTTTGCTCTTAAGATTCATCTGTCATTTCAGTTCCTTTGCTTACGCATCTTGATAAAACAATTAAATTGCTTTAACATCACTTATTTTGCATTCATATTTTGTGTTTAAGAGCCTGTAAGGTTAAGTTTGACATGGGGCTCATTCATCAAGATATATTGCTTCTGGAATCATCCAGGATATGTTTTATTTAATTTATTAATTGATCTAAAATGTGTAATCATTACAGAAAAAATTGAGGTCACGACTCCTAGAAGCAAATTAAAACTAAATGCTACATGTGGCACATATACACAGAAAATTTGCTCCTGGATTTGGGGCCAAAATGCCACAAGAATCAATGCCATTGACATGAAATTATTTTAAATAATTCTAAACTAATTGCATTAAATATAAAGTAAAATTATTTTCAATTTCAGCATTTAATATACAGTACCATTGCAAAGATTGGTATCATTCTTGCATGCTACATCTAGATCTACATATCCATACAGTTAATACAAATTATTTAATGCCCAACATTCCTTAGCCATCATGTGCTACCATTGAGAATGTGTATTATTTTTTTGTATCTCTAGAACCATAAAAGAGGCCAACAAAATGGACATTTAGCACCACTGGCAATGACACTTCTTGGTGGAAGAGGTTACTGCATTTATATTCAGAAAAGAAAAATTTGACAAGTTAATTTGTTTATTTTCTATGCACTTCTCCCATTCAAATCTTCTTCACACACTGAAGCAACGTGCACCTCTCACTTTGGCAGTACCACAACCTTCTCACCCTCACTTCCTTTGAATGCTTTTGCCTTCTGTTAAAGACATTGGCAAAGTGCTTTTCTGAGTTCTTTGAGTCATTTTATATCCTCTGATACAAACAGACTAGGGCCAGGTCTGAAAGCAAAACTTCCTGTGAAGGGATTGTTCAAAATGTCTCACAATTAGTAATGTTTTCTGATTTCTTATGTAGAGTCCCCCCGACCCCGACTCCTTTTTAACTGTACCATTTCCTGTGTGAAACTTACATAAAGATATTTTAATGTACTTCCTAATTTATTGTCACTCAAAGCATGAAAGGTGTGATCAACTGTGTAGCGATTATCTAAATAAACTGCAGCAAACTGTATTTCGTAACTCTGAAAAATCAAGGTATATATAGCAAATATATTAAAATTGGCATTTCATATATCATTGATATTTTATACTATTAAAAACAGAAAATGAGGACGAATTTATGGAGGAAAGCTCAGTAAACAGAGTTGAGAAACTTTCATTTTAGTCTCAGGTTTATCAATTACTACAGAACTATCCTAGCTTTTCTTAGGCAAAACAGATTAGAATAAAATAATGCAAGAGCCTTTTAACTCTGTGAGCTGATGTTTATAGTTTATGGAGAATATGGTTAACAAGTAAAAGGAAGAACTAGTATTGAAGTACATGTTGGTAGATAGTTGCCTCTTTCTGAGATGTGTTTTTCACAGTGGGGGTCTCCAGTATATCATCATCTACTTTACCTTAACAGTAAATCTCGGGCTCTATGCCAGACCTACTAAAACAGAAACCCAGCCTGTGAGTATCAAAATCTGCTTCAGTATGCTCTCAGATGAAGTCAATGCCTGCACATTTGTCCTAGAACCATGCAAATTCAAAAAAAAAAAATTAAAAAGATTTAAAATAAAGTGATAAATTTTGAAGTGAATTAATTATGGAAGCATTGGCTGATGTTAAAAAAAATAGAAACTATGAGTTGATTGCATAGATAACTGCTTAAATGTAATTTTTACAATATGGGAAAAGAGACAAATGTTAATGTGTATTATCCATGGTGTCTTAAATAATTAACTACTTTTCAGAAACAAAGTGCCTTCTTTGTTTATAGCAATAGTTAGTCTTTTAGGTAATGCAAAATGGAGTTTATATTGTCTCACTTGTCACCAAAACACAAAGTACAGCAGAATTAATACTGCAAGGAAAGCAGAAACCCAGAAAACTTAGATTTAAATATAAAAGCGGACTAATAATCTTTAACCATTCTAGGAATAAAAGACAAAGCAAGCAGTCAATAATTTCAACATTTTTAAAGAAGGCAGCCTTTTCAAAGAATACAATGACTGCATTCAAAAAAAAAAAAAAACAAACAAACTGAGAAACTTTAACAAACTGCCTAAGCCCAAGAGTTAAGTGCTAAGGGTTCTCAGTAAATAAGCAGATACCCAGGATACATGGCTTCTATAGAGGACAGGCAATTGATCTTCAGAACCTGAAAGAATACAGTAAGTCCTTCTTTAACACTGTGGATTGGTTCTTGGCAGCTACTATTCAGTGAAATGATTTTTCATGAAAGTCAGTCCTTAAAAATAGTTCTTTTTTGCACTATTGTCCAGAATTGTTTGTTTCTTTTTGTCAAATACTTAAGACCTTAAACTAAAACATTAGTCAAGGATTTTCTGTACCATCTTTTGAATATCCTTCTTGAATTGCTTCACTCAGGGTAATCATGAGTTGTTGAGAAGAGAAATTGATACTGGAAATAATTTTTTGTATGATGCAAGAAGTCTAAGAAACTTACTTTTTACTGTGTGCTTTTAGTCATTAGATGCTAATTACACAACATTTTGATAAGGTTATAAGTACAAAAACTCCAAACTCTTTAGTTATGGTTATATGTAGACATATGAATTGGGTAGATTCTATTCAGCTATTTTAATTCAGAGTGCATGACTAGAATAACTGTAACAGGTTTATTTCTTTCTGTGCATGCTGCACGATATATAAACAAGATAAAAAGGAGTAAGAAAAAAATGCATTTATGTACAGAGGAGTGAAAATTAGCCAAAAATTGAAATAAAAGAGATTTAGAAAATATAAATTGAGGTGCACCCCAGTGGCCAACCAAGTTAAACCAAGTGAAGTCCACATGCATCCCAAAGTCCCTGGTTTTAGAACCAAGGCTGGAAAAAATAACCGATGTAAACAACTAAATAATATAAGTAGAGTGTTTCTCCCATTCTTCCTGCCTGTCTGTTTGCTTTCATTTCTGCCACTGTCTTTTTTTAAAATAATAATAGTAATAATAATAAGAGGAAAGAAATACAACTTAATTTTTAAATTCTGAGAGTATATTGATATACTATTTATGGAGTATTGATTAGTCACTTATTCTAAACTTTAATATTATAAAAAAATAGAAAATCTTAAGTTGTTAAGAACATGAGAAAGGAGAAAATATAGTATGAAACATTAGAAAGAAAATATGAAAAATTGGTGCATAATTTAGTTTTCAAAAAGTCTTAGTAGAGGTAGTTTGTAGAAAGATCATTTTCCCTTTTTGAAGTACAGTATACAGAGAAGAATTGTAAGTTGATATTATTCTATATACTTAGTACTATTGAAATTTCTATCAAAAACAAACTTATTAATATTTCTGCAGACCCAATAAAAAAATTTAAGACTATTGATATTGAACTAACTATGGATAGAAATACACTTTTTGAAAGTCAATATAAGCAAAATATTCTTGCAATCAAGATTTCATCTATCAATATTTGAGCTTAAAGTAAGGAATATTATTGATAATGTTTTCTAGGTGATCAATATTATTGTGTAAAATTTTAAAAGTTCAGGGAAATATTAAAAATCAAATTAATTGTCAAATATAGGAAATTTTGCACTTCATAACTAAGCTAGACATGCAGAGGAAGAATTTCAAGTAATTCCTTCTAAAGTCATTTTAGCATGGAAATTGTATTCAAGTTTAACAGACAGATGAAGGACTTCTGGTTTCTAGTTTAGCAAGTCAGCAGCTTGAAAGCTGCCATTTCATTTAAAGCAGTAAAAAGTAAAAAACAAAACAAAAAAAATCAACATCTTTTCTTAGATCTCAAAGAGAAGTGGGTTACAGGACACGCCACTACTCCCTACATTGAAGAGATAAACAATAGGGAAACTCATTATTTGCCAGAGCACAAACACATGAGCAGAGCCCTCTCTTGAATCAGCTGTAGGGGAGGAAAACCAAAACTAATGGAACAATTGCCGGAAACTCAGTGTGGACAATGCTAAGAGCAAAACTTCCTAGGGGACTAAATCACAGGGAGGTCTCTACACTTTTGAAGGTCTTAATCTCCAAGAACCGACCTAGTTCTCACAATGAATATCAGAACATACCCCCATGCTTCCAGTAGGGCAAGTGTAACGTAGACATTTTAAATATACTAGAAATCTCGGTTCTTGTTCTTAGCACGGTCTGTTAGGGTTTTATGATAGCCTGACTAAATGGAAGAAAGATAAATATCTAAATCCTGCCTCCTCTAGTCATTCTCTTCCACCTAAGGAGAAGAAAAATAAACAAAGAAACACTTGTGAATTTCATAGTTCAGAGATATAGATTCACTAAAAGATACGTAATCATAAGGACTATATAAAGCTGCTTACCCCAACACTACTCAAAGTCTTTTAAGCAGTTCATTTTACCCGCTATATCAGCTAACAAGAAAAATTATAGGTCATACTCAAAGACAAAAATCAAAAGTTGAAGAGATGGCTTGAACATCAGAGTCAGCTATGGCAGGTACATTGGATTTCTCAGACTGGAAATGCAAAAGATAAAGTAGACATCATGCAATAAACGATGGACAACATAAGAAAAGAGGACCAAAAGTGGTAGAGATCAGAAACACCAACAGAAATGAAAAATGATTTAGAGAGGATATTAATAGTGTGACAAGGCTGAAGAAAGAATCTGAAGTTGAGGATTTATCAATAGAACCCTTGAAAGCCAAAAAGCATAGAGAACAAATAAAAGAACAGAATTTCCAAAAATCGAAAAAACTGCAAACGGTTTAGGACATGTATAATAGAAATAATTAGAAAGGAAAAGAATATCAGGAAATACTTGTAACAGTAATAATGGAGAGTTTCTCCAAGTTAAAGTCAGCCACCAAGCCATAGATACAAGAAAGCCCAGTGAACACCAAACATAAATACCAAATATATTTCCCCCAATCTACACATAGGCATATCTTTTAAAAACTGTATGATGGTATGCTCTAGAGACTTAGTGGTTAAATATGTCCGGTGCAGCCGACATATATCCTAAGGATCCTGGTTTGAGGCTCAGGGCCTGGAGGAACAACCAAGATAAACAAGTAAATAAAATAAATAAAATCTTCTTCCTCTTCTCTTTTCCTTCTTGTCTGCCTAACTCACCTTCATTATTGTCTGCCTCCTTCCTTTAAAAAACAATTATATGAAATAAAATGTAAGACATAAACTATAGGAATCAAGAGGGCAAATTGTTTTTGAAAGAGGAACAAACATTAAAATTACATCAAATTCTCCTTGAAATCTATACAAGCAAGAAGAGAGGGGAGTGAAGTATTCAGTGTTGAGAGAATAAAAGCATCAGTATAGATTTCATATTTCTCAAAATTACTCTTCAAAAGCAATATTATTTATTAAAGTAAAAAATAAAGGTTTGTTCACAAAATAAAACTGAAGGATCTGTTGCCAAGATACTTGCATTGTAAGAAATGATTTTTTTGTGTGAATAATAGGATTTTAATATAGGTCAAATTTCAGAACTGAATAAAGGAAAAGAATTGAAGAATAACAGAAAGCAAAAGGCACTTTTTATTATTTATTTATCTAAATGAAAATTTGTTCAAAATAGTGAAGATGCATTCAATTATATCTACTTAATATGTACATGTACATGTATTTTTATTTATATGTAAAATTGATTGTAGCAGCAATGCAAGGGACAGAGGGAAAATTAGAATTACTTTATTTTTATAAAGTACTAGCACTAACAAGCAGTATATTACTATTGAAAGCAGTCTTGAATTACTTGTACATGAATACAGTAAACTGTAGGGTAACAATTAAATATTAAAAGAAATATACTAAGAAAGGAGAGAAAATGGAATCAAAATGCTCAATTAACATCTCAAAAGATTAGAAGACAAACAGGAACAAAGACTATTGCAACAACTAGAAAATGTTAACAAATATGGAAGATAGCAATAAAAGTAATTAAATGATACCAGTAATCAAACAATAGTGATTTGAACCAGTTAGAATGCACCAAAATAAACAGATTCTCAGAGTGGATTGAAAAACAAGATCTAACTACATGTCGTCTTCAAGAAAGTCGATTCAAATATAATGACACATATCCATCAGAAGAAAAGGGATGGAGAAAACTATATCAACTTAACTCTAACAAAAATAAAGCAGGAGTAGCTATATTAATTTTAGATTTAGATGACTTCAGAGTAAGAAATATTAACAGGAATAAAGAAGAATATTACATAATGACAAATATTAGTTATTCAATGAGACATAATTTTTCTAAAAGGAATGAAGGTAAGCAGATGGCAGGAAGGGAGAGAAAGAAGCAGCATTTTAATTTTCATTTTATTTAGTTGCTCTTATTGATTATTCCCCCTAGCCCTGGTTCCATGTGGTGTATGTGAACTGTACTAACCAGAGACTGCAAACTTGACTATTGAGACACAAGTTCACATCAAATATAATAATTTTAATGTGTGTTCATCTAATAGAACATCAAACTACATGAAGTAAAACCTGATAGACTTGTAAGAAGAAATCGATGAATCCTTTATTGGAGTTGGAGCGTTCAGTGCTCCTCTGTCAGCAATTGACAGATCTATCAGGAAGAAAAATTAGTGAGAGTTTATTTGAAAACAACATCATCAAGTAGCTGGACTGATCAAGACTGCTTCATCTAATAATAGCAGAATACACCTTCTTCTCAATGTCAAAATGTGTGTCACCAAAATAGACCATATACTTAAAACACACCTTAACAAATTCAAAATAATAGAAATCATGCAATTATCTGCTCCCAAACTACAATGGAGTCAAAAAAGAAATCAGCAACAGAATTATGGCTACAAAATCAAAAAATTCTGGAGTTTCAAAACACTTTGACTAAGTGTATTGGTCAAAGAAGAAATCTCAAGAGAAGAAAATGAAAGTGAAAACACAAATTATCAAAATTTGTGGGATACAGTAAAAGCAGTGATTAAAGGAAAAGTATAAAACTGAATGCATATGTTAGAAAAGATGATATCTAAAATCACTAAACTTCTACCTAGGAAACAGAGTAAAAAGTTGTAGAAAATAGAACAAAGGTCAGTAAAATCGAAAACATGAAATTAAGAAAAAAAAACACAAGCTAGAATCGATTCTTTGAAAAAGATCAATAAGCATGAATAAGCTTTCATCCAGTGTAATAAAGAAAAAGATAAAGTACACAAATTCCTAATATCAGTAATGTGAAAAAATGTGACTATAGATCCAGTGGTCATAAGAATAGAAAATGAATAATATATACAACTCTATGCCCACAAATTTGGTAACCTAGATGAAATGTCCAATTGTTTAAAAGTTAACACCCTCAAAATCACATAAGAGAAAGCAGACAATATGAATAGGCCTGTATCTATTAGAGAAATTGAAAAGTTAATAACCTTTCAAATTAGAAAATATATGACCCAGATGAATACACTGGTAAATTCTAGTAAACATGTAAGAACTATTACTACCAATGCTCTAAAATTACTTTACAAGACAGAATCAGAGATTATGTTTCCTGTTATGAGGCCTGCTTTACTCTAATAACAAGACATTTCAAGAAAAAATACAGATGAATATTTCTCATGAATGTAAATGAAAAATCATCAGTAAAATCTTAGCAAAATAAATCCAACAAAAGATAAATAGAAATATGTATCATGAGCAAGAATAACTTGTCTTGTTATATAAGGTTGGTTCTAAATTTGAAAATCAATAGACTGAAGAAGTTACATAATTTTACAACTCATTTTCAACACAGTACTAGAAGTCCTTGTTAATGCAACAAGATAAGCAAAGGAAAATATACATTTTGGAAATGAGAAATAGAACTCTTATCCACAGACATGCTTGACAATACTCAGATTATGCCTGAAATAATATATTAACAAAAACTATAGAAAGAAACTATAAGAAAATATAGTAAGAAATTGCAGCAAGGTTTCAGGAGATTAAGATCAATATCAAAAATTGTTTCTACATAGCAACAATGAACAAATGTGATTTTTAAATTAAAAATAATACTATTTATATGCATACTCACACAATAAAATGTATATGAAATGTGTACAGTTCTATATAAGGAAAGCTATGAAATTCTGATGAAGAAAATCAATTATGAACTAAAGAAACGGAGATATACTCCATGTTCATAATAAAAAATACTATCAAGATGTATTTCTTAACATTTTCTACAGAATCAATTTAGTATTAATAGAAACCCAGAAAACTATTTTGTTGATATCAATAATCTGATCCTAAGTGTATCTGAAAGGCAAACAATGAAGAAGCACCACCACAATTTTAAAGGAAAAGAAGAAATTTGGAGACCTGCCCCTTTTTCACTTCAAGACCATGTGGAATTGTCCTAGAATAGACAGATGAATGGAACATAATAGAAAGTCCAGAAATAAACCCACGCAATATAATCAGTTGATGTCTGATAAAGAAGTAGAGGCAATATAACAGTGCAAAGATGTTCTCTTAACTAATAGGGCTGGAACAACTGGTCAACCACATGTGAAAAATTGCATCTAGACAGGTATTATACTTTAAACAAAAATTCAGAATTGATCACCAACCTAAACGCAAAAAATCCAAATCTAGCAAAACTCCTAGATGATAAGAGAAAATCTTGATTACCTTGATTATTTTTATATATTACACCAAAAGCACAATTTATGAAGGAAATAATTGATGATTAGGACTTAAATTAAAAAAAAAATTCTACTATAGACACTTTCAAGAGAATACATAGAGAAACCATATTCTTGGAAAAAATATTTGCACCAGACATGTCTGATGATGAGCTGTTATCCAAAATACTCAAAGAATTTTAAAAAATCAATGATAAAGCAAACTATCTGATTAAAAATGAGTCAAAGATATTAAATGACACCTTATCAAAGATGATATATATAGAGAACTATAGATATATAAGATAGATTGATACATATACAGATATATACTCCATATTAGCCTATGAAAGACATACCACATCATTTGTCATCAGGGAAATACAAATTAAAACAATATATCACTGTTACATTTATCAGAATGACAAAACATTGGAACAGTGGTAATACCAGATACTTCTGAGGATGTGGAGCAAAAATAACTCTCATTCATAATTGTTGTGACAGAATATGGTACAGCCAATTTGAAAGACAATTTGGCAGTTTCTTACAAAACTAAACATACTCAACCATATAATTTAGCAATAGCACTCTATGATATTTGCTCAAAGGAATAGCTATATCCACACAATAACCTACATGTGGACATTTATAATAGTTTTATTCATAACTGCCAAAACTTGGAAGAAGCCAAGATATTCTTGGGTAAGTATTGGCCAACTAAACTGTGGACTACTTGGATGGTGAACAATTACTTAGTAAGGAATATAAATGTGCTATCAAGCCTTGAAAAGACATGGAAGAACCATAAATGATTATTGTTAAGTGAAAGAACCCAGTCAAAATGGTTAGTGTATGATTCAAACTACACAACATCATGGGAAAGGCGAAAGTATGAAGACAATAAGATTATTGTCAGGGGCTAGTGGGGAGGGAAAAAGAGGAGAAAGAGCTTTTTGAAAATTAGGTATCATTGGGTTATAATACTTTGTTTTAGGAGCATATTCTCACACTTTCTCAAATATATGATTACCATACCACACCCACCACCAAAGTTCTAATAATCCTTTATTTGTGTCAGCTAGACGCCCTATTCTTTGATCCCACCTCCCACCTGGCTTCCCTGTGGTAACCTCAGTTCTGCCATCAGAATTCAAGGGTTAAATTTTTGCTTGTTTGTGTATTTTCTTTGCTTCTTTATATTCTGCATGTGAATGAAATCTTCCTTTATTGTCTTTCTTCTTCTGACTTACTTCATTTGCATAATTCCCTCTACTTCCATGTTGTCACAGATGTCAAGATTTCAACTTTTTGTAAAACCGAGTATTACAGGAAGAATACAGAGAATTTTCAGGGCATTGGAAATACTCTTCATCAGACCATAATGATAGATACGTTTTATTATACTTTTGTCCAAATCCATAGAATGAATACCATCAAGAATGAACCTGAAAATGACCTATGGACTTTAGAGAACTATGCTATATCAATGTAGGTTCATGAAATTGTAAAAAATATGTCATTTTGGTCAGAGATATTGATAGCAGGGAAGACTATGCATGTGGGGACAGGAGATAAATTAGAAATCTGTACCTTCTGTTCAGTTTCATTGTGAACCTAAAACTGCTCTAAAAATAAAGTTTATTATTTAAAAAGTTATCAAAGTAGGACATATAACTAGAAACTAAATTAAACTACTTTTTTTAAGGAAATGAAGCAAAATTATTTGCTATTAATCTCAACTGCATAAAAAAGTAGAAAACTTTTAAGACTAAAAGGTATGTAATGTGAATTCAATAGTGTAATAATGCAATAGTACAACAGAGGACCAACTGGTGAAATTAATATATTTAGTAGAAACTTTTAATTTCTTAACTCTTATGGCTAAAAGTAGAAATTGTGTCATTACTAAAATATGAACTATCTTAGTCAAACATCAAAATGAAAGAAATCATGTTTTTCTAAATCAACTAGATTAAAAAACCACATAACTGATCCATGTTCTCTATTTGGAAATGATGATGACTGTAATATACATAGACTTGTGACTGGAAACAAAGTTATAACTTTTGTTTCACCATACTGTGGTATGAAAATGTTGTCTGTTTTGGTATTTTAAATGTTTTCTTTCCATTTTGATACTTATTATATCTTTTATAGCATATTATTTTACATTAAATTAAAAACAAATGTAATTTCAAATAGTATAGTCTATCACAAAAATACTTTGATTTTCTAAATGTAAATCCTATTTAAATATCACTATTACATCAAATATTTACCTTTACCTCTAGAATGCATCTAGCACATTTCTCATACAATGGAGATTACTATTGTATACTACAGACTAAAACACAAACCATCCCATTTGAAATTCATATTTTTTAAATGTAAGAAGAGCAAAAATAAAGTAGCTATTGAGATATTAATACGAATGTTTACTTTTGGCATCAGGATATGAAAAGGATCAGCAACTGGCTTTGAAATTTCAGAGCAATCAGAATTAATTGCCGTTATTGACAAAAAAAATTGTATATTATTGTTTTCCCTTTTTAGATCTCAGAAATTGTACTGGATTTGGGCAGAGATCTGAATATAACTGTGCACATAGGTTTAAAAGCAAAATCCCTATCTCCTCCAGTGGGTTACTGGATGTCTTCTTTGCTGTGGCAGTACTTATATGTTATAACTTATAAAAATGTCCTTGAAATTGAGATTTAGAAGACTATAATTTAAATAAGCAAGCATTCAGGTTCATCAAGTTAACCCAAGATCTCATAACTGTTGATAGTGATGTTTAGTCTACAACCACATCTAGACTGTTTTCTGGCATAAATTAACTTCTCACCCTTATTAGTGGCTGAACAAAAGACAGTGATATATCCGTTGGTTTCACTGCAAAGTTTTTATGTTCATAGATACTGAAAACTAATTTCAGTTTCAGAAATAGAAATAGAGATAACATTGAAGCTAATATTCTATAACGAAACTCAGGTAATATTAGGGAAACTCAATAATCAGTTCAAAGTGCAGTAAAGAATTTCATATATATTTTACAACTCAGTTTTACAAAAATACTTAGTCCCAGATTTCTTTTGCTGGTAACTCTGAAAGTTTATACCTATAAAAGTTCAGCAATGACCGTTTAACTTGGTGTAAATCTAGTTTGTGAAGGATTGAAAGACATTCATCCCCTCAAAAACACCCAGAAACATTCTTAAATGAAAAAGTAGTGAGTTACTTAAATTTTGATCAAGAATAATGTCCAGTTTAATATTCTAAATACTCAAAATATGAATAAGGTAAAATATTATGTGAAAAGAAATTTTAATAACCTAAAAATTTCAAAGCAAAAAGTGTACTTCCTAGAGAATAGATATAAAAGCATGGATACACTTTAGGGAAACAATAAGCTTTGAAGTGTTGAGAATCCAGATCAGATGCATTATGCTTTTAAATTTTAATAAAAATCTGAGTCCTCATTTAATGACAAAGGAAAGTGAACAACTTTAGACCCAGAATAAGTAAGAGATCTGGAAGCACCATGGAGAATACTGTAAAGGACCCACACAACCAAAAGGAACATGAGAGATTCTAAATTACCTCTTGTAGGCAAAGCACCAGAATCCAGTTGCTGGTAGTATCTTCAGGGTTTCTTTAAGCATTTCTTGAATAAAAAGTATTTCTTTACATATTCTATTTGTAAATAGTGCTCTTCCAGGATGCCTTTCGATGCTACTAAGATAAAGGTAGCATCTTCATGAGTCAAAGTTTATGCTTCCTGTCAAATTAGAACTGAGTTGGATACCTCGTTGTAAGTCTTTGAGTACCAATCATTAAAATGAGAACAATTGGTTGTCTATGATTTATCAGTTCTAGGTAGCCTTTCAAGCTTAGTTTATATATTAAATGCAAGTTTTAAGATTATTTCAAATATTTTATACCAGGTTCTCAGTTCTTAGCCCAAATGAAAATATTAGATAAAATATTAGATATCTCTGAGGAGTAGAAGAGGAAGTTTATGCCATGGAAAGCAGCTAAGTTTGGATTCTTTCAAAAATCAGGCAGTATGGTCACAAAGGAAGTCACAAAAGCAGAAATTAGCCAGTTGATCAGCATAAAGTCTGATATTTTAACTAGGTGAGAGTTCCATTGTATAAATCTATAGAATACACTGATCAAAGTGTCTAGGAAACCCACTTGTCCAGCAGTAATTTCACACAGTTGGTACCTAGAAAGAGGACTCACATTTATATCAAGGTTCACTTCTCTGGGCAAAAACATAAGATTTAGGATCTCTGTTAAATATCTTTCCAGAATTATGAAAAACTCTCATTGATGGCATTACTTTTACATGTTTGTTCCTCTGTCAATTTTTTTTCTGCATTTGAATGCACACGCGTTTTCAAAGATTTAAGAAAACCCAATGAACAGGGAGTCTGCTGCAAAGATTATCAGGATTGCCTTGACCTATATGACACCTTCAGACTTTTCATGTTCAGACTTCCTCTGATTTAAGATACCTTTCACAGGTAAGGATCTTGCAGATAGGGTTTCTATTTCTCCACAGAGCAGTCTGTGTAAATTTCCTGGGAACTCCAGCAAGTTAATCTCCGCTGCTGCTGTTTTGTGGTAGGTCTCTCAAGTGCTAGACTGGTAATCTTGGATGATTCATTCTCCTCCAGCGCTCATGCATCCTGTTTGTGATGAATGTTCAAAAAATGCATTGATGTTCTGCCCTGATAATAAAGTTTTTGGACTGGTTTTGCAAATCTTTTACTTCTACCAAAGAAGCAGTGTAATACTCAAATGCCAGAGAGCATCACAGTCGATTTAAATTGTCTAGAGCTGGAAAGTAATTTTGTCAGTGAGATATAGACTGACATAAATGAGGTGAAAGACAAATGAAGATATGCATGTTTTCTGTTTGAGTTGTATATTAACAGTTTTGATGTAGTGTTTTCTTTGCACAGCTTTAAAAATAGACTTTTTTATGGTTTTAATCTAAGTTAAGGTTGGAGGACCTGAGGCAGATACAAACAAAACATTTGAGTAATTGAGTAATACACAGACAAGCCCAAGCAATGCATAAAGTAGTGAAATTCAGTCAGATTCATGAAGAAGTAGAATAAATCTTTAAGGCTTTTCTTATAAATATTCATTTACACAGACTACACCAAGTGCTATGTATGTTCATGGGTGTGCATATCTATCAAGCCAGCAGTCCACTCGCTTATCTTCATAAAACTAAAGCTAGTTAATCTGAAAATGATATAATCCATTAAGTAATTTCTCACTCAGCTTCAAATTCTGTTAATAATTTTCAGGCAGTCATCCCTGCTAACTCCGAATAACATGTGTGTTTGTGGTCCTGGAAATACAAATTATATTTTTCATACCTTTGTTTAAGGTTTGTTTATTAAATATTGTGTAGTTTATGTGCAGTTTGAAGGACAAAGATGACTGAAATGAAAATAGACCCTCACATTAATGAGCTGTAATCAAAGTATCTGAAACAAGAAACAGAGTAGCAGCAATACAGTAGTACTTAAGGAAAAAAAACAAAAATCTAGAACCATTAAAAAACTTCATAGGGTCAGATTATTTACAACTAGGAAATTAAGATAATCTAAACCATTTTACTAATTGAATATGTTAATACTCTGTAATGATTTAAACATTTCTAATGATTCATACACTTCTTTAAGTGAGTGATTTATAAATAAATGTTTATTGGTACCCCTCAAATTAGTGTTGTATATAAAATTAAAACAAAAAAATCTAAGGGAGATTTTATTCATAAATAAAAAAAGTAGGTAACTCCACAACGCTTCTCTCAGTCTTTAATTTATCTAAGTTCTTATGAAGATTGACTGACTCCTCTGTAAATCTCTTCAGTGTAATATTTACAAATGTGTTTGCTTAAATGAATAATGAATAATTAAATCATCTGCCTTCAATTCAGTTTTGTTAGTCTTGTTTATTATATGTTAATTTTATGTTCCTTGTATTTTTACTTACCCTTCCACTTTATCATCACATCTCAGACTCAAAGAACATCAAAGTTCCTTGATTCAACATATATGAATAAATTTCAGATATATGAACCTCATATAGTTTCATATATAGTTATCATTATATTCAACAGAATATTTTTGTTTTCTCAAAAAAGTGCCTACACTTACAAAAATGACTGCACTGTAATATCTCATCACATATCCATATGAAATGATGGGTTTCACAGCAAGATTAGATATAGCTTTACTCTTAAAGGGTACAGTAATGCATCAAAACGACAGAAAAGATGTCTCCCCAAGTCTAAAATCTCCCCTAATTTTTCATTCCAGCCAACCAACAAGATTTTTTCAAAGATTAATGCCTCAATTTTCCATTCACTGCATAATTTCCATAACCTCCTAAAGAGCATGAGAGAACTATCACCACAGCCTCTACTCCCCATTCACTGTTTTCTATCAGCATAAATTAGTTTTGCTTCTTCAAGAATGTTATATAAATAAGACCATGTATTATTATACACTTTTGTTTCTGACTTTGTCAACGTAATGTTTTTAATATCTGACCATGTTGTATGTAACCACTGTGTGATACATTTTACTGCGGATAGTCAATTAAGTGACAAATTACAAATTGGTTGAACATTTTTCTACGCTGGGTATTTTGATTATTTGCTGTTCTGGTTTAGAGCTTGTGTGACGGTCCTTCATTTCTCATAAATAAAGTAGTGCAACTGCTACATTATAGGTGTGTTTGCACTTAAAAACACACTTTATAAAGTGTTATTTTGTGTGCTTTTTTCCATTTTCTTAATTATTAATGATGCTGAGAACATTTTCATATGTTTCATATGTTGGTAATTTTTCTGTCTTTTTTGAAGAGTCAGTCACCACTTTGCTGTTTTAGGCGAGATGATCAATTTATTAATGATTTCCAAAGATTTCTGTAAACTTACATAATGTCAGATATATATATGTGTATGTATATATATATATATATATATATATATATGATGGGTATTTTATTCTATTTGAAGCTTGCATTTTTATTTTTCTCAATAATATTTAATTGTACTTGATTTAAAATCATTTTTGTTAAGATTTTTTTCTTTATTATTTTGACCTTCGAAGAAATCTCTAAATGCTCTAAAGATGTATTCAGTTTCTTTAAGAAGTTTCCTAGTTGTATTACATTCATTTCTATTTATAATTCACTTCAAATTAAAGTCTATGGTATGAGGTAGGGATTGAGGTTAATTTCTTTCTTTAGGAGTATCCCAGCATGAAAAGTGAAAATTAAAATTTTCCTATTCTTTAAATTATATTGGCACCCTTTGCTGAAAAATCAATTTACTGAATATGTATCAGTGTATTTCTGCACCATATATTTTGTTTCATTGGTCTTATTGTCTTGTAGCAATTTCATACTCTCTTAATTTTTACAGCTTTATAAAAAAAACAAAATAAAATGCTGTACTTTATAACTAATAAATGTGTCACAAGTTTATTGTTTCCAAATCCATTGGCACCATATTATAGACTTTAATTGTCACTCAGTCAGCATTCCAAGAATAATCACCAAAAATTATGATCTACTTGAAATAATTTCCAATTTAAATAGGCAAAATGATACCAAAGATTCAAATTGATGCAAAAATAAGGATATCAGTTAGCTTAATATATGGCTGAATTATAGACAAATATTTCTGAATAACCATAATTCAAGAAGGACTCCAAAACTTGGTACCTTCAGATTTTAGTCCTTAAAAGTATAGATTATTTGACTTCTCACTTCAATACTTGTTTCCTTTTCTGTGTATAGAAATGTGTTCAAATCCTAAATACCCCAGAACAAAACAATTAACCTCTCTTAACATTAATAGTCTCAATTATGTCCCAAATTTACTCCCTTCCTCTCCACAGTTATGTTTACTGAAGTATTTAATTTATACTATCTATATATTCACCTGTTCTCATCCTATTTTGAAACAATGGGCAATGTCTTTCTAGATAGTCTCTCTTCCCTTGGCTAGAAAACACCACTTTCTTCTAGGTTTCTGTCTCTTCTATTTCCCACTCATTAGTCATTAAATCAAGTAATCAGTAAATTAAGTACTTACCTTCAATAGGTGGTGAAAAAATTACATACCTGCATTTAAGTAGTACGTGGAAGCCAGCAGTATATTAGAGATTTTTTTAAAGCTATCAAATAAACATTCAATAAATTTGAAATTATAACAGCATAATAAACAGATCAGCAAGTATTCAATTCATGCTATACACAGAGATTTAACATACTCTTTCTAAAATGTACTAAAAATTCTTTTAAAGATTTAACAAAGGTCTAAAATATCATTAAAGAGGTTATGGACTCATAAAAGTATTGCTTAAATTTCAGCACTTCATATAGCATACTGAATTCATTCTCTCATTTTAGTAAGCATCTTATGAGATGGTGTTGACCCATGAATACTGCTATAATTGGCAAATAAAAATTAATGAAATACAGTCTTGCTTTCAAGAAGTTTTAACTAATGAAGGACAGAGTAACATTTAATATTGCATATTTAACACTGTATATTGTGTGATTATATTATTTACTTATAACAATGTTTCAAGTGCTATTATCAGATATGGAGTTCATTGAAGGTAATCTTAAAAGGAAAACCATGAAGTCTAAACAGAAGACGATGGATAGTTTCCTCAGCTAATTAAAATGTCAAATAATGGTTAAAACAGAGGACATAGATACAAGCATATATAGATACATATATGCATACATATACTTACATATATACACAAATATTTATACATATAAGCACAAGTACATACAAATTGACACAACATAGATTAAGAGAAAAAAGCTGAATTACCTGTGCACAGAGGTTCCATGAATATGGGTCCTACAAAATTGACTGTATAGTTGAATTATATATAAATATACATAAATTTTTATACAAATGATCTGTGAAGAACTGACAAGACAAAACTAGTTCTCTCTACTAATAAGTGAAAATTAAGAAGAGTTTTACATAGCTTTCTCCCCACCCTGATTTTCTTATCTTTTTCCATAAGGACATCTCTCTCTCTCTCTTAAGAGGGAAGGTTCCTAACATATCAGAGAGTTCCTGCTTTCAGGATAGAGAAAAGTGTGGGTCAAAAGTGTTCCTCTTGCGTCATTCACTTCTCAGGCTACTTTAATTTAAAATAATCAATGCCACTATGGAATATTTGAGGGGAGTCAGATATGAACCACAAGAATTTGCATTAAAATAGAAAGACAATGAAACAGAATCATAAGAATATCTGCCAACTTCTAACAACCTAGAGAGTTTGGTTGATAATATGACAGGTGTGTGTGTGTGTGTGTGTGTGTGTGTGTGTTCAGCAGTATCAGGATATATTGGTAAGTATATAGAATATCAAACTGTAAAGAGGCTTATATGAATTCCTAAAAGATATTAATATAAGCCATCCTTATCAAAATCTCAATGACATTCTTCATAGAAATAGAACAAAAGTCATAAAATGTATTTGGAATGACGTAAGTCCTTCAATAACCAAAAGACCAGGAGAAAAAAGAAAATGGTGGTATCATGGTCTGTGATGCAAACTTTATTTCATACTAACCAGTATAGAATAGTATTGAAATAAAAGCAGATATACAGATGATTGAAACAGAACTGAGAAAACAGAAAATAAAGCCACAAATCTAATTTATGAAAAAGGAACTAAGAACATGAAATGAAACAAGGCTCAGTTTTCAAATAATAGTGTAGAGAAAACTGATTACATGCCAAAGAAATATTAACTCATGATCAACTAGAAATTTGAGTTATTAGACCTGAAACAAAAATATACATAGAAAAAAATAGGTCTCGAACTCTTCAAACTTAATCTTAGTGACATCTTTATGGAGAGAATTCCAATGACTGGGGAAACAAAAGTGAAAACAGGTAGGACTACATCAGATATAAAAGCTTCTTCAAAGCAAAGAAAAAAACTGATTACACTGAAAAGTCATCCTACTGAATGGGAAAAGATATTTACAATTTATATCAGACAAGGCATTGATATCCAAAATTTTTAAGTAATGCATACAACTCGACAAAAAAATCAACCTTATTATAAAGAAAACAGGTTTGGACAAACCTAGAGTATGATGCTCAGTGAAATAAGTCAGATGGAGAAAGACAAATACCATATTTCATATATTTACAGCAACAACAAAACCCTTAAGATTATAAGAGCAAAATAGTAAATGCCAAGGAAGAGCCAGAGAACTTCAAGCTTCAAATTTTTTGGTGGAAGATTTTTAAGTCTGACTGAAACGTAAAAAAACAAAGCAAAACAAAAAAAGAACTGAAATTCTAAGAAAGAAGATGATAGAACACTTATAATTTCCAAATATCTCTGATCACAACATTCTAAGTTAAGGCACATGTTTAAGAAATATCTGCCCAGGATCCTGCCTATGTGCTTACTATTCAGGGTTTAAGAGTGGAATCTGAATTTAACATCTTTTCCTTATGGTCAAGCACTTTCAGAGGACACTAGAAGGTACCATATTTTGCCTTGTATAATGTGCTCATGTGTATAATGTACGCCATGTTTTTTTTCCCAAACACTCAGGAAAAAAATTTTTTGTCTTAATTGTTAATTGAAATTTTTATTTATTTTTATTTAGGTAATTGTTTTCTGAATTATAAAGGAATTTTAGCACTTGTTTTTCAACATATTATGGTAGAAGAAATTTTATCTAACAAATAACTACGAAACACAAGAACAGATGCAAAGTACAAGAAGTTTTTCTTCCTGTCGCCTCCACAGTCTGATGATACTCTGGGGGAGGAGGTCCAAAGTGTCTCTCCGCAGCTCTGTGGCCATGCTCTTTTAGCATATTTAATAACCGTTAGCATAAAGGTGGCAATGTTAGTATTTTTGTGAAAGTATCATCTATATTGCTAGCTCCCACCTAAAGTGTACAAAGAGAAATGTCACGCTGTTCATCCTATTGTATGAAGTTGACATCACCTATTTTATCAAGTCAGAGTCACTTGTTCTGTGGACAACAATGCTTCACTCTGTTTTATTTTGTTGAATCATTGACCAAAATTGCTTTCACTGCAAGTTCACTGTAAGCTCACCAATATCAATTATTGTATTTCAGGGTATTCGATATCATATTGATTTTGAGAGTTCACACATTTAACTAATAAGCATAAATAAAAGAATTAAAAACATGTATACAGATATGGAATTAGTACCAACCAGGTATAGTGCACATCCTTGTAACAAGTTTGGGCAAGAAAGAGTGCATTATACATGGCAAAATGCGGTATTTTTAATAACTAGTTGAGGTGGGAAAATTAAACTAAAGTCATGAATGTAGACAAGCAGAAAGAAGTGTCTGTCAAATTCTGACTCAGAAATGTAATTTAAGAATTAACATCTTATGAATGGAAATTATTAGATTTGGGTGCAAAAAAATGAGAATAGGATTTGGAAATTTTTCCAAAATGTCTCTTTGTGTGTTCTTGGCAGTCTCTCTGATCTCATTTCTTAACAATCTTCCCATTCACTCTGTTCTATCTACTCTGGTCCCTTGTTTTTCTCACAAACTCTCATTCTCAAGCTCTCTATAATTCCTATTGCCTGGGATTTCTCTTCCTGAGTTATTCATGTAGCTCACTCCCTCAATATCATATTTCTGCTTATATGTCACCTCGGAGATCTGTCACCATTTTCACATAAAATAGCATCTCCATTCCTCCATCCCAGTGCCCTACTTTACTTTTCTGCATATCACAACAGCCTGGAACAAGTTTGATATTTATGAAATATTGGCTAATTAATAAAGGAATTCTAAACAGAAATAACAAGAAAAAAATCAAAGACTGACATAATCTTTAAAAAAAAAAAAAACCCAAGCAAATGAATCTCAAATGTTGGCATTTCAACTTCCTTTATATTTTGCAAAGGAGAGAGATTTGGGGCGGGGGGCCTTTTCTACTTCGGTAACTTACCTATCTGAAAATCCCACTCAATTCAGTGCTGTATATTCTGTGAATTAGAAATGAAATGCAAAGATCAATATTTTCTTAAAAATGTTGTAAAAACAAGTGTTGATAATTAAATAATATTTCTAAAGAAACCAGTATAATATAAAATGACCTTTTACTGAGTTGTCCAAAAGGGTCACAATTCCAAATTTAATCTGGGTCTCAGTTATGTTTTTTTCAAGAAATGTCCTTAAATTGAAATGATCCCAGGGAATTTTTTTGTGAAATACGGACAGTTCTGATATCACTTTTAAAAGAACCTTGAGACTTATTTACTTTCCAAGTATATTTGGTTTGTTGAAAACCATAGACCTCAATGGTGCAGATGCCAAACCGTGTTTTGAATAAAAGATACAATGTGGTGATTTATTCTGAGGGGCAATGAGCCAGCATTCTGCAATTTCAAGTCATATTGTAGGCTGCAACAATAAACCTCTTTTAAGAAATGAAATAAATAGGATGGATGGAAAATTTTCAGAAAGGAAATCACCCACAACAAATAGGGACAGTAGCGGCAAAATCTGTTATGTATGCTGATACATATCATTTATAGTGCAGCTGCTTTCTAAAAAGCCAGAAATATGTAAGCTTTGAGAGCCCAGGTATTCTATATAGATTGATTTTCAAATACATGATACAAAAATTGAACCTAGCTTTATATGGTACATTTTAACATATACAATCTACTTTCTAGAACTACTGAATATGCAAATTATGTTTTAAAAATATAGTCCTTAAAGTGAATTTCAGTTTTAGAACATAAAAAGAAATTCATAAATGAGTACAAACAGTTTTGAGAGAGTAAATTTAAGTAGTATTGTTGGAAAAATAAGAATAAATGTGTGGGAAAAATTCTATCCTTAGAAGTTTTAAGAACTCATTCTAATTAGCATAAAACATTTTTATTTTTAAAATCTTAAAAAATAACCTATGTGTGGTTTGTACTGTAGAGATATTTAAATCAAAGATAATTTAGTAGTAAATAGCATGAAACAGATATAGTTTATTAGTCCAAGATAATGAATGAAGTCAGGGGAGAAAGAAAATATCTGAAATTACTAGAAGGAGCAGATTAGAAATCAAATAGCCTATATACTAATCTCGACTAAATTTATACTTACTAAATAGTCATCTAAGTATAGTAGCCTTTCGCTTTTCACAGTTCAGCTAAACACTTTTCCTACTCTTAGAAGGAAAATATATATATAAGTATTTGTACATTTCTTCAGGGAGAGAGTTCCACTTCTGAACATGATGCAGTAATTAGAATTGGGCTTGCCCTTTAACTATAAAATTATAAAGCTGGATGAAATGTCTAATTTTTTCAGTAACAGGATAGTAGGTAGTGCAGAACTATAATTTCTGAGTGAAAGGAAACATGGAATCAACCCTGTGTTCATTTAAATCCCTTTGTCTAGTGATAGTTTCCTAACTGAGGCAGAGGAAGTAAGCCCAAGCATAACCTCATTGGACTGTGGAGCAGAGATGGAGCTTGGGGCTGCTTAAGCAGTTGAAATTAGTGAACAGAATAAGGAAGAGGAGGAAGTCAAGCAGAGGAGTCTGGAAGTCTGATGGTTGTTTCCTATGAGTTCCTCATTGAGGACTGTACTACAGGTGCTCAGGACGAAACTCTTTGAGTTCTAGAAAAGAGCAATTACTTCAAGGTTGAGAACAGAATAGAAATATTGGAAGTTATACAGTGTTGGGAAACTTTGGAGTTCTGTTGCAACCAGAATAGAGAAAATCTGTTTAATATTCCATCACTTAACTAAGACATGCAAAAGGCCAGTCTCACAGGAATGGTGACTATGCCATAGGGTAGGGACAACTCTAGACTTTCCTTGAAAAATTGAGACCAATTTCACTATATCAAAGGGAAAACTTGCGACAATTTTCCAGAAAATACTCACATTTCCTTAAAAGAAGATGACTCCTTAACATTATCTATAAAGAATATAATAAGACATGCAAAGAAAAATACATGCAATTGGCAGAGAAAGACTCCAAGATCTCACTTAATGCTAGAGCAGGCAGGAAACAATTTAATTATGGTTTAGAAATTTATTCAGTGACTTGGAAGATATGGTTTTAATGAATAAACAGATTGTAAATCTCTATAGTGAAGAGGATACTGAAAAGTACAAGTATTCTATAATGAAGACACCTAAAATAAAATTCACATTTATATAGATTTGAGATGGTAGTAAAAACAGTTTATAAACAAATACATATTTTTAAAAATCCAACCTGAGAAAGATAAAAAAAGATTGAACGAAAAATAATCAAAACCAGTGACTACAGGAGAACCTCGGTCTGTATGCATGTGATTGTAGTTGCAGAAGGAAAGCAAATAAAGAAAATAATTGAAGTAATGGTAATGCATTTCCCAAATATGTGAAAATACCAATCTGTATATCTCGAAAGCTCAGTAAAACAAAAGTAGAGCAATGCAAAGAAAATTATATACAGGCCTATCATACTCAAACTGAGGAGCAGTATGAAGAGAGAACAACTTGAAAGCAGTCAGAAGACTGCTGTATACAATATACAGCAATAAGGATGGTGACTAATTTATCAGAAGATATACTAGGATCCAGAGGAAAATTTAATAACACAAATAAGTACTGAAATGAAAAGTGTCAATTCAGAATTCTGTAGCCAGGATAAATATCCTCTTCATGTAAACAAAAACTTAGAGAATATATTACCAGCAGATTTACATATAAGAAATACTAAAAGAGGGTGGTCAGGCTAACTGAAAAGGTGCTAAATGAAAACTCAGAACTATTACAAGAAATAAAACACATGATAATTATTAAATTATATATTTAAATATAAAAACAAACTTCATTTTCTTTATTTCTTGAAAGACAAAGTAAATATTGTCAGGTGGGGTTTATAATATATGTAAAATGTGTGACACCAATAAGTCCAAAAGTCAAGGGATCCTATCTTGAACTATATTGTTGAAAGGGTCTCACATCTATGAAAGGTAAAGTATGGAGTGCTGCATTATGAATTCTAAGTAGATCATGCTATGTCAAAAATGCCAACTGTAATTCCTAGAGCAAACACTGGAAACAAAAGCTACAGCTAAAAATTCAGCAAACTAAATAAAATGATATAAGGGCAGATAAATGGAGAATGAGAAAGAACACAAGCGTTTAGAATAAAGGTTCACACATACAAGCTAATTTACAAAGTTGTAAAGTTACTGTCAATTCAATAAGAAAAATGAAAAATCTTTCTCAAATTGTGCTGTTTTAATTGGCTATGCATATGAAAAAAGTAGTCTTTATTTCTATATCATCCTATTTAATGTGTTAATTGTAAAATTATCATAAACTTAATCATAAAAGCTAAAATTAGAATAAAACAAAATCATATATTCAAACTATTAGGATATCTTAGAATATCAAAATCTTAAAAAAATGATTGTCAAATTTTAAAATAGCTGATTTTCAAATAACACCATAGAAAAGTATTAACTAGACACTGGATGAAAATATTTGTAAAACACACATATATTTAGCAAAGGAATTTTATGTGTGATATATATATATATATATATATATATGTATGTATTACCCAAAGGAAATAAAAATGTCTGCAAATATACCCATACATGCATGCTTCTAGCAGTTTTATTTCAAGTGGGATCAAAATGGAAACAACCTTTATATCCCTCAGTAAGTAAATGAACAGACTATGGTATATTCACATAAAGAAATACTAACACAATTCTTAAGAAATAATTTATATACCTAAAATTATAGATAAAAGATAAAACATTCTAAGATGTTAGAAACAGACTAGTATATATTTTAAGATTTCTTTTATATGATGTTATAGAATAGTCAAAACTAATCTAAGGTGATATAAGTCATCTTAGTTGATGAGGAATGAGTTTAATGGAACAAAAATGAACTTCTTGTGATATCAGAAATGTTCTCTATTCTATGAATGGTGTATGGTAGATAGAATGGTATCCAATAAAGATGTATGCATCATAATATTCAGAACCTGCCTTACAGGACAGAAGGGAATTTGCTGATAATTAAGAACCTTAAAATGGTGGAAATGATGCTAGATTATCCAGGTGGATTTAGTGTAAATCTTTTGTGTACTTACAAGGTGGCAGGAGGGTCAAATTTGGAAAACTAGATGTGATGACAGAAGCAGAGGCAGGAATGATGTTCTTTGAAGACAGAAAAGGGCCAAGTAACAAGAAATGCGGATGTCTTCTAGAAATTAGAAAAAAATGAATTTCCCCTGGAACCTTGAGAAGGAATCAACTCTATCCACATCTTAACACTGCGGGTCTTATTTTCAGATTTCTGAACTGTGAATTAAAAATGTTCTGTGAAGTTACCAGAAGTAGCAATTTGATACATCAACAATAGGAGATTAATACAAAGCATTTGTTACATGGATTTATAAGTTTGTTAAAACTCATTCATATGTAGAATGAAAACCTGGGTATTTATTTGTATGTAAGTTATACATCAATAAAGCTGATTTCCAAATACTCTAAATTCTGCATCAAAATACCTTTTGCATAAATAGTTCTCTCTAAATCTGTGTTGGCCAATTCAGTAGAAACTAGCCACATATAGTTGATTATTGTTCATTTAAATTTGAGCTAATTCCAAACTATTACATTCTACATACACATTTAGAAACAGAACAAAACTATTTCATAAATACAATAATTTCATGCTGAAATTTTGTACATACAGGTTTAAATAAATCATTCTTATTTATTTATTCTTCGTAGTGAAGCTTCTAGAAAATGTTTTATATGTGGAACTTGCATTCTATTTCTAATAGACAGTTCTGTCTTAAGTAATTTAGGAATTCAGGGAGAAATTAGATTCACATGTAGTTACAATGAGGTTGTGGGAGAAAATTCATCCTTGAAAAAAATTCAGGATAAGAGGTAGAGAAGAGAACAGAGTATTCCATGAAGCAGAACATGCAAGATGAGAAATTAGAAGGTGAGAAAATGAAATGCGTGTTTGAAAATATCAAAAATGGAAGTTGGTTAGAGCATATAGCTAATGATAGGAAATGATTAGAGATTGATTGTATAACACTGTTTCATTAGCACAGATAGATTACAAAGATAATGTCTTCCATTAGCAGTCAATTGTCTATGGAATTTATGGAATTGATTTTTTTTTTTTTTTTTGCAGTTTTATGTTTAGATTTCTTTTCCTTCTTTACTGAATTCTAGAGTCCTATGTCTTAGTTTCAAGCATCATTGACATTGAAATCTTACCTTGCATGGAGCAACTGTATCCACCATAAGGAAATTCACACTGAGTCAGTCTACCTCCAGACAACCTATAGGCTGACTGAAATAGTCAATAGTTTCAGTTCAACTCATACCTTGTCACTTTGTATTTCTGTTCTAATTATGATTTACAGAGAAAATAACAATTTTATAAATCTTACTAGTCCACATTTAAAAAAGAAATGAATGGCTGCTCTTTCTGGGCTTGGAAGTGTCTAAACACAAGACTTTGCAAAGTAAGTCCAGAATTCTCTAATCGAATTTATAGAAATGATAGTATGTTTTAAATTTTTCTTGTAGAAAAATATCAAGGAAGCAAAGCATGCATTCCTGTGTCTTTCTCTCATCCCTTATCAAGTAAACATCTTAATAAATGACTTTAGTACCTTTTCTAGTATTTTCCTTATTCCACATGAAAACAACATTTTTAAATAAAAAGCAGGGTTGACATAATAACAAATTGGGTTCACACAATAAAACTTATTAGTCGTTCTGTGAAGAATTTAATGTATTTATGTATTGCAAAATGCCATGCCTCTACTTACTTTTTTTTCTAATCTCCTTTCAGACTTAGTTTTAGTGTCTTGCTTTTGCCTGACCAACACTCTACTTGATATTGTCTTCCCCATTTAATTCTTATGCTTTCCCACTGCAACTCCCATTGTCCTGTCTTGTAAAATTTCAGTTAGTGTCTATCCTGTTTCCATGGAATTTGACTTTATTATCTGTTTACTTAGCAAAGCAATCTACAAGAATATGTTTGATATAGAATCATGTGCTATACTTTCAGGACCATGTATTTATGTGGAGAATGTCATTGGAAAATGCTGTCCTGAACTAGATAAGGTATCACTAAATTATAGGTTCTCATGGATCATTTTTTTTCTATTTACAAAATTGCTTATTCTTCATACATACAAATATTTAATTACATTTCTAAGTAAATGTACAATTCAAATAAGATAATTTTGCCTTCAAAATCCATAGCAGAACAAAATAATTATATAGATAATGTAAAAATGACTGCAGTTCTTAATGTCAAAGATAAGGTCATTTTTAAGTTTCAATGTTTTACCATTTATGGCTGAAATTAAATGAGTGTGATATTAGTATGCAGTAGTACAAATCTGAAGAAAATGTATTTGAATATTGTTCCTACATATTCAGTGTTGTTCAAGTCTTTAACAAAGTACTAATGACAAGACATTCGTATACTATTAAAAGTCAAGCATTGAATCCAAAGGGTCTTCCCAATGATTTCAGTTCATCTTTACATGTGCTACCCTATAAAAACAAAAACACATTTTCTGAACTAGTTTCTATTTCTCAGCCCACCCTAGTTTTGGAATACAACTTGGAGCAGCAGCACTGAAGTTATTCAATCCATTCTCGACAGACCCCTTAGAAACATGTCCCAGGCCGGTCCTACTCCAGTGGATCGTAGAATCACCCTTGAGTGGTTATCTGAGTGCACTAAAAGAACCTTATCTCTTACTAATAAAGAGGAATGATTAGTCCTTTTTTAATCTGGTACTATCTTTAAATGTTCCTAATACCGAAAGTGTCAGGCCTGTTTCCCAGTTCCTTAAAGTCTCTACTTTTTTTCTGGTTCCAGGAAATCATGTTTGGTACCGCTGATGCTGCCAGTGCCCCCAGGGCTCCAAACACTGAAGTTGAACTCCAATATTAATACTGTGTTAAGCTGAATAACTGCTAGTTCCAACTTCTGCCTTCTGGTGTTCAATATTCATTGAAATTTTAGAGAGATCTTTTAATTCCTAGAAACCTGATTACTGAGCTAAACTTGGTTCTATTGAACCTACTTGAGATTATTGCTATTAAAGACAGATATAAATAGTTTCTGATGTGTGCCTCACTAGCTTAAAGAAAATTCAAGAAGCTGTTAGGTTTTTCTCTATGTAAGGCTATGTATTCTCTATGTATTACTGCCCCCACTGGTTTGTTAGACATGTTCATTATGGACAGTTAGGTTTCAGTTTGGGGCTACACGGGTTGACTTACAGGGTCTCATCAGTTTAATATTGCTTTTTGAAGGAAACTTGGCATTGTTGAACAAAGGAAAACAGAGCCTGTCTCCAAAGGACATTTTTGATATTTAATGGTAAAATGAAGAGTATAGTTGGGTTTCTACAAAGTGATTGTTGAGCTGATGTTTATTCTGAATTCAATTTGGTAGTTTTAAATTATTAACAAAGATCTAAGCAATATAGATAAGCTGACAAAAGCCAAGAGAATGATTTGAAAATGTATAATGCCTATCCACTTAAGGAGGAAAATGTGCTAAATAATAATAATTCCCTTTTCTAATAAATTATAATGATATTCAGTTAATTTCTCTCCAAAGTTTTTATCTGTTTGGAACTGAAGCGCTTTACTGGGAAATCATCATTGGAGACTGCAGCTGTTAAATAGAAAGTTATTCAGAAGGCTAGTATAATGATATCTGTTTTCCAATCACTGGAAGCAAGTGACTTGAATGCAAAATAAGGGGTATTATGTTTAATTAGAAATCATTGACATTACTTCCAGAAGTAGGTGTGTCTCCCTAGTGACAGGGGTCACAGTAGAATATAAACTAAGTATTTTAAAGTGCTACTCGGTAGATAGCCTAGTCCTTCTTTTCTAGATGATCTCGAAGAGCTCATTAAATGGAAAGTTTACATATTATGCTATGCATAATTTCTGAAATACTGGAGAATTAAATCCCAGCAGCCCACTGCTTGTCCACTACATTTGATACTGTGGTCTTGGGTTGGAGTAGTTGATATGTCAGTACCTCGACAGATAAATGTCATTTGTTTAATTTAAATGACACTCATCATGTGTCTTTTGGTTTAAAGCACTATGAGGTTAATTGAGCAGATATGAAAAATTAGCCCGGCTTAAATTGCTTCTACTCCCAGTCAGAATCATGAATCCTCTGGCTTTAATTTAGAGCTTCTCCGTTTTCTATGATAGACTGAATCATATAGACTGTTTAAGACAGAAATTGTAATGCTAATAACCTTATTTTAAAATTTTCATGTGACTAGGAATTTCAGCATAATGAATTTAACAAATTTCAAATTCTAATTGTGGGAAAACAGCACTTATATCTAGTTTATTTATGCCATTGTATGGGAAGTGAAATAAGAAAGTAGGTCTTATCAGTGACTTTTAATTTACAAGTTTGCTTATGACCTTCAAAACCATTTCACACTAAATATAATTTAGATTTCATGAATACACTATGCTTTTCCATTTTATGTTGATAGCAATGCATTGCAGACTTCATATCTTATGGAAGAGTAATTAAGACCACATCCGTTGTGCTTCCATATAGTAAGTAATTACAGAGGTGATTGGAACATTTCTATAGAGGATTAGCTTAATTTATCAAGCAGTAGCTCTTGTGGAATAAATGAGTAGCGGCACTTATCAGCTAAATTGTCTTCCCTCTTCTACCTATAGGATATGAATAGAATGAATGGGATGATTTACTACATTCCGCTGAACTCTATGCCCTATAGTTATGTGCAGTTCCCAAAGTATGAACCACCAGGGGAAACTACGAGCCTATGGGGAAAGAGTACTATTTCCTATCACATGTTCTCATTATAAATCTACTTTTCTAAATTATATATGTATAGCTTACATGCACAATTAATGCATGTCTTATATTGGGTACTAAATTTGGATGTCTTACAGAATTATGCTTTGAAATCCTTTAAAATAATGAGGCACAACCTTGAATGATCAAAAGCAAAACAACTTTTCATAGCTTTAATGTGGTATCATTTATAGTAATTTTCATATTTCAAAGTGTGTCTGTGTATTATATTTTTATTGCCAGAGTTAATGATTTTCTGGAAGACAAATTAACTCTGGCCCTTAATTTATTTGTAACTATTACACAACAAAGGTACCTTCTTTATTTATTTCTTAAGTCTGTAGTACAAAGTTCAATTTAGCTATAGGAATTTAGTTGGGAACATGACTAAGGAGAGGCACACTAATCAAGCTACAGAGAACTTGAGACTGCAAGCATTCCAGTAGACCTTGAACAACCTGCATTTGAACTGTCTACGTTTCACTTATATGCAGATTTTTTATAATTCACAAGTTTCTCATTCAGGATTCAACCAACCATGCATGTCTGTTGGCAGTTGATTGAGTCTGTAGATGGGGAACCCACATATATAAAAGACTACTGTAAGTTACAAGTTAAGTAAATCTTGATGGGGGTGTGGTAGGCCTCTGTCACTAACCCACGTATTTTTTAAGGATCAACCATAAATGATAAAGTGAACTCTGTTTACTGATGCCATGTGATATTGCGATTTATTCATAGTTACAGTATCTATAAAAACTACTAGATTTCTTTGAGGTTACCCGAATAATTTCAAACAGAATTTTTAAGTGAATAGGGACAAAAGGGCACTAGGTAAAGACTAATTAAAAAAAAAAAAAAAGTTTGTACAGATCTCTATCAAAAGAGATTTTACACACATTGGAAGATTTAAAAAAATAAAACAAAATGTTTAACATTAACTGGAAATTTACCCCAGTTTTTTAATGATTATCAGAGTTGGAGATCTAATAAGACAAATAAAACAATCTTTTTTTTCTGAAATTCTTGTTTGTTTTCCTGACTCATAGCCCAAGTTATGTTTAGCTAATATTCCTGTCATCAGAAAATATCAAAGTTGTCTAGTTAGTGAAAACAAATTATTTTTACCCTTTTTGAATACACTTATCTTTTTTCTATTTTAAGAAATGAAGTCAGGAATCTAGTTTAAATATTATGTCAACTTTAGAATTTCATTAATGTTATCAACAGCATTTCCTCAACCTCTTTAAACAGACTTTTAAAATTTTTGAAACTGAGATATCCAGTGGTGTATGTGTCTCTATGTTAAAACAGGAAGGAAGCAAACAATTATTGTTCAGATATTTTGCTTAGTTGGACAAGCTGAAGTAAAATAAATTCAATCACACAGCAAAGTTATGAGAATAAGACTCGGAAGAAGTTAATTTATGATCAAATATGAATTGTTTGTAATTATAAAGATAATTTGGCTCTTTAAAATGCAAGATATTTTCTATGCCTTGGTGACTCAGGTGAAGTTCACATAAAGCCTAAGGACACAGGTTTGTGAACCGGGGCCATACGGAACAACCAAAAGGAACACCTAAATAAAAAAGTATTCATCCTCCTCACTTTTCCTTCTTGCCTACCTGACTACTTGATTTCATTTTTGTCTATTTCATTCATCTTAAAAAAAAATAAAATAAAAGGAAGGAATTTGTATATATAGACAATAACCAGCTAGATGATACAATTGAGGAGAAGATTCTGCATAGAGGGAGGAAAACCAAATCACAGAGAGAGAAAAATGGCTTAGATGAAAACAAAATAAGAAATAATGGCAATAGGGAAAGAGCAAGCAAGGAATTCAATACAACACTCCTGAAATGAATAAACATTGAGTTGAAAAAAAGAATAAAAGGAAAGTATTTCCAAGAGAGAAATGTTCTTGAACAATGATTCAAATTTCATAAAATTTCAATAGTCCTCAATATTCTTATATTATATATTACATGCATCCCTCAAAAACAATACAAATTAATTTTTTTCCTAGAAGATAGACAATTTGATTTTAGTATTAATTTAGAATGTGCAATAATACTCTAGGAAACACTGAGGAAGAAGAGTGGAAGAAAGGTGGAATGTATTTTATATATGTATACATATATACACACATAGATAAATAATACAAAATAAATTTATAGCACTCTATAAATTTAAAAGTGCACTACTTATAGTAGAAAGAACATGAACCACATAAAAGTCATATGAACCAAACAAAGGGCAGATAGAAAAAGATTCAAAAGTATATCCAAAGACATTTAAGAGGATTACAGTAAAGGTAGGGACGAACAAGAAATTTTATATATATGTATACATATATATATATCCAGACGGAAAATACAAAACAATTATTTCTTATCAAATATGTAAATATCAAGGGAATTTGAAATCTAAAAACAAAAATATGAAAAAATTATAATCATCATATATCACATTCTAATAAAGAAATGTAGAAAAATTTTCAATGATTTAATAGTTCTGAAAAATCAAGTTTGATAGACTGAACTAAATAAAACACTCAAAAATGCATTATTAAAGTAAATGATAAATGGTAAGAAAAATGTATTTATATTTGCGTTGTACATTAGAAATGTTTAATTGTCTTAAATTGCTTCAAAATATTAAATTGATAACCTAACAAATGGCATAATGTATAAATGCACAGTTGAAAGAAATACAAATATCTCTAAGAATATAAGATGTTCAATCTAATTTATATTTCTAATAAATACACAAAGTAGAGCTACACTGATAAGCCATTCTCATATTTCAAATTCTCATATAGCTAGTTCAAAATTTTCATCAACAAGAAAAGAGGACTACTGGTAAAGAAGTGGAGAAAAGGGAAATCTTCTGCCACATCAATACAGTTATACGCTGCATAGTTACTACAACAATATGCAGATTTAGCACAATCCCTCTCTAAATAAATCTCAAAGATATGCTTTACAGAGACAGAACCCCAAATCATGTTTTTATTTGAACTACAAAAGGCACAAAATAGCAAAAGCAACTCTGAGAAAAATGAAAATAAACGTATCAACTCCCGACTTCAAATTATACTACAAAGTAATAGCAATAAAATTGGCATTGTTTTAGAGTAAAAAAGAGACATAGATCAATGTAACATAATTAAAAGTCTTCAAATAATCCATAAATATATGGACAACTTGTTGATAACACAGGAGTCAGTAACATACAATGGGGCAGTAAGAGTCTCTTCAATAAGTGGCATTGAGAAAATTATGGACAGTCACATATAAAAGAATGAAACTAGATCACTGCTTAACACTATACATGAAATTCAATTGAAATGATTGGAGGTTAAGACCTAAAACCATTAAATATGTAGGAGAAAACACAGGTAACATTCACCTTGACGTTGTCCTGTGATTTGTCTTTAGGAACTGAATTCTAAATTAGGGAAGCAAAAATTGAAATAAATGATACGTCTAATTTAAAAAAGCTTCTACACAGCAAAAGCAGCTATAATGAAACCAAAAAGACATTCTACCTAAAAGATATTTGCACAACATATATCCAACAAGGTTTTAATTTCCAAAAGATGTAAGTAGCAAACAAAACTCAAAGAAAATCTATTCTTTTTTTAAAAAAGGGCAGAATATCTGAATAGACACATCTTCAATGAAGCCATAAGTTGTCTAACAGGACACCAAAAAAGTCCATCATCTTTTAATTAGGTAAATGCAAATCAAACAATGAGATGTTACCTCCTATCAGTATAAGTAATTGTTATCTGAAAGACTAGAAACAAGAACTTCTAGGTGGAGAAAAAGGAAAGACCTATGCCCTATTGGAGGGAGTGTTAATTGGTGTAGTCATGATGGACAGAATATGGGAATTCCTCAAAAAATTTAAATAGAAATTCCATAGGATCCTGTTATCTCACTTCTGGGTATTTACACCCCAATACAAAAACACTAATTTGAAGAGATATATGAACCTCCAAGCTTACTGCAGCATTATTTACAATATTCAGGGCTGGAAACAACCTAAATGCCATTTACAGATGATTGGATAGATATTATCTGGCATGTATGCACAGTGAAATGCTACTCAGCAATTAAAGATGATGAAATCTTGCCATTTTCAAGAGCATGGATGACCCTAGATGGAATTTGCTTAGTGAGATAAGTCAGAAGGAAATACATATCCTGTGATTTCACTCATATGTGATAGAGAGAAATCAAACAAATGAAGAAAATTAAACAAAAATAGACATTTAGTTTGTAGATTTTAGCTGGTGGTTAATAGAAGGGAAAGAAAATGTGGTGGACAATTCTGGTAAAGGCATGTTACATGGTAATATAATTGGACTGTTAGGGTAGGTTTAATTTATTATATACAGATGTTGACTTACAATTATGCACACCTTAAGCCTGCATAATATTGTGATACAATGCTCCTTCACTAACAAAAAATAGTTTTTGTACATAATATGAATTTATTTACTTGTGTGGAATGTTGCTATAGTCCCTGTTTTTGCAATCAAGGACATATGGTCAATGATGTTTATAGACATACACCTTTGTTGACTATGTCTAAATAAGTGTGGTTATAATTTATTTAGAATTTAAAAACATAAACTATCTGCTATATTATACCCATATAATTAATAGAACTGCAACATAATCCAGCAATTTCACTTCTGTGCTAATATATATATATATATATATATATATATATATATATATATATATACCTAACGGATTCTAATTTGGTAAAACCTTAAAAATAGAACATAATTCAGTTTAGCAGATATTAATTTAGAATTATGCATATCTGAAACTATTATATATTTTATATTTTGTTATATGTTAACATTCTCTCAATAAAACTTTTAAAAAAGTACCTTGAGACTGTCAGAATTATTTGTATATTGACTAGGAATCAAGACTAAGCAAGTACTGTTAATTTGGTTAAGTGTGATGACATGCAAGCAGTTAAAAATCACTTTTTAGAGATACTAGATTATAAAGTCTTTGTGAGAAATATGTCAGGTCTCAGGGAATAGACAAGGCTGCCTACTCTCACTATGGCTATTTAACACTGCATTGGAGGTCCTTGTCAGAAATTAGGGGAGAAGAAAGAAAAGGGATTAACATCGAAAAGAAGTAGTAAAATCATCACTATTTTCATATGACATATGTAGAAAACTCTGAAGACCTCCACCAAAAAATCTATTAAAATTAATGAGTACAGTAAAGTAGCAGGCTACAAATTTAGCATATGAGAATCTTTAGCATTTTCATCTGCAAGCAATATGACAGAAGAAAATGAAATCATGAAAACTATACTATTTGCAATAGAACCTGAATTAAACACCATAGAATGTAACTTGCAAAGGAGGTGAAAGACCTGTACAATCAAAACTATAAGACATTGTTAAAGGAAATAGAAGACACAATTAACACTATTAAAATGTTCCCCTTACCTAAAGTAATATTCAGTTTTGATGCAATCCCTATCTAAATTCCACCAGCACTTTTTTAAGGAAATAGAATGTTTAAAAATCTATATGGATTCACAAAGACCTGAAAATGCTGAAGCAATCATAGGAAGAACAAAAGTGGAAGCATCCCATTTCCAGATCTTAAACTATGCTACAAAGCAATGGTGATAAAAACTGTATGATACTAGAACAAAAAGAGACACAAATCAGTGAAATAGAACTGAACCACCAGAAATAGACTCACATACATTGCCTCTTTGTAATTTAGAACAAAGAAGTCAAGAGCATACAACTGAGAAAGGAAAAGTCTTGTCGACAAATCATTTTGGAAGAATTGGACAGACACATGCAAAAAATTGAATCTAGCCACTCTTAACATGATACAAAAAGATTAATTTGAAATGGGTTAGAAACTTGGATGTAAGACAAGAAAACTTAAAGAAAACACAGGAAATAAGTTCCATGATAGTGGCCTTGGAGCTCTTTGGTGACACAACGCCAGTGGCAAGGGAAACAAAATTAAACAAATGAGACTACATCAACCTAAGAAGCTTCCAAACAGTGAAAAAAAAACTCATCAAAATTAAAACTCATCCTACTGAGTGGGAGAATATTTGTATACTATACATCCAATAAAGGTTTAGTATCCAAAATATATTTTAAAAAACTAATAAAACAACAGAAAAGCAAACAACCTAATTAAAAATGGATGGAAGAATTGAATAGATTTTTTCCTCCAGTGAAGACACACAGATTAAAAACAGTCACATGAAACAAAGTTCTTCCTCTATTTGGGAAATGCAAATCAAAACAGCAATTGACAATGACTATTATCCAAAAATATGGAAACAACAAATGCTGGTGAAAATATGGAGGAAAGGGAAACTCTTTCATGCTGTTTGTGAAGTGTAAATTTGTGCAACCTTTATGGGAAGCATCATGGAGATTCCTCAAAAAACTGAAAATGGAAATTCCTTATGATATTTTATCTCACTTTTGGCTTCTTAACCCCCTAAAAGTCCCAAAACACTAATTTGCAGAGGTATCACATCCCAATGTTTATTGCAGCATTATTTATAATAGCCAATAACTGGAAATATCCTAAGTGCCCATCATCAGATGAATGAATAAAGCAGGTGTGGTATACTCCATGATGGAACACCTATACAGTCAAAAATATGAAATTCTGTCAGTTTTGATAACATGGGTAGATGTAAAAGGGATTATGCTAAGCAAAATAAATCAGAAGGAGAAAGGCAAATATCAGATAATTTCACTCATATATGGAATATAAAGAAGCAAAGTAAATAAATAGTCTAAACAAAACCTAACCTTTGGACATTGACAATAGAACTGAATTTATCAGTGGGGAAGGGGGCAGGGAAAAGTGATGTTGGTGACCAATGGACAGTGGTGGAAGACTTTCAGTAATTTGGTGGTGAACATGATGTGTCATTTATTTGTGAATGATGAACTTGCACATATGGATTTATATTATTTTGTAAATCAAAGTCACTTCAATAAATATTAAAAAAATACTGAAGCAAAAGAAATGGGAAAAATAGACAAAAGATTAACACACATTTACATATGTTCAGACTAGGTGATCAGTATATGATCAGCTTATTATACATTTTTTATATTGTACATTTTCAGTTTTCCATGGAACTGTTCAAATATATACAGAAAAAGCAGTGCTGCTGAGTAAACGCCATTTTAGGTGAGTTTAGACTTTGGTTCACTAATTATAAGAATTGGAGCCCACACATGGTAGAATATGATTCCTTGATGAAAACAAAAGATCAGCTTAGAAAAAGCACTTTTATTTCCCGCTAGCTATATGAAATAATTAGAAATACACTCAAGAAAGATTCTGAAAAGAAAGCTGCAGGAAAGTGGGGAGGGAGCAGATCACCAATCAGAGACTGGCTCTTCAGGAACACGGAAACAGACCAGTATATAGTTCTTATTCAGTCTAATGTAGGGAAGGGGAATAAAAATGTAAAAATAAAGCTAGATAGTCCTATAGTAGTTCCTGAATAAACTTTCTTTTATGTTTGAATGTCCTTCATGAGGAATAGCATTTTCCCACATTTTCTGATTATTAACACTACCTATATTTATAATTGGATATCATTCTACAACATTATATAAGTTGAAATTATACATCTGTATTTATCTATATATGATTGCAGGATAGGATAAAACATTTTCAATTTTTTCATATATGTTTTCTAAAAACTTCATAAAAATATGAAGTGTGATTTACCAAATTATAAATCTGCTGATTTTCAAAGTTCAAATTGCAATCAAATGTAATCAAATTAACATTGATCACATTAATCTATTTTTTAAATCTTTTTCCACCAAAAAATTAAATTCACAGTGCATTTGATAGGACAGATCATCTACTTTGTACTTTATTGATGCTCATAGAAACAATGCAGAATAGGTACTATTTTCTCTGTTCTAAGAAGCTTCAATCTTAGAGAGAAATATTTTCTTTAAGATGTTACTATATTTGTTCTACAATTGTATCTTATTGTTTTAACTATGTAATATGATATACAATGTAATGGAAGAGTTTCATTTATCCTGCTGTTACTAAAATAGCATTTTTTCTTTACATGATGCCTTTCCAAATTTAAAAGTTTCAAGTTCACATGCCATATCTACATGGTCAAGTAGAGGATATGAAAGAATATTTGTTCTTAATTTTAGGCTGAAATCACTAATGCTACATTTAAAATTTTTCTTCTTCATTTATGTCATATTAAAAAAATTTTTTCCTTTCTTTCTATTGATTCCTCTTCACATGGCTTCTAAAGCTTCTTGTTTTTCTGTACTGTCAAGCATTAATGCATTATTTTACTGGTAACTGACCTGAAATAGGGATTTTCTGACTATAGCTGTGACCGTTTTAGATTCTGTTTGGTTCCTTTACGGAATTCCAAATGAAAGACAGAAATAATTAAGCTGGTTTCCAATCCTAACGTCCCCGCTCCAAATACACACACACTCTTATTTCAACTATTGCCATTCTGCTTTGTCATTATTACAAGCTTTAATTTTAATGAGGATTCTGAAACTAAGATCACTTCCAGTAAAACTGAACTGTATTTACCTCCAAAACTATTATATTGACATCCAGAAATTGTGAACATTTTTTCTACAGCTGTTATTTGAATACCTATTCTTAAGCATTTGGACAAATAAAAAGATAGTTCAGATGCAGGCCTTGACTTTGAAGAGATTGAAGTCTAGTAAGAGATAAGAAATTTCAGTCAAGGGAATTTAAGACTAAGAATGAGAGAGGTGGGATGAAAGAACAGTGCTGTAGAGGAGGAGGTAGAGTACCATAATTTAAATAAAAACTGGCAGTTTTGCGTGCTATGAAGCTCAAGGAGCTCTTGCAGGGAACTGAAAAGGAGACTTGAATCTGTAGACTTCTCAGTCTTCTCAGTTCCCCTGCCTCAGAGTGATCATCTTGCTATGTGTACACACTGAAGGAGACCTTGTATACATTCAGTGACTAACAAAACAACAAGCCTGCTTTTCCTTTTATTTTTTTTCCTTCCTTGAAATTTACTTAGTTATCAGACAGTGCTGTGGAAAAACAGCAAACTGGGATAAGGCACTAGGATCAAAAGTCAAGTTGGGTGCCCATCAAGCCTGGTTCCTTCCCAGATCCTTTTCTCTGCATCCCCATGGGGCCATTCAGATCTAGTAGCTCTGTTTCTTCCCCCAAGAAAGTCCTTCCCGCAGCCCTTCAAACCATCTCTCCCTTTCCTAGCCCCTAACCCTTTACAAAGCTCCCACTCCATTGAAGTTGGGAGATAGTTGTATCTTGAATAAAATCTTATCTTCTTGGTGTCAATCTCACCCACCATGATTGACTTTTGGCGGTGATGGGCAGTAAAACCAGATGCCAATGCTTAGTGTTTAATTTTTTTTCCCCCAAACATAGACCTCTAGTATATAAAATATTCAATCAACAGCGAACGATACATTCTAACTTTCGGAAAATGCTGCTGTGTTAGATGTACAAAAATATGGTATATTGATTAACTTGAGGATGTGAGATTCAAGAATCTATAAAAGAGCACTCTTGTCTTGTGCAGTATTTTTAGAACAAACTGCACTATGGCAGCTGGTAGTCAAAGTTCCATCGCACAGACTGATGGACCTCTAGAGGTGACTGAAAATATGAGAGTTCACTTTGAAAGGGAAAGTAGTCAGTAGTTTTCATGGAGTTCCTGGCATAAAAGGAAAGGACATTTGCAGTGTGTATACTAAATGCACCTTTAAGAAAGTGAAGTGGCATTGATAGTAAATGGTAGTGTAGTTCAATTCTGCTCATAGCAGCTCTGGAGTTTAAATGGGAGAAAAAATAAAGTCTTCTGTATCCTTCCTAGTTGACCCTCTCTCTTTTTTATGCGCTCCCCACCCCCTTTTTTCCCAGCGGTAAATGCGAGAAAAGCAGAACAGTTTATGATGAGACACTATGGAGGAGAGGCAATAAGATGGTTTAGCTCATTCTAAACCTTTATTCTGTAACCATAATGAGTAGTTTTCTACATCTGGTTTGCCACAAGATTCAGGAACTAAAGACGCCTGTCCATGTACAAAAATGTAAGGGCTCCAGTCCCATGCGCAGATATAAGCACATATGACTATTGCCCAGAACAAACTGAAATCAGCTTTTCACATTTACATTTTATACTAGATAGTGCCTTCTCCAGCTCTTTAAAAATGTATTAGACTGCATGGAAGCTGCCTAAGTGCCAATTCAATATTTCAAATGTAAGACTAGGACAGTAATTATGGCTTCTAGCACATAGTGTATAAAATTCCACTGCAAATTTAATAGATACTTCAGTTTCCAAAGTGACACCATCATTTTTGAGAGTGTGCGTCCTGGCTGGCAATACTGTTGAATGTGCATTCCCAATGCAGATGTAAATGGTGAACTGAACAAAATATACTGTTAGGTGAGGGGCTCCTGACAATTTAATGTTGTATGTTACAAAATGCTTAAAGAACAAATTTCTCCTATTGAAAAAAATATTGTCTTCATATGGCTTACAATGTCACAATCAGATCAGTCCTTTTATTTTTCCTTTAAATCAGAAAATAAAATCCAATAAAACAGAAAATTAAACAGTTGTGTCAAGGACAGCCTTTCCCTTTAGTTCTATAACAAAAATGTCAAGCAACCAGGTCAAGTGAGGAGCTAGAAATTATTTGCTGACCTTAAGTGCAGCTCTTCTCGCTAACCAGATTTGTTTCCTGGAGATTGGGATTAGATGTATGTGAGTCAACCACATTCTGTGAGGGGCACTCTCTTTGCAGACTGGTGGCTGGAGAGCTTGGGCAGTGACTCAACAAGAGCATGTCTCTTCTGTAATTATCGATGTGGTTGAAGAAATGGATTAATAGGTATCTACTTCAACTAGAGAAGATCAGAAGAGAAAAAAAGGGTGATCACAAGAAGTTGATGATTAATCAAGAACATAGGCAGTTTGAGAAGATCAACAACACCAGATTAGTAAGAGAAACGCTGTCAGAATATGAGTAATAAAGAGCTATACTTTCTGGATACACATGTTCTTAGGCCAGGGTAAAATTTAGTTAAAATCCAGGACTCATACCACATCACCATAAAGCAAATGTGTTATTGAAATTTTCTTGTTAGGGACAAAGTTATCCTGCTCAAGAATAAAACTTCTACCTAGTCCCAAAGTTTGTTTTAGATCACAACAGCCTCAAGTCAATTTAGCTTAAAAAATGTAAGTTCTGCAATTAATGATCCAAATGCAGTATAGTAAGTATCTTTAGTTATTTGAAGAGAGTTTATACCCTTGCTCAAACCTGTGTCCACCTGGAAATGGGAAAGTGAGGGAGGTACCTTCTCAACTTCTCTGTTATTTCCAGCCTGATAGAAAGAGGAAAAGAGCCTCATGTTGGGGGCACCAGTTTTAGCAGACCTGCACTGTTTAGGGGAATTACAATATATTTAAAGCTGATTTCTTTTTCTTTTTTTTTTTTTTCTCTCTTTTGTGAAACATTTTATCACTGGAGTTTCCTTTGAAGCTGTGCTATTCTCTTTAGGTCAGAGATAAGAGATAAGAAACTGCAAAATCCCTTACCCCTTCTCCATCATGGCAAGGGAGGTTGAAATTCTTTTTCCTCTATCATTCCAACCATTTGGGACCCAGTTGTTTCAGAACAACCCGAAAGTAATCTGAAACCAACCCCTGTAAAATAGAAGGCTGGGGGAGACCTGAGAAAGGCAGGCTACTCCATATTGGTAGCTAGGACTTTTAATGAACAAAGGAATTTTCTTGAGAGGTTTTATCTAGGGCTTAGCAAAATTAGAGGTTACCACACCTATCTACTAAATTGTAAAAATTTTCATAGAGGCTTTAACCAGATTTTAGTGACTTAACAACATTTAGATGATCTCAGTAACTCATTTTATCTTGTTTGATCTCTGATCTATGTTAGGAATTTTCTTTTAGGAGCAGAGGAGGCAAGTGAACTGCATACTATGGGAGATGCAGAGGGTAGGAAGCCTCTAATTCTTTGGGGCTGGAATTATTTTAAGACAATTCCTGTGTACATCCTGAATAGGTAGTGGCTTAGCACCACAATTTGAAATGGGGGGAGTTTTTCACGTGTCATTAAATATGAGCCCTGAAGGAATACACTGCAACCTAAAATGCCAAGTACTAGACAACCTGTTTGATTTTGCTTTAAAAAATCACTCTTAAAAAAGTACACTTTGCACAGTGCCATCAGTTACATTTATTTCACTTGAGACATTTGTTTCTATTCTCTATTCCAAAGCTGCAGTGATGAATTCAAGTGCCCTCTCTGCCCTGCAAAATGCCTGCAGCAAGCTGCTGGTAAGAGAATCCTACAAAAATGCCTTCTGCAGCTGAGGTCAGAGTGGCTTTTGAGACTGTTCTCAACTCTGAGGGAAATAGCAAAACAAAATCTTGCAAGCTGATTATTACCTGGAAGATTCTCCCACTAGTGGGTAAGTTGTTTCTTATCTTCTTCTACCAGACACCATTCTTTTGAAAAAGTTGAGACTCACATTTCTTTTCTCTGTATTGCTTGTGCTTTCTTGCTTTTTTACTGATGATTGCTTAAGAATTTCCTTAAGCTACGTGTATCTGCGTTGTTTTGAAATTCTCTTAGATAAAGAAAAATGATGACTCAAAAATACCCAATTATCAATGATTATTTATGAATAAAGAAAAAAAATCCCTATTTCTTATTACTCACCTCACTGGAATTTTTCTGTGTCTTCAAATTCCGGAAACTGCTCTTACCAACATTATCAGTTTCCTTCTATTTTTCTAAATTGTGTTCCTACTCTATGCCTGTTGACACTGTTGGTCATTTGACCCTCAAAATCATTTTTCCACACTATATTCTCCCCTCATCTATGCTTTTTGTTGTTGTTCTGATAGTTCTCTTCAGTCACATGAATTGGGTCCCTGTCCTCTGCTCACCTTGCAGTATTGCTTTCTCTCTTCCGTCCCTGGGAATCAACAAATTGAATTCTTGCTTGTTTTTAGTTTACATTCATATTGTCAATGACCACACTTACAGCAGTCACTATTGCTGCTGTGGAATGCACTTTAGCATACAAACTCTATTTTAGTAAGCCTCCTTGACATACAGATTAAAATGTTAAATCTTACATTTACCAGATTCCCTCACAGGTAGATAGATAAATGTGATTTAGGATTTATTAAACAGATACACATACATGGGATGTAAGGAGGCTTAAAGCAGACGTGCATGCTTTCTCTTGCTTCTGTAACAAAATTACTGCAAACTTAATTGCTTTAACCTAGAAGTGGATAAATTCCTCGAAACACACAACCTACCTCCAACGAATCATGAATAGAAACTTGAACAGACCAAGGACTAGAAAGGACACTGCCATCAAAACTCTAAACAAAAGTCTAGGTTGAGATGGCTTCCTGGTGTATATACCAAACAGTTAAAAGATAACTAATGCTGATCCTTCTCAAATTCTTCCAACAAAATAGAGGTAGCAGCACCAAACAAATTTTATGAGATCAGCATTATTCTTATTTAAAGCAAGGCAAAACAAAAATTAGAAAGCATGCCACGAGAAAACTACAGGCTAATATCCTTAATGAACATGCATTAAAAAAAAAAAACCTTACGCAATTTAACAAAACATTAAACTTAAGTCAACAACCTTAATAGCTGAATAAAACATTAATTTTTACATTCATTTCATAGTATTATTATTCAAAATAGTCAAAAGGTAGAAGCAGCCCCATTGTTCATCAGTTCATCAGTGGATAAATATATAAATCAAATACACTATACACATACAATAAAATATCATTCAACCTAAAATGAAGCAATTTCTGATATACGCTACAGCAGTGATGAAACTTGAAGACATTATACTAAATGAAATAAAATCAGTCACAGACAAGAAAATACTATATGGTTACACTTTTATATAAGGTATCTGAGGTAGTTAAATTTAGAGATGCAAAGTGGTCTGCAGAGAGAAGGAAATGCAGAATTTTGTTTAAAATATAAGTTTCAGTTTGCAAATTGAAGCTACTTCTGGAAATTGGCTGTATAATATTGCATTTTGAATATATTTAGCACAAATGAGCTGTTTATTATATCATTATATATTATTGTATCATTAAGATGATAATTTATTTCTGTTGCTTTACCACAATTAAATATTAAAAAAAAATTAAAAAGCGTATTTTCGATACATACGAACACCCCCAATTTTTATGTTTTTTTGTTTGTTTGTTTTTAACCTTAGAATGCTGTTCTGTAGGTTTGAAGTCCAGTAATAACTCACCGAACAAAATCAAGTTTTCAGCAAGGCTAAGTTCCCTTCTGGAGACTCTGACGCAGAGTTTGGATTCCTGAACATCTTGAGGCCTGCTGATTCCTTGTTTTAGGGTTGCCACTTTCCTCCATCTTGAGTTGAGTGCTTCTAACATGCTAAATCTCTCTAACATGCAAAACCTCCAACTAAAAAAATTTTTCACCATGTGATTAGATTGGTGTTGGTTTGCAAACTCAGGAGTTACCTAGGTGACATCTGAAATGGCCTCCTGTATACAGAGGTCAAGGAGAGACTGAAGAAGTAGGCAGAACATTGCATATTGGGAAGTAGCAGATTATATAAGCAAGGAATCTTGCATACTCTTTCAAAACTATGTCCTTGAAACTGCTGTTAGTGTGGAAATGATGGGCTGAAAAGACATCCCAAGAAGAGGCAACAGTGAAGGAGTCTTCTATTTCCCTGGGTTAGTTGACAGTACTACCAGGGGTCATGTTCTCTGGATGACATCTAACAATTGAGCCCACCTAGATACTCAGGATAATCTACCCATCAGAAGTTCTGTTCTCTTAATCATAATCTGTGAAGTCCTTTTTGTCCTGTTAAATAACTTATTTGCAGGTTCTAAGGATTAGATGTGGACATATTTTCAGATCATCATTCTGCCTTTCCAGTAAGTTAGGAAGCAGGCTGGGTAATAAACACTTGTTTTGCTGCCTCGTGGTTATATTAGCATGATTTTGTAGTAAGTCATAGTGGCAGCTCTTTAATCATGGCATTAGTATAGTATGTTTTCTTATTAGCCATGATGAAAGTGGCTTTCTGATTTAATGGTTTCCTAATTATGGCTATGTCACTGGTCACCAGAAGCTCTTGTTTTTCATTTTCTGGTCTTTTTTTCAATTTCAGTTATCTATGTGTTTTTAATTTAACCAATGTCATTGTGTCAGGAGTACTGTGGTTCTATACCATGATCTATATCATGGTATTGTCAATATCTACAAAATATGATGCAGACATATTTATTAGAATTGTGATCATCTATAGAAAAATTCAGAAAAATTGAAATCAATATTGAATCTTCTCTCCATTAATACAAAACATCTCTCCATCTATTTGGATCTTACTTGATTTCTTTCATGAAAGTTTCAACACTTACAGTTTTATTTTGTCAAATTTGTAAATAAGCATTTCATTTTTCATGTTATAAATGGTGTTAACTTTAAATTTTATATTCCAATTGATCATTATAGCATATAGAAATGAAGTGACTTTTATATATTGATATTTTTACTTATTTTATTATACTTTCATTACTTCCAGGAGTGTTTTCCTTTTTGATTCCTTGGAATTTCCTACATAGACTGTCATGTCATCGGTGAAAGGCAAGTGAAAGCAATATATTTAATAAACAATTGAAATGAGAGAGACTACAAATACATCATCGTTGTCAGAAATAGATGTTAAGATGACTAGATATTATACTGAAGAAGATAAAATGTATTGACAGTTTAATCAAGGTACTGGAAATATCAAAAGAAAAAATCAAATGAAAATTTAAAGAGTAAAGAAAAAAATAGAACAAAAAGTTCATTTAATGTAAGATTTGACACAGTTAAAAAGGAAAGTAGTAAGCCAGAAGATGTTGGCAGAAAATACACTAAATGAAAATTGAAAAGAATAAGAGCAAGCAATATAGAACACAAGACAGATATGCATAGATGATACTGTAGAAAATTCTCCTGGATATATAATTGAAAGACCTGAGGAGAAGAGAGAGAATGTAGATGGGTAGGAAGTAGCCAGGAATGCAAGGAGAGGGGCATTGCGAGAGACTGAAAAACTCAAGAAAGAGACGATAGAAAGCTGAGGTCAGGGGGCCAACAGTCTCATGTATCAAAAGCCCTGAACACACTACCCTCATCCTATGTATTGAGTTCATACACAGAATTGCTTCAAGCAGCTTACGCAAGCAAATTTATAGTTACATTGGATTTGCTTATACAGCCTTTTGCTTTCTAACTTTATAACTGCATCTATCTTATTTTTGCAGGTGAAAAGTCACAGGAACATTCCCCAGTCCTTTCCAACAGGGAAAAGAAGGCATCCATATAAAAGTTGACACAGCATACTGATAAAGAATTAAATACAGAGAAATATAAAATCGACATACATGTGTAAAAATAATATCAAAATATATACAGCAAAGTTAGAAGATCTGAAAGGAAAAATAAAAAAACTCAACAATGTATTTATTTTAGTTCCTTTAGGAACATGTAGATTTTTATTTGGAAAAACATAATATATAAATGTTGAACTGCAATATATTGCTAGATATTCGTAGATTATATTTATTATACATTAATGTATGTATTGCTATATGTTAAATTTCAATTATTATAGTATATTAAAATCATATATAGACTTCGGAATCCAACTATAAAACGCTCATTTATTGAAAAACCTGTGGGTTTTCAACAAAATAACCGTATGCTAGCATATTTAAGTAAAATTTAAAAGACTGAATTCACACAACATGTATTTTCTGAATACCTTGCTCCTAATCTAGAAAAATATTCTCATATATTTACAAATAAATGAATAATTTTAAATAGGAATAAAAAGAATAAAAAGAAGTTACAGAGGCTACTGGAAAATGTTTTGAATTGAAAATGAATATTCTACAAATAAAACAACTGAGATTAAAAAAGAAGAAATGTATATTTCTAATTGGATACTATAAGAAAGATATAATAAACAGACTGTGGAAACATTTAAAAAGAAATGAAGAGGAAAGAAAATAACAGAAGAATAACATAATGAAGTAAAAATAAATGCACAATAGAAAATTTAAGACTGATATAAAAGACAAACACTATGTGATTTCAGTCTTTTGTGGTATATACAGAAACTGAACAAGGGGATGAACAAAATTGAATATATATCTTTTCATTTATAATTTTATCTTTTGATAACTAGCCACATAATTTATACCATTATGGAATGTGTGTTTATTGGAAAAAATCATAAAAAAGTGAGACACTTGCCATAAATCAAATAGCAGTTACCTTTGCAAGGGAATAAGTAAGTCACAATTTAGAAAAGATACGAGGGAAAGCTGCTGGAACTATAATATCTTTTGACCTTCATAAAAATTACACAAGTGCTAACTCTGTAATAACTTACTGATCTCTAAATTTATATGTTATACACTTTTCTAGATGTGTAGTATATTTAACATTAAAAGTTTGTTTTAGAAAGTTAAACACAATTGGAGATTTCCAAACTGAGAAACAATAAAAAAAGTAGAATCTGCAGAAAATAGCAAAGTAAACTTGGAAAAAAATACTCAGAGCTTCAAGAAATGAATAGGATTACCTATTTACAAATTTAGACCTGGATGTAGTAATAATTAAAAAAAACCCTGGTGAATAGATCTTTGAAGAATGTATCCAAGAGCATAGAAAAATAGAGAAACTCTGTTAGAAAGGTTAAGAGCTATGATAGATACTCAAAAGAGTAACAATAGAAGAGAAAAATATTGAATTAATTAATGAAAGGTGTTATTCTTCCAATTTGGGAACCCCAGTGAGTTCCAAGTGATTAAAATAAAAAAAAAATCCACATGTAGACATATTACTATGAAGTTTTGTAACATACCAGATAAAGAAAAATTCTAATAGTATATAAAATGTAAATACTCTCTCTCTCTCTCTCTCTCTCTCTCTCTCTCTCTCTCTCTCTCTCTCTCTCTCTTTCTCTAGACTATTAGACTGACAAGTTTCATGTCTTAACAGCCAAAAATATTTCAAGAAGCAGGTTTAAACCGATGTGGTAAACTTACAATGAAATAAAAGCAAATAATATACACAAAACCCAGAAGAGTCTGCTTTTAAAAAAAATAATTGAAGTAACACTGAATTAGTCCATTGTTTAGGTTTAATGTGTATGTATTATTGCAAATCAACACCTGCATATACTACATTAAATTCAATATCAACATGCCAATTATATCTTTTGCTATGTAATTGACACCTCTTACCTAATTTTCCCATCCCTTCTTGCTTTCTGGTGTCCACTAATTTGATTTTATAGACTAAAAATCTATTTTTGTTTTATTCGTTTCACTTGTTTGTTTATATACCATATGAGTTAAATCATATGATATTTGTCTTTCTCCTTCTGACTTATGTTACTAAACATAATACCATCTATGTCTGTCCATGTTCATGTATCTCACACATCTTCATCCATTCTTTTATTGATAGACATTTAGCATTTAGGTTGTTTCTACAGGTACTTACAAATATGCAACAATAAATATAAGGGTGCATATATAGCTTGATTCAGTGGTTTTGAATTTTTTTTGAAAATATCCAGGTATTGGATGACTAAGATCAAATGGAATTCTATTTTTAATATTATGGAGGGCACTTCATACTGTTTTCTATAACGGCTGTGCTAGTTTATACTCCAACCAATGTGTAAGTGCTTCCTTTCTACATCCTCATTAACACTGTCTACAGGATTTTTGTTGTTTTGGTAACAGCCATTCTTACAAGTGTATTGTTGTTTCCATCTGTATGTCCCTAATGATAAAAGATGATGAGTGTTTTCATGTGCCTATTGGCTATCTGTATATTTTCTTTGGAAAGGTATCTATTCAGAATTCTTGCCCAATTTTTAGTCAGATTGTTTCCTTGTTTGTGTTTTAACAACAATATTTATATATTATACATATTAACTCCTTGTCAGATTTATTATGTGACATTATCTTCTCCCTTTTTTATACATTTATAAACGGGATAGTTTTCCTTATTTTTAGACTAGGTATTTATTTATTTCAAGGTATTTCATTCCTTTTTTATACATTTATAAATGGGATTGTTTTCCTTTTTTTAGACTACCACTTTGCTATTTTTGTTTATTATATTTAACATTTTATTGGTATCTTTGGTATTCTCTTTCTGTATATTATGTCTTCTGAAAATATTGATAGCTTTACTTCTTTTCCAATTTGGGTATGTTTTATATCTTTTTTTAATTTCTTTTTCTTGCCTGGTTTTGCTAGCTAAGGCTTACAATATTATACTGAATAATAGTGATGAGAGTAGACATCTTTACTTTTTTCCTAGTCTTAGAGGAAAAGCTATCAGTTTTTCCCATTAAATATTATTTTGCATGTGGGTTTGTCATATATGGCTTTTATTACTTTGAGTTACATTCTAGCCTTATCCATCTTTGGAGTCTTTTTATTAAAGAAGGATATTGATTCTTGTCAAACATTTTTCTGTACCCATCAAGATGATGCATACAGTTTTTGTTGTTATTTTTGCTGATGTGGTGTATTACATTTATTATTTTTCATATGTTGAACCATCCTTGCATCCCTGGAATAAATCTCACTAGTTACTATGTTGTATGATTATTTTAATAAATTGATGAATTCAGTTTACTGGAATTTTATGGAGTATATAAATACATATATATTTATCTATCTATCTATACATATATCTTCACTAGATATATTGTTTCATCATTTTTTTTGGTAATGTTCTTCTCTGGTTTTGAAATCAGGGTAATAATGACTTTAAAATTTTTTTGCGAGTTTTATTTCTTTTACAAGTTTTTGAAAGAGTTTGAGAAATATTCGTATTAATTTTTCATTGAAAGTTTAGTATAATTCACTGAAACCATCTGATCCTAAGCTTTTATTTTCGTGGAGGTTTTGATTACTCTTTTCATTTCTATATTCATGATTGGTATGTTACATTTTCAATATTTTTCTTATTTAGTCCTGGAATGTGTGGTTCTAGAATGCATCCATTTCTTTGAGATTGTACAATTTGCTGCTATTTAGGTATTTGTATTTATGTAGCATCTGCTAAAACTTCTTTGATTTATGATTTTATTTATTTGTGTTTTCTCTCTATGTGCTTCTTCTCAAAAGTGAGAAAAGAGAATGGATCAAAGGCTTTCATAAAAGGCTTTAGAAATAATGGCTATGATCTCTTTCTTATGCTGGATGGGTACATGATGCATTCATATATTTGATTTTCTTTACCTTTAAAATTACTGCAGAGACATTTGATGCATATATATTCAGTAATTAAAGAAAATAATTATTATATGGCTAAGTATCTTCATTTTAAAGATTTAAAATCCATTAAACATTAAAAAAAAAACCCGATTATGGCAACATCAAGTACAAACTCAGGTATTTTAACTGGAAAATCATCATATTAATATGCCATAATATTTCTTCAAATGCAGCCTTAAGATTATATTATCTAGGAAAGCTGAAGATCATTTTAATTTTAAGATTTCAGTAGAACATGTATTTTCTCAAATTATCCAAGTTAGACATCAAAGAAGGAACAAAATCACACCAATGGTAATTGGAAATTCTTTAGGGAATGTGGTATGAAGTCAATTTAGGTATTTCTAATAGAAGTAATTTGAGCTGTTCATAGTAAAATAGTGATTACTTCTGTACTCACAGAAAGCAAATGATAAGTTATTATGTATACTGATGAATAAGGTGAGTAAAAATATCAGTATTTTCTAGATATGCTGGGTTAAAGAGGTAATAAGATCTGAGGATACTCATTGGATTCAGGAACTTTATACACTTTGGTCTCTTTTTCTACTTATCATGTCTACCTATGTGAGAAAGGTTAGTTTTACCCTTTACAGCTTACTTTCATGACTATTCAAAAAGTAATTCAGTAGTTTCTATATATTATCCTTGCTATTCTGTAGTGTTTATTGACTTTGCAGTATGGCTCTAAAGTGAAAACTTTTTCTTCATATTAAGAGAATTTTTTTTAACTTTATAAATGGTAAGAGGGAGAAATAGCACAATGTTCAGAAAAGAAGAAAAAGGTAGATAAAAAGAAAATGTTGTTTATTCTGGAATAAAAAAGAAAAAAGAGCAGTTTTCCTTTTCAATCTAGTAATTGAAAATCAGAAGGAAGGAAACTAAGGACATGGACAATAGAGTTTAGGGAAAACTATAATATCTGGATTTATGAAATGCATTTATTTATTAGCATACACATTCAGTTGCCACACTGATGAAGTCAAAATATACTCTGACATACATACATACACACATACATATATATACACACACACATATATATATACATATACTTACATATACGCATATTTGTGGCTGAGGCTACTTTCTCATTCAGGAATGAAAACTGTTTCTATTTCATTGTTCTGTTATCCACTAGGAAGTTTTTCCTGTATATATGCTAGAAACTGATTTATTGCTGTCATGACTCAGCCTGTAGGAAGAAGAAAGGCAATAAAGACTTTTAAGAATAGCTGGAATATATGCTTATATTTTCCACTTAAAATCAACTGGTAGACATAGAGATTCATTGCCACAGGTAAGTATGAGAAACGTTGGGAAATGTATTTTACCATGTACAATTACCAGACATCATTTAACACGAGATGTTAAGGTAACACAAATAAAATAAGATACTAATAAGGAAAATGGAAATTATTTTTGTGGAATTCTATTAACAGCTTGCCACATAGGACCAGTGGGTAAGATAAGCATAACTCTGATCCTATAGGTTTATTTTTCTTATCAGATGTGACCTGAGCATAATTTACTTAACATTTCCCACTGTATTTATTAGCATAGCTGATTTAACTGCAGTAACAATTACAAAATCTTAACTTATCAGAACAAAACTTTCCTTCATGCTTGTCCCATAGTCCAATAAAAATGAACGAGATGGGAGAAGGATTATAATTCTACTTCATCATGTCATTCAAGGACCTAGGTTACTTCTATCAAGTGTCTTTCCTCCTAGAATCCAGGAATCCTCAGATGAATCTTCTGTATCTTTCTTACAGACAAAAAGAAAGAGGATTGGAGATTGCATGAATATTTCCTGTGGTAGCTCGAGATGTGGTATATATCTCATTTCACTGATCAACACTCAGTTACATGATTCCACCTAAAATACAGCCTGAAACACAGAGCGTCTGTGTTTAGGACAGAAGCAATTTATTGGCCATCTAGCCAATTTTTACTATCTGCGTATTCCTCCCTAGGCTTTATATGGCCTGTACTTTAGCTGCCTGAGCCTCCTGAGTGACAGAGGTGCACCAGATTATTTATTTTAAGTATAAATAGATTAGAAAAGTAAAAATATTTTTATCAAAGGTGGTCAAAATGAAAATAACTTTCTAAACTTCTATCACCAGCAGTATGCTATGAAATAAGTTTTGCTTCATAGAACTCATGTTTTCTTTTGCTTACTAATTAATTGAAATTTTTTTATAAAAATAGCATAACCAAAGAAAATGTATTCCATTTCAAATGTTTAATATAGCCTTAAAATTACAAAATATCTTTATCAAATATCAATCCACCAAAAGTGATTCCACAGAAGCATACACTTTATTATTAAACAAGCTGCCACTGGATCACTCTGTCATTTAACTTAATATAACTTTGAGATTTATTTCCTTTCAAAAGTATTTTCCCAATATTTAATAATTTTGTATGTGAGTATCAGAAAAATAAAGCTCTCAAATATTACAAACAATTGAAACATGCAAAATACAGATGAATAAAATATTTTATTGATTGCTGAAACGTAAGCTAAAATATGGCTATGCTCTTTTCTAAGTCTCTCAAATAAAAGCAATATAACAAAACCAAAGATAGTTAAAATAACTTTCCTGAATTTCTTCCTTATAAGAAAACTTGTTGAATTTCCCATTGAATTGATGTACAATATTTACTTCTGTTGCTGACTCCAGCACTTTGTTCCATCTCATTAATTCAAGGAGTAAGAAACATCAAGGAACATCAGGAACATCATTAATCCAAAGACCATTTCTGGCTATACCTAAGTGAAGCTATTAAAGATATTTCAAGATCTGACTAAAATAGTTATTAAAAAATCTACCACTATGTCTCAATTTATTTTCCTAGATAGTTGTAACATCTTTGTTATGGGTCATGGGTTGACACATGTTTTTGGGTTTCATTCACTGCTTGATTTTCAGGTCAAGGTGAAAAGAAAATCCAGGTTACAATCAAAAACACTTTAAAAAAATTCAAGCTAAATTTAAGAACCTTTTTGCATACCATAATGTCATCCTGGAAGAAGACATGCTTTACTTGTCATCACTAGATAATGTGCTGTATCTGGCATATCTCTTCTCTTTCTTTTATACTCTGTATTAAGTATAAAATTCAGTTATTCTTCTGTATTATTTTTTTAAACCATGTTAATTGTATATCACTACTTGATAAGAAATTCAACAGTGATCTAAAGTTACATAAGTAAACAAACAGCACAGTCATTCTACCCTAATTTTCCTTTTAATGTGTGCTGCTTTTCTTTTGAGTATAATTTTATTTCCCATTTGTAATTTTGCACTTAAATGCATGATTACTTCATTAATGTTTCTCTCATTTGACTAACAACCTCATAAATGGTAGTGACCTTATCTATTTCTCCATTGTCGTCCAAACAAGTAGCCTAATCCCTGCATGCTGTAAATACTTGATAAGGGTTTGATGAATAATAACAAAATCAATCAAATGCACTGATAACAATTAAATTTAACATGTACATGTATATGAGTATATACACACATATAAACAAAAACACACACATACGCACACACTAGAGTTTTTTCTGTTTGGTTAATGATTAGTTTAATTTTAAACGGTGACCTGGGGAAAAATATACATATGCGCATCCGTAAACCCAACACACACAAAAACACACATACACATACATACATATTTTTAAGTATCATATATGAAAAGAGTTGAAAATAACCTGATACAGCATAAAGGCTTACCCTTCTCCCTCTATCCAGAATTAGAGTACATTGCTACTTAATTTGGGGCATTAGTTTTAGAATTTCCAATAATTTTTTTTTTCTATTCACATCTTATTTTTCTTACACATTTTAGGGAACAAGGTTGTCTGTGGAATTATTCAGAACTATATAAGTTATTCTGCAAACTAGACAGGATTTTAAATGCATTAATTTTATTGATCCTAGGCAGTCAGTTCCAATAAAATGGAATTGATGCTTGCATTCCCAAATTTGGTTCTTATATTTTTAGTCTGTCTTTCGTTTTTTTACTAATTTTAAATTCCTAAAAAAGTTGTAATTGCCATCTTGCATTTTTTCAAATTTATATCACACAATCACTGAAACTTATTTATCACTGAATGCTGTACAGATTCTCATTTATAATATAGTTTATGGTATCCTGCTCTGCATCAAATTTATCAATGGCACTTTGAACATAGATGCAGCATGCTGTAGAATAAAGAGAAATGCCAACTTCAGTTGTGTACAACCTTGAGTTCATGTCCACTTTTTACCTTCAGAAGCTATGCAAGCATGTATATTCTTTGGATGTTTCTGATTTTGAGACTTCTTATCAACAATGGTGATCAAATCATGCTTATATACTTAATCATACTACCTTATTAATTGCCTTGTTAAAAAATTATGCCTGTATAACTGTATAAGTTATTATTCAGAAAATCAGTTTCTGGCTACATAATTAGCATGATTAATTATTAGCTGAAAGGAAGACTTTTAAAATGCAACAAAAACATAGAATCTTCTGTAAAGGAATCCATTGAGAAGAAAATAAGAAACATTACAAACCCGAATTTTGCTTGATCAGATTGTTCTAACAGTTACAAAAATGTCATCACAATGGAGCATAAAACAAGGTTCAGTTATTTAACAGTAAGATTGGACAGACTTTCTGTACTCTTCTTGAAGGCAAGAAAATTCCTGCTCTTTCTACTCACACTAATATCCAGTTTTATTAATATAAAAATATTTTAATAAAACTACAGCTAAAGAAATAGTCTAGAACATCTAGCTGCAAACTTTTTTCCTATTAATAAAATGACACAGATAGAAGATATTCATGACTTTCTTGTGGTCTCCTAAAAAATCTCAATCAGATTTGTTAATGTCTAGTTCACGTTCATGATCTAATCTGTTAAAATGCCCCAAGTCCCATCACGAAAGAACATCTTGCAAAATTACAAAGATGAGCTTTTCCAAGTTCTTAATATTCTTGCAATGGATGCATCTACATTTCTATTTTTTTGTGCTTTATGATTAATTATGATATTAGTTAACTCCTCTATTTGATCTGTACCACTGAGAAAAAGTAGAGGAAGAAAATGTGAAAGTTAGTTACTGCTGGAAGACTTTGCCTTTAGCTTGCGGTATGAAAAAAAAGGTAGTAGTTTTTAAATCCTCTGAAAAGAAATAGCCAGAAATCCAAAAGTGGGTAGAGACTTCAGAATTTGCCAGCAGATCCCACTAGTTTAGTATTTATAATCCAATCTGCTGGAGTTTATGAGGCAGAAGAGTGAAAAATGTGTGACTCGCCTAAGGCTAAAAACAAAAGAAAAGTGCCTCATTCTAACTTATAAGACTTATAGACCAATAAAACTAATGTGAGAAATATCATCCTTCAAAAATGAATACATGTTCATCAATAAGTTTAATCTCTAAAAATGATCTTGTTCTGAGAAACAGATTTTAAATTTTAGACTACTTGTTTGGTTATATTCTCTATATTTATTTGATGCTGGGAGGTGTAAAATGATCATCAAACTAGTCACCAAATCTAATGGATTTGAATATTGAAAGGCAGATTTATTTGGTACTGACATGCTGTTGTTGAAATGATGTTAACAAATGGACACCATATGCTCCTGAGGCTACTCTTTAGAAATGTAAATTTTATTTTGCATACTTTCCAGTAATAGAAGATTACTATTATCTATTCCGACATCTTAGGGAACAAGACAGGAACCAACTTGGACAGGGTGCTTTTCCATCTCAGTATATGCTCACACACACAAATACTCAGACTGGGACAATTTACATATGCCAATGAACCTCACATGTGCATCTTTGAGATGGAGAAAACTGAATTTTCTGGAGAAAATCCATGCAGACATGGGAAAAGCAGATAAAGTCCATGTGCACAGTTAATATAATTTTATAGAAAGTCAATATATTTGGGGTAAATGAATAATCGGATGACCTTTTTTATGCATCAGAGATAACTGCAATATTTGCAGAAGTGTTAGCTTGTAACTTGTACTTGAATATCATTTTGTTTAAAATAAACTCAACATATGTATTTGAGTGTGTGTTTTTATACACACACATATGCAAATATACACACATATGTATACTAGGGTATATGTATGTTATTATTTATGCATTGATACATTTTTCAAGTTTATCAATACATAAAAACTTTCTATAAAAGACTTTCTATGAAGCTATATTAACTGTGCTTATGGACTTTACCTGCTTTTCCCATGTCTGCATGGATTTCTCCAGAAAATTCAGTTTTCTCCAACTCAAAGATGTATATGTGAGGTTCATTGGCATATGTAAATTTTCTCAGTCTGAGTGAGTATTTGTGTGTGTGAGCATATACTGAGATGGAAAAGCACCCTGTCCAGATTGGTTCCTGTCTTGTACCTTAAGATGTTGGAATAGATAATAGTAATTTCCTATTACTGGAAATAATATCCATACCCAAATAACAACTTTAAGTTTAGCCCATATCTAGTTTAAGTAATTTAGCATTCTTAAAATTGTTAGTCTAAGTTGCAAGAATGTTATGATTAAAAAAATCACAGGAAAATAACTTAGTTGGCTTTATTCTGGGTAAATCATAGACATGTTTGGAACTATCAGAATGTATAATTATTTTCCTCCCAAACATACAAAATTAGAAGCAAATATGGATCTTGATGCTTTGAATGGTAAATAATGGTCTCTAATATCTAAGTCCTTTGCATTTTCTTTCTGTTCTCTGCTAACAATTCCAAATAAGAAACAGTTCAGTGTGCTTTACACAAAACTTGTCAATAATTTGTAGGTAAGAAGTCAGGAGAACAGCAAAAACTGACATTTTGAATAACATTTTATGTTGTCAAATACCAAAGTCTAAATCTTAAAAAGCATGTTGGGAGAACATTTTTAAATTGCTATGGCTATCATACTTTAATTTATTTTATGTGCACCTTTCTGTTGTTGCAAATGATTTGAGTGAATAGACCCTGCTTGACAAGCCTATTTTAGCATCAGAACAGCAATGAAGAATAGATCATGTCAAAGAAAAAGTTGTTGAAGACACCATTTTTTGTAAAACTTCAAATTGGATGGAAAAATTTGAGAGAAGACAAATCCAATATTTCTCTAAAGCACTTAAACTGTTTTTATTGTATCACTGGAAAAATAGAACACAGGTCCTGTAAAATACAGCAATATGTGACTTTCTTTGGAATGTGGAAAGCAATTGCAAAACAAAGCTTTTTGATGCACAATTGAAAAAAAATGACTGGAGTCAGATGCTGCTAAAAACCTGGATTAGTCCCCTATTAATAATGAAATATTGGGCAAATTGTTTAACATTTATAAGCTTCATGTATATAATTTTCAGAGCAAAAATATATTGGAAGTAAAATATTTAACAGGGTTTTCAACATATAGAACTCCCATAATATGAGTGACATTTGGAACTAGTAATATTTGTTGTGGTAGAGGTGAAGTGTTCTGAGTTTACTAAGAAATAAAGAAATCTTTTAAGAAATAGTAATAGTAGAGGATCTTAAAATACTTATAAATGGTAATATAAGGCACATTTTAGGGAGCCATTTTGGTTAAAATACAGAGTCCTCTAAAGGTTCAAAAGACAATTGCCTTAGTAATTACTACACTTTTCATAAAGTGTTACTTTCTAGATATTTTTTCCTCAATGACGTGAATAAATATACATGGCTATGAGACTCTAAACTTAGTTATACATATTAAAAGGAAAATAATTTAAATTTTGCTCAGCTCAATTCATTCTTTTGCATATTCTGTGGGTATTTAATTCATACTGAAATGTAGGCCATGCTCATAGAATAACTGACTTTGTCCAGGGCAGTGTTCTAGATTTCATTAGAGTACTAGGGTTTAGATGAAGTGACCAAGGGTCAACAGAAGTGAGATGAGGAAAACATGAAGATATCATCTCTAGAGGCAATACCAATTGGAATAGAATTATTTATTCTTATGAATATATATATATATGATATTTCCTGCTTATTTCTTTTTTAGAAAGTTGTAATAGATGACTGTAGGATAAGATCCAACACCTTGCATGTCAAAAATCATCCAAAATGAACAAAGACAGAACACAACTTAACATAATTAATGTTACATGTGAAAGTCCATAGCCAACAGCATACTCAGTGGGAAAACACTGAAAGCTTTTCCTCTAAGATTGGGAACAAAGCAAGGATGTCCAATATAATTGCTATTATCAAATGCAATGTTGGAAAGCCTAGCTAATGCAATTAGATTAGCAAAGGACATAAAAGTTCCCCAAATTTGAAGGGAAGTAGCTCAACTATCATTAAATGAGGATGACATTATAATATATCTTAAGAAACCCAAAGATCCCAATAAAAATATTCTAGAAATAATAATGATTATAGTAAAGTGGCAGGTTACAAAATTAATATACAAAGATCTGTTGCATTATTATATGTAAATAATAAACTAGAGGAAACAGCTCAGAAAAAAATCCCATTTATAATTACATAGAATGTTAAAAATATTCAGAGAAAGACACGTGTACTAAAAACTGTAAGACATTGTCAAAAGAAATAGACACAAAAATGAAAGACTATTAGATGCTTCTGGATTGCAATAATCAGTATTGCTCAAATTGACACAATAACCATCAATCAAAATCCAATCATATTCTTTAAAAAATATACCAAAGATCATGGTATTTATTTGGAAAAATAAAAGGCGTGAACAGCAAAAACAACTTCATCTCCAAAAAGGACAAAAATGGAGGTGATATATTCTGAATTAAAAATATACTGCAAAGCAATTGTTATCAAATCAGCATGTTATTGTAATAAAAGCAGGCACAGAGATCAATGGAATAGTGATGAGATCCCAGAAATGAACCCACAGATATCTAAACTAATTTATGACAATGAAGCTGAGGACTTGCAATTAAACAAGCATAGTCTCCTAATAAATGGTGTTGAGAAAACTGGACAATCATTTGCAAAATAAAGTACATACCACTCTAGAAACATACACAAAAATTAATTCAAAATATTTAAAAAGGCTTAGATATTAAGCCCTGAAACCATAACATACATAGAAGGAAACATAGATGTTATGATTCTTGATGTCCTAAGGTTCGTGTTTGGGAATGTGACTCCATTGTTAAGGGAAACAAAAGAAAAATATTTAAATGGACTTAGGTTGAACCCCCAAGCTTCTGCAGAGTGAATGAAATATCACATAAATAAAAAGACTTCCTACTGATGAGAGAAGATATTTGTACATCATACATCTGACAAATGGTTAATATCCAAAATATTTAAAGAACTGATAAAACAAATAATATTGGACAGAAAAATCTAAATATATACTTCATAAAGAAGACATACACACAGCAACAGACTCTTGGTAAGGTATCTATCATCTCTTACTAATGAGAAATGCAGAACAAAACGAGATAATCACCTCAAATCTGTAAAATGGCTAGCTTCCAAAAAACCGAAGCAAGTGGTGAGGATGAAGAGAAAAGGGAATCCTTACACACCATTGGAGGGAGTGTAAATTGGTGCAACCATTATGGAATCAATGCTGATATTCCTCAAAAAAAATAAAAATAAAAATTCCATATGATCACACCCACTTTTGGGTATTTACCTCAAAAACTGAGAGACTAATTTGCAGATATATATGCAACCCCATGTTGAATTTCAGCATTATTTAGAATATCCAGGGGCTTGGAATTATATAAATGTCATCAGCAGATGACTAATTAAAGAAGATTTGGTATATATTCAACAGAATACAATGCAACTGTTAGAAAGAAGCAATCCTGAATTTGAAAGAATGTAGATAGGCCTTGTGAGAATTATGTTTAGTAAGATAAGTCAGAAGGAAAAGACAAATATAATATTATGTGAATCATTTGTGTTCTATAGAGAAATTAAACAAACAAATTAACCAAAATGAACAAAACTTTACTTTCATTCTCTAGAATGAAATTAGTAGCTACCAGAAAGGAAGGGGAAAGGGGTAGACAAATCAGGTAAAAGTGGTTAATTACATGGTGAATAACTGAGTTGAACTTTCGTGGTTAACTTATATAATGCTATGATCCATAGTTCCTTCAATAACATTAAGAAATTAAAGTTGTCATACAGTGATATCTTATATAAAAGCCTTTTTTGTTTAATTTTAACTTATTTTCTCTTGCAATTATATATAATATTTATGTAAAGAGGTATGTATATATTCAGATGCATATAGTTACCCACCCACAAAATATTTCCCCAAAAGAATAATAAAAATATTGAACTTTCATTCTAATGCAAGAAAACCAAAAAATTAAACACCAACTTAAATAAATGATGGATTTATTTATCTCAAGCAAAATGAAAATTCGTGTAGAAAACTTGATATTAGTATAGTGGAATGAGTTCTTGGGATCCATGTCCTTTTCTTTTCCTATTCTGTTACCTTTAATATCTGACTTTAACTTTTCTGTTCTAAAATCAGTCACTCTGCTTCCAGAGATCAGATCTCTAATCCAGGCAGATTCTAGTGAGAAAGGTAAATGGGTTAGGGGTGTCATACTGATTCCATCCATCTTTAATACACTTTCCTAAAGACCTACCAAGGAATTTTGGGTTATGGTTTATATGTTAGAACTGGGTTCTTGGCTACCCCTCATGCAAGAGTAGAAATTTAATATGATAAAAGAAGTCAAGATAACTAGACTGTGCATGATTTTTGAATAATCATCATATTTGCCACAATAAAGCCATAATTCAATTACTTTAAAATTATGGATATATTTCATTACTTATTCCTTGATAAGTGAAATTATTTTATGTTAGTTTTGGCAATGCTGGTAATATGCAGGCATTTAATAATAACAAAATTAAATTAGAGAAATTAAAAAATAAGGTTTCCTTGTATTTAGAAAAATTTATGCCCTAGGACATTTGTAACAAACATGATATTTTTCAAACAAAATGATTTTAATGTTTTTTTAAAGGAAAGATTCAGCTAGGAATGAAACAGTAGGCAGGTAGGAAGAGAGAGGAGGAAGAAACATTTTTTATTCTTATATAGTTGCTCATACTGGTTTTTCCCTTTCAGGTCCAGAACTTGAAACCAGAGGTATGTGGATTGTCCACTAGGATATGATTGACCTAACCATTGCTCTGTTAGGGCACACCATAATACGCTGCTTGAAAATTAAAATAAAAACAGCATTGATAGTCATTGATTATTTCAGTTTTTCTGTAGGCTAGCTAAAGAAGATTCTTAACTCTTCTCTTTGAAAAACTTTAAAGGATTGTCCAGTTTCACTGCTGTGACTGAGACTGTGAAATATTTAATAATGCAGAAAACATTAAATGATGATCAATCTTTTCAAACACAGTCAAGAGCTGAAAGTTCCTACTTACAGAGGTCTTCAAAAGCAACAAAAATAATTTCAAAGTCGCTCTCCCAATTACTAAGAATTACCAAGTCTTTGAATTCTTCCTGTGATCCTGGTTCACAAATGTTAACATCCGTACCACCATTTACTCATTTTAGTACCCCATGCAGGCTACAGACTGAGAAGATGTGAAATGTTTATTTTGTTTATCTTACCTGTCCTCTTATTATTTTTATTAGCAAACAAATATATGGTGTGAAAATGGTAGAGAATATTTTATTAAATATGTTTAACTGGAGTAAAAATATATTTTATGACCTCTGCTAAATTTGATGAAAAAATAGCCACTAGACTGCTGTGCATGTGGCTAGGGAAGAGGTCTGTGTCCTGAGTGGGTATGGGGAGTCACGTGAGAAGAAGCTGAGGGACACTGATTATCTCACATCTTGAGTCGGGTGATCGGTTGCAACTTAAATTTTGAAATACTTGGTGTGGCTTGAACTCACACAAATTGGTTGAGGGAGCGAGTTTTGTACACAAATGAAGAGGAAAAAGTGGTGGACCAAAGCAGATGTACCAGCAAGCCTAAGCTCGTATTTGGCGAACTATTTTTGAAGAAATTAATTTTGAAAGTACAAATATTTTCCTTTAGTTGTAATAATGACACCCCCTCCCCTTCTCCAGTAACCTTACCCTAATGTCTGGAACATGTGTAGTTGCTTTACATGATTACATAGGTGTGAACTATAAGGATCTTGTTAAGGATCTTGCAGTGATGAGCTTTTCCTAGGTTATCAGGTGAGTCCAACATAATAACATGAATTCTTGTGAGGGAAGTTGGAAAGCTAGAATCAGACAAGACTGACAATGGAAGCAGAAATCAAAAGGGGGAGAAAATGATACACTGCTGATTGTGAAGCTGGAGAGAGTAATCGAGTCAAGAATGCAAGTAGTCTTGAGAAATTGAAAAAGGCAAGGAAATGGATTCATCTCTAGAACCACCTGGAGAAAGTCCTGCTAACACCTGGATTTTAAGACTGCTGGCGCCCCCTGTTGGAGCAGCGTTTAGGTCTGCAGGCTCTGGCCAGTGAAGTTCAATTCACATGGATCCCAGAGACCCAGGTTTGTGTCTCTGTCCAGGGGCCTTGGGGCTGGGGTGGGGAGAACAACCAAGATTAACAAGTAAATAAAAACACTTCTTCCTCCTCTTTCTTCCTGCATGATTTCCTACTCACCTTCATTCCTGTCTGCAATTTTTCTTAAAAAAAATGAAAAAGACTGCTGACCTCCATATTTTGAGATAAAAACTTTGCATAGTTTTAAGCCAATAAATTGGTGACAATTTGGCACAATAGCATTAGGAAACACATATAGTTTTAGACTATGAGGAACGGTAAGAATTTCTGTGCCTGGTGCATCTTAGTTTCCAAAACTTTCCCTTCCAAGTCCAAGTGCACCTGAATTGTACAGCCTTCAAATGAAGGGTTTTCTTACCATAACATATTCCCTTTCTCCAACACTTGTACTTATTATTAAGTATGACACACAATTAGCATTTTCTTTTTGAAAAATATTATCTTTCCTTAAGTCCCATTTTTCATTTACCTCATAACTAGCATAGGTACTTCAACAATACTGCTACTGGCTACAAGACTGTAATATTATTCTATTTTTTATGAGCAAACCAAATACAGGTTTATTGTATTCTAAAGGTCAGTGCACAATTATTGGGGTTACTAATGGACTTTAATTTTTTATGGGACTTTCAGAAACTTGTAGTATATTCAATCTGCGTGTGCTATAAAAATAATTTAACAATTGGCAGTATTTCAAAAGTCTTAAAGAAAACACTGCCTGGACAAAAAGCCCTAGTTAGCTGTGAGATGTCTCACCCAGCGAGGTTTCACTTAGGCTGTGTTGAGGAGTTTTCATGTTGTAGAACAATTCTGTGACAGAAATAGAAAGCAAAGGAACAGTATATGTGGCTATAATCTGTGGGAAAACAAAGTGATTTGGTGATTTTACTTCTGCCATATGTTTGTCTTTACATAAATTGAAAATGTAACAGAGAAACTGTACCACTATAATTCAGTATTCTTCATTGCATTGTTTATTGTAAAAGTAGCAAAACATTACTTCAAAACCAATTCTATATAATTATTTCAATTTCTGCTACCCTCTATTCATGATTTTGATTATGCCTGCTCAAAAGTTTTGCTGATTATTTACATGCTTCAACATGGGTTTTACGCAACATTTTTTTTTTCCTTTAAGATGAATGAGATATACAATAAGTGGCAATATAGACAATCCTAAAAAAACCTTGAAATTACCCCACAACTGAACTTAAAATATGTACTTCCTTGCTGCAGGACTACAAAGAACCAAATTTAAAAAAAAAAGTCATCTTTTAACATCAGAAAACTGTATGCATATTGTTCAAATAGTTATCATAGAAACTATCTACGTTTTCTATATGCCTCAATATACATTTTTCCCCTGGTGTTACATTTGATGTTTAATTAATTAATTCATTTCATTAACGAAATGAAGTTTAATTTTACTTGGACACCATTTAAATACTATGCTATGATATTTGATCAATTAATTACGTATTTATTTCATATTATATATTGGTTCAGCTATATATTTGCTATATATTTTATTTATAAATATCTATGTGGGATTGTGTGCATGCCTTTGCTTATATACCTGTGTATGTGATCATACTCCAACATTTCTAATCTAGAAACCAGATATTTATGTAAACAAATTCACAAATTTATAAATATTTTTATCATTGAACTTCGTGTCTTTTAAACATATATTGTAATCATTTCTAAATAATATCTAATAATTTCAATTATAAATTAAATTAGATAATAAATGTGAACATGGTAATAGCATTTTTTACAACGGGCTCTAAGGAAAGTCTTCTTTTTGGCTATATGATGTGCTTTATTGGAAACTGAAGTCTGCTTTTACTTTCTTCTACATCAGTCACAAAAAAACAGGAACTATCCTTGTTTAAGCCTAAAATTCAGACAGGCTCATTGGCAAGTTAGGGGTCTGAAGGTTTTGACAATGCTCTTTCTCTTGTTAAAGTTTATTACCTCTTTCAAAGAATCTTTAATAGTGAAATCATTTCCTCTGTGTATAAGTTCATGACAAAGTCAAATGAACTGTCACACAGTATTAATGGTTCTCCTGGGATCAACTACAAGATGTCTCCAGAAGTGCTTCACCAAACAGTATACTGAGATCATTACTAAAACGTCATCTGAAAACACTTTATTATATAGTGATTTGTTTGTTAGGACCCATGAAGACGAAAGCCTGGAATGAAGTGTGCCCGGTGGAGTAGCCACTAGATCAATTGCCTCCAAAGGAGCACAGGCCACATACCCCGAGCTTCAAGTCATGGGTCTGTGAGGAAACATCCACTGTGAACAACTAAATAAAAACCGAAAAACTAAAAAATAAAATACTTCTTCCTCTTCTTTTGGCCCTCCTGCCTGTCAGCTTGCTTTCATTCCTGCCCGCACCTCTCTTTTAAAAATAAATAAATAAGCCTGGAATGCGTTTGTTACAGGTAGATATGGAAATTCATTAAACAATGAAATTTAAAATTCAAATAAATGAAATATAGGGATACCAAAAAAGGGTTGGCGGGGAAGCGGGCTTTGGTAAATGAAAGCAAGTCTGGGGAAATTTTGATATTTGTTGCCGAGACAAAGTGGTGTCTCATCATACCAATTTGTTTACTGCATGTATTCACAGCTACACTGTGTTTTACAATCTTGCAGTTGTCTGTGGTCACTTACCTCAGTTCTGGCAAAGGGTAAGTAGGTAGCAGTTATTTGAATCACTTCCAGGTTTCACATGCAAAACTCTTCCATGTTTGCTGCACTCTTTTCCCAATCCTCCAGCTCACATGCTCGCTGATTATTGATGACCTGAATAATATTGGAAGATTGTTGAAGAGCCCTTTCAGCTTTGAGCTGTGTGCCCTTCATGACCAATGAGGCTGAATATTCTCCCCTTTCCCACCTATCAAGAATTGGACATATATGAAAACTTTTAGTATGTAAACTCACCAAGACTGAAAAATATTTCCATTTAACTAGTCCATATATCAAGTAGAATGACTAGACTTCCTCTTTCTTTAAACAATATATCAATTAGATTTGAATATCATACCTCCTTATTTTCACCCCATATCTTTGATGATCTTTTTTAGTTGAATTTGAAAATTCCTACTATGCTTACTAAATTTTAACTACTGACATTCTAGTGTTTAATCCATGAATGAAAACTGCATGTTTATTTAAACCCAAGACTTTAAATGTTATCTACATGACTATGACTCCGAAATTTTCATCTCCATTCTAATAGCACTGCTGAACTACAGTCTAATACAATCTGTTATTTATCTTATACACTTGGATGTTTAATGCACTTCTCAAAAATAGCATATTTCCAAAAACAGGAAAGATATGGAAAAAACATGTTTCCCCATATCATTCCTGCTTACATACCTGCTTACATACCTGCTTAGAATCTATTTATATTTTAGAATAGAACATCATTCATCCAATATTCATGAGGTTTTTCAGGAGTTCTTGACATCTTTTCTGCACACCAACATATAGTCACATCAACTTCTGTTGATACACCCTTTAAAATTTGTCCTGTAGTTGACACTGATATGCTTATATATACATATACACTGTAACTGACTGCACTGGACTACATATTTTAAATGATATGATTTTGTTAGATTTGAATTATGTATACATTGTGAGGTCAACATCTCAGCTAAGATAAGATTTTGTGTAACTCATTATTGCTTGTTTTTGAACTCCAAATAAATAGAACCATACAGTGTATATTTTGGAGTAGATAGTGTCTCATTTCTTTCTCTAAGCATGTCTGAGTCACCCATATTGCTGTATTTAAGCATAACCTTTTTTAATTAAAAATTGAATTGCTATGTCATATTCCACTCTAAATAAATGATTTATTTCTATATTCTACTATAATACATTTTAGTTTATATTCAGATCATTTTCCTTATTTTGTTATTATGAATAAAACCTTTATTTAGCTTTCTGTATGTGTCTTTTTGTGTACATATTTTGGTGAAATTAAATTCCTGGGAATATACCTAAAAGTTAGCTTTCTAGGTTATGAGTAGGTATATGTTTAGTTCTAGTAGAAACAGATACATATTTTTCCATAGTTAATTTAATGATCTGCATACCTACCAGCAATGCAGGAGTGTACTGGTATTCAACATCCTTGCCAACCTTGGATATCATTCTTTTCGAATTTTGTTCATTCTAATAATTGCATAGTGTTACCTCTTTTTGGTATTTGTTTATTTTCCCAGTGTAATGTTGTTTGATGTTAAGCCACATTTCATATGCTTATTAGTCTTTTAAACATCTATTCTTATGAAATATCAATTGAAAAGTCTTTGGATCCTTTAGAGTTGATGATTTTGTTTATTCATATGAATTTCTAGTATTTAAATATTGTAGATATAAATTATTTCACTACTATGTTTATTGCAGGCATCATTATCAGTCATCACAACTGGGAAAGTGAACTAAGTAAAAAGAAGACATTAAAAATTCAGGTAATTTATCACAAGCGGGATGAAAAAAATTCTTACAATCAATACGAGAAGAAATCTTATGATAACTACACAGAGTACAAGGGTGATCAATACTGATTATCACAGAAAATTAAGTTGACAAAGAAAACATTACTGAAGGGAAGGTGAATGTTGTGATTAGACTTTAAAAACCTAGACAAATGAAAAAGAAAAAAAGAAAATAAGAAAGGTAATTTCTAGAATGGAGAATTGTTAATATACTATGTGGCTTAGAATGTAATATCAATCAGTATTAAAATATCAAACATTATCTTTAACTACAATTGTGAGATAATGACATTAGAAAGTTGGAATGACAAGTGATATAGTAAAACAGTAAGACATTATCTCCCAAGACAAGTCAATAATGTCTAAAATTGATTAATCCAAGTATACTTACTTACACTATTAAGCAATGTGAAGACTAAAACTAGGAAGAACTGTTTGCTCTGGGGAACCAGATGTGGTTACATGAAGGAATGGATGGAAAATACCATGTTGTATCTGTTTGAAAAAATGCAATTATACAAAAATTAAAAATCAGCTATAAGAAATTAATTTATAATTATTCTACTACAATTATTAGAACTATGTGTTTAAAATCTGAGGACTCAGATGACAAAGAACAAAAGCTGAGATGAACAAAGAAGAAAGAATGTAGCAATGGGGATACGCTTTGCTAAGTTCTTGTAACTGAATGCAATCAGTACAGACTAACTGAAACATTATTTAGGTTTAAATTTGGAAAACGTTTCACTCTAATTTTGCTCTTTTTGTTTTTACTATTTCATTTTTAAAAGTTCTGATTTGGAAAGGTTTTCTTCAGTAAAACATTAAATTTACTTGTTGGAAAGAGTTTGTTTTATTCAGAGAACTGTTACCAATTATTTTGGATTTAAGTTCTTGTTCTTAAAAGGTTGAATTGTTAAACAGAAAAGAACTATGTTTTCATTTGTTTTGTTTTTATTATATGACTATATTTTGTTAGATAATGAAAGTTTATTTCCTTGAGATAAATAAATGTATGGTTATTTATTCTCCCACTTACTGGATATCGTAAGCTTATGGCTAGAAATGCTAAGCATTTATGTGAGAATCTGTGTCCCTCTTAAGCACTTAATAACTTGTGGAGAAGACTTATTTTTCCTTCGGTGACTGTAAGCATCCCTCATTGTAAACTGTTGTCTTCGAGACATTTCATTTAAATCTGCAGGTTGAAATTTTATTTTTTGAAGATAATATATTGCTAGATCATTAAAGTTACTTAATAGATAAGACAGAAAAACTACACAGGTATATAATTATGCCTTACATTGGTTCCTTACAAATATCAATAATTACTTAGTGATATAAATATATCCCAGTATGTTATAAACACTTTTTCCAATTATAATACATGTTCTCTAATGTGATCTGTAGTCTACTGTAACTTTATTAGCTGATCTCAAAACCTGCTGCGGAAACTAAAAAAAAAAAAAAAAAAAAAAAAAAATCATTAAATTAATTTTATTAGAACATAGCTTCTTTCATTGACTAAATGTCCACCAAAGACTTACTACACAAAATATTAGGTATGAAATGAGTACATTAACCTAGAATAATCATGATATTGTTGAGCACACAACACTGAAGAAAACAATCATAAATCCATTCTTTCCCTATTTGTTTCAAATACCTACTGAACTCAGATTACAGAAAACTCATTTTTTCCTCAGGTGAAGAAATGTAGGGGTTTCACTTAAATTCACAAATTCTTTTCCATTCCATTCTTTGCCTATACACGATGTCTACAACAGTTGACCAGTAGAAACATAAATCCCATCCTGTTATCATTGGGATTCATTCTTAGAAAAAGCATAATATTTAGCTCATCAATGCAGTTATTGCTTTTGACCTAGATAAGCCTGAGACTGTGTATACTTCAAGGGTCACAACACTGAGAAAGAGTCAAGCATCTCTTTATTTTCCCCCTTTATTATGTGGTGGAATTGCATAGGGGAAAATTTGCCAGCTATTGCATAATTAATATCACATATATAATAGAAAAATGATTGCAAGGCATTTGAAAGAATTGAGTATCACTGGACCATATTATGACTAAATTTCTTTTTTTATGTTTGGGAATTCTTTCTGCTACTTATGGAGGTTTCATGTTTAAAAAATAGTATTTTATGACAGTTTTTTTCCAGAAAAAGACTTCGATTATATCCAATGTATTATGTGTAATGATAATATCTTCCCACACACAATAAATCAAAATTTAGGTGAGGTAATTTACTTACTTTTTTATATTTAGCACTTTAAATGGGTACCACTATATCAATGTTTTTATGTTGTAAAATGAATTATTGGGGTTTACTTAAGATAGACATAACCTGTTTCCAGCACTGAGCAAGCTGTAATTATCCTACATTGATTACTTTTACATTATACTGTAGCAGCTATTTAATAGCAACAAAAACTACACATTTAAAACATTACGCGAATTTGGAGCTTTCTGGTAGTGTACCATTTAGATCAAAAGCTTCTGAAGGAGTGCAGACCACATACCCCTGGTTTGAGTCCCAGGTCCAAGGATTAACAATTGTGTAAATAGCTAAAAAATGATAAGGCAAAATGATCCTCTCTCTACCTGCTTCCTGCCTACTAGCCTTCATTCCTGCCTGCAACTTTCCTTTAAAAAAAATTTCACGTGAATTTCTGAACAGTAAAATACCCTCTCATGTTGAAAATTTTGTAGAAAAATAATAAGGTGAACAAAATTTACATGGCATACACAAGCATGAAATTGAAATAAATTGCATATCAAATCATATGATTTTCATTATACCTAAATATTATATGTATTATGGTAAACAAGCTACATAGCTAGGAAGAATGATTTGTTGTGAGTCTCTCATAAGCTTTCTCCCAGGCAATGTTTCTTTCTTTTTTCTCTTAAAGTAGTATAGCACTAAGGAACAAATATTAAAAGTTGGTAGATCATTCAACGCCTGCAAAATAGAAATCATTTGGTTTCTGTCTATTGTGTTTAGTTTTTTCTGAATGCATATATAATTTGTACTGAAATTTTGCATCGTCAATTTTTATATCATAAGGTGTGTTATGGGATCAGCCTGTTGGATGATTAGAGGAATGACAACATTCTTAGTTTTGAGACATTGTAATAAATTACAACAAAAACGGTGACATAACTGTCTTTATAAGAAATAATGAAAGCAGGTGAATGTCTAAAGTGATATTTATGCAGACATGAAATTAAGAATATTTACTCTGAGCCACTTTAAATTATCACAATGTTAGAACTGTTGCCAAGAGAATTCCTTATTTTACAAACATATATATAGATATATACATACATATATCTATATCTATATATATTCTTATTATATCCCTTTAACTGCTATGGATTGGAGGGAATAAAAACATATGTAACTCATTTTTTCCTCACGAGATTACATTCTTCTGCTGAGGTAGCAAAATATGTTAACTACGTACAGATGAAAATAGTTTATTGTATTTGAGACAGATGTGTTATTTGAATGCTTGTATTAAAATTCTGATGCAAACACTTATAAAATAAATTATGCTTGACAGTATACATTTTTCTGATGGCCAGGTTTATTGTTGAATAAGGAAATAACTTTTTCTTCTGACACCTTTGATACCTTTCACACAGGTTTTACTCTCTCTATCATGTTATTCTTGACTATTTTATACGGTTGCTTGAGGGTCAGATGCAATAAGCAAAACTGTTTTATAAGTAGTAAAGCTTATTATAATATTAGTTTTAATTTTCCACTCTTATACAATATTAATGGATATTATTTTGAGAGGCTTACATATTATTTTTATCAAACTGGTATTTTAAAATTGAAATAGTGATATTACTGGATTCATTGTTTCTTTTTTATGGTTTCTAGATTGAGTCATTTTTCCTTTTATTAGATTTTCAGGTATTTGTTGTTAAAGACTAGTTTGTTATATATATGTATACATATAATTTAATATGGAGCTAAAAATCTCTTTTACATTTATTTTTTCAGATAAATGATTTCATGTCAATTATACCAAAAAGATGGATATTATGATTTTCCTGCACTTATATTGCCATACTATCTTCAAACTACAAATATTACTATACTATCTCATGTCTAAACATGTTAGATTTATCACATTCTCATCAACAATATATTCTATATTTTAATGTATTTAAAAATACTTGCTGAATTCAAAACCAGCATTTTAAAAAAATTCCTTGATCATGTATTTAACAATATAATGTTTATAGTATATTTTGTAAGATTACACCTATAGAAATATATTTATCTTTATTTTATAAATATATAGACTGTCTCACATTTAAGGTTAACATATTGGATGACAGTTTTCGTTTTAATTTTGTTCTTTTTCATTTTGCAAAATATTAAGGTTTTTAGTTGAAGATGGACTCATTTATTTGCATAAAGAGTATAATGCTATCAAACATTCAATGCAACAGTCTTTAATTAAGTCCACTTAGAATTGCATGTATCTAATATTTTAAAACTATGAAATTCATGATTTAATTTACTATGTATAGTTATACTTTTCAGATTGTGACACTTTATGTAAAACAAGGCAAATTTTTTCTCCTCCTATATGAACATCTTTTGATATTTTTCTTTATTCTATTCTTTTGTTTTTTATGAATGCTTGATTTTTGATTGATTTAATAATAATGATATAATGGACATAGTTATAATATTCTCCATTCTGCTTATAGGTGGTCATGGTTCTGATTATTTTCACCATTATTTAAACAAATGCTGGGCCTATCAAATGGGTAAAATGCCTAAAGAAATAAAAGAGGCTGTTTTATTTTCTCTACCTCTATTGCCTTCTTGAGAGATTTGTAAATTTGAGTCATTTGAATGTTAACTGCTAAAAGTTTTGTGTTATCTTCATTCAGTGAAGTAAAAGATGGTCAACCAGATGAAAAGCGACTGCAAGAAGAGAGTGTTATAAAAAAACTAACATGATAATCTCACATTTAAATGAGAAACCATGATATATATATATATATATATATCTGTATATGTATGTATGCTGATTTAGACACATTTTAAGAAAATAATTTTCAACTACTTTTAAATGACCCCAGAGTTTGGGATATTGAACATTGTTCTAATTATGGTTTGCCGTAGGTATATGAACAACAAATTTATGACAAATGGGACAAAAGCATACAATGAAGACAGAAAATTCTCCTCAATAAATGATGTTGGGAAAACTAGACTACTATCTAAAACCATATACTAAAATTAACTAAAAATGTCTTAAAGACTTGGATGTAAGATCTAAAATCAGGAACTATATAGGGGGAAACATAAATGACATGCTCCTTGACACTGCTTTGGTGATGTCTTTGGGAACTTGATGCCAAACACTAAAGAAACAAAGACCAAAATAAACAAATGGGATGATATAAAACTAAAACCTTTTTGCCTAGGAAAATAAATTATCATCAAAAGGAATAGACATCCTATAGAATGAGAGAAGATATTTGCACATCATATGTCAGACAGGAGTCAATATCCTAAAAATATAAAGAGCTCATAAAATACAATAATAGCAACAAACCATAATGATTAATAAATTGACCAAAGATCTGAACAGACACGTCTCCAAAGAAGACATACCGATGTCTAACAATCATACATAAAGATGTTCATCATTTATTATTATTAGGGTAATACCCATCAAAACAATAATGAGCTATCACTTCACACCTTTAAGAATGACTGTTGCAAAAAAGACTGGAAACTATTAGAGAGGATGTGGGGGTGGAGGAGTGAACCTTTGTACACTATTGGTGGGACTATAAATAGGTGCAGTAATTATGGAAAACAGTAGGAGTTGTCTCAAAAATTAAAAGTAGATATTTTGGATGATCCATTTATCCTACTTTTGGTTATTTATCTAAAAGACACAAAAACATTAATTCAAAAAGATCTATGCATTCTTATGTTCATCACATTTTTATAATAGTCAAGAGACAACAATACCCTAGGTACCCACTGACAAGAAGTGCATACAAAAGAGCTGGTATATATACAAAAGAGGATACTACTTAGCTATAAAATAAGTGAAATCCAGATATTTTCAAGAACATGGACAGACCTAGAGGCAATTAGTCTGTGAAATAATTCAGTTTGGAGAAAGAAAAAAACACATGAATTCACTTATATGTGGTATATAGATAAACCAAATGAATAAACAAAATTAAAAAAAAAACTTTTTGATCATAACATGATAGAGGTTAGTTACCAGAAGGTATGAGGGAAGATGAGTGGGAAAATTGGGCAAAAGTCATCAATTTTATGGTGAAGTATAGAATTGGATTTTTAGTGCTAAATTGAATGTATATAGACTGATATGGTTTAATGTGATATACACTTGAGACTAGAATGTTACAATGTAATGATAGAATAAAAAGTTATAATAAATATGAATAAAAATAAGCATTAGTCTTTCCTCTTTTGATGATAAGAAAATGAAAAGGCAAACCACAAAACAGAAGATATTTGAAATGACAAATCTAACAAAGGACCTTTTCTCAGAATATAGAAGGAATTCTAATACCATAGTAGTAAAAAAAAGATTTGAAAACAGGCAAACCAATCTAAAAATAATAAACACACACATATATACTTGTCCAATAAGCACTTGATAAAATACCCAACATCATTAATCATTAGAGAAATGCAGATTAAAAGCATTATGAAATATCAGCACACTCTAATGAGCATGAAGAAATTTAAAGAGATTTGAGGATACAAAGTATTGATGATGATTTTGAACATCTGGAAATTTCATACCCTTTTGGTGACAATATAAAATGGTTTATCAATTTTAGCAAGTTATTTAGCAGTATATTAAAATGATAAACAGATATCAACCTTGGGGTCAATCATTTGACTCCTAATTATTTACCAAAGATAATAAAACTTATGGTAATGCAAGGATGTGTACATAAATATACATTGTTGTAATCACAACAGCTCAAAGTTGGGAACAAATATCTATCCACTTAGGTGAAATTTATTTTATCATAATACAGCTTTGAATACTGGCCTAAGACACAGTTTACCTTATGCTGCATTAAAGGGAAGAGAGAGCTAAATTCATTCAATCTCAGCAAAAGTGAGAACGAGGGTGAATATTATTTTTATTTTTTCTTTGAGCTTCTCCTTTTCAAATATTTCATAGTATCATACAAAATAGATATTTAATACTATTCCTGTTTATATTAAGACAATTTGCATGCCAAAATAGAGAAAAACTTTCTAAATAAATTGGCATCACTGCATGTGTGATTAAACACATACACCCAGTTTAATCATAAACCCCAACATATTTTTTATGCAAGTCACTGTAAGAACTCAGTTCACATGTGAGATAATATCTGTGCCCAAGCTAAAAGCCGAAATGACTGTAATATCAGTTTACCTATTTCTAAATAACTTGTTTTTGTACACAGTGAGGTGCCTATTAAATTCTTTTCCTATAAGAATGTTGGTGCAACAGTGTCCTGCTGCTTTTTTGTAAAGCTCACTTTCCTCTACCATTATATTTGTAACTGCATCATTACTGCTGCAGAACATGAACTTATGATATGTGGTGATGCTTTAAGGTAGAAGCACTGCAAATGAGTTGAAAGTCATAATACTTCCTTATCCTTGTCTTCAGTTTGGGGATTGAATATATTCTTTTTCTTTTCCTCTCTGTTTGCATGGAGCTATAAAAAATCCTGTGTTTTGGAATGGATCTTTATGTTTTTTCCAATATTTTTGGTAATAATATATTTTCATTTCCAAAGCTTCCCTCTGCTGTAAAAATTCAGGCTAAATTTTATATTGTACACAGAATTTTTTCTTATACAATAGAATGAAATAATATAAGTATTTTACATGACAAATAGTCAGCAGTTTCTGCATAGCTTTTCTGAGAGGGAGGAGCATTTCCATAAAGGGAGAAATAGAGAAAATTTCAATAAAGGCTATACCAGAAAATAAAATTGATATCTCTAATAAATCACCTTCAGTACTCCAGTGCCAAACAACATCTTGACTAAAACTGGAAGGAATATTATGAGAGTGCTCCAATTTATAATAATTTTGGTATATATATTCCATATAAAACACTAAAATCCTAGTAGTATTTGAAGTTGTACTCTGTAATTTTCATCTGTGTAAGATAAAGTTGTCTGAGCTTTTATAAACATCAAATAAGCAAGATTTTATCTAACTTATGTTTAAAAAATAGAACAAAAATAATAAAATTGTTAGCTATTTGGCAAGAGAATAACTTTCATAAAATAATTATTTTTAAACTTCTATGTATAAAATTAGAACTATAATTCTGATCTGATAACTTTTGAAATAGCTAACATTTTGAGTATTTACTATAGAAATACAATTTTAATTAGCAGTTAATACTACCTGGTAGCTTTAAAATCTAGTAAAGAGGATAGCTGGTTTTTTAAACTAAAGGAATGAAATTTGTACTTATACGAAGGGCTTTTAGGCTAGCTTGTCATCTGTTATAATCTAAATCAATACCGAATGAAATAATTCCTTGTTGTTATTTCTAATATCTTTATAGATATAGAAATTGAAGACTGAAGAGATTAATTTGGACAAGATTATTAAACTTGTAAATGACAAAATAAAAAATCCTGGTCTCTCTGACTCTCACCCTGAGAACCTTTTGGTTGTCAATTTTATATGGAAAGCTTAATTTGTCCCTGGAGATTACATCTATGTTCACGAAGGTATTGTTTTTGTTCCTCATCTTCACCAGGGTACACTTTTTATTTCAGGTCATGAACTTCTCTTGTTATTGAAACAATGTATCAATAACAATGATAGATCATTTTATCAGAATCTGTGCTAAATGCTTAAAAATTATTATATTTGGTCCTAAAATCTACTTCACCATTTCCATTTTATAGAAAAGATAACTAATATTTAGAGATAAAATCACAAAACAATGTTAAGTTGTGATACAAGTTAAATTAATCCAATGCAGAACTCAAAACAAGTTTTCAACCTGTAAGGCTTCTTTGCCTGAGAGAGTGATCCACTGAAAGAGTTTTTCACTTCTTCTCAGTTGCTTAAAAGAAACTCCTATCTAAATCTACAGATGCATGTTATTATTTCTGAAATCACAGAATATCCAAGTTTATGCCTAAAGTTTAGCTTGCCATGAATTACAACTGTAAAGAGAGAGTCAGGTCAGGAGCAGACAGACCTAGGGTCCAAGTCTGTTTCCCTCACTACTATTTACCAGGGGTAGTATAATTGGTTTCTCCACTTCCTAGTTTTCTCATTTATAAAAAGAAATTATGATTGTTCAATCTAACTCTCAATTTGATCATTAAATAGAATAATTCCTGCAGCCTAGTAAGATCTGCATCATTAGTCTCTTATTTCTTTTCACCACACCTTTGCTTATCTCCCACGTATGTCTCTTATTTTCTTCCAGGGACAACTTTCAAATTTTCTGACAATTGGGCTTAGCTAATGAAATTATGATGTCCTAAATATGTATTAGGTTATTTAGACTATTTGTATGACTAGTGGACAGATACATGCCTTTTGAGAGTGTGTATGTATGTGTGTGTGTGTGTGTGTGTGTGTGTGTGTGTGTTTTGTTGTTATGAAAGAACTTTGGCTGATTATATTAGCTTTTATTTTACCTGTGTAATGGCTTTCACTTATGGAGTGCTTGTAAATTACTAGGCTCTGTGCTAAGAGCTTGGTCTTCACTATTTGTTACTATTCTGTAAAAATAATGCAAACAAACCTGCTATCAATTTTCACTTTTTAAGTGAGAAAACTTAAGCTTAGAGTTGTTCAATATTCTCTTCCAAGATCTCATACCTCCTATGTGATGGAAGCTAGATTCAGATTGGGGTCCTCTATGTCTTCATTTTTAACCACTATAAATGAGTTCAACTTTTTCATATATATGTCATGTTCTATAAAAATTTGGATTTCAGTCTGGAGCAGTCCTATTTATTTTTAGATTTGTCTATATTTAAAATTTTAGCATTCAAATACTCTGACAGTACAGCTAGTGAGAAAATAAAACTCTGAATGACCACTTAGGATGTTCCACAGAAAACCATTTTACTTAAGAGATGTGTGTGGAAGCCTTCCAGGTATTCATCATCTTTTCCTGACCTGTAAGAGAGGAGTGACTAATTAATTTAATTACATCTTATTGTCACCCTCATCCAATTTGCTTGCTATAATTTAGTTCTATCCCATTTGCATAGCAAAGTCAATTTTCAAATAATATTCTCCTGTTTGATACTGGAACTACTTGATTCAATGAAAAATCTAACTACTTAATGTTTACTTCTTGGAGGTTGAAACTATAATTTCTATAGATTGGATAAATAAAAATTATTAAACACACATTAATGTACCAAGTTCATCTGTCACTTGAATTTACATAGTGAGATATGTGCATTGCTATTGCTATTTCAATGTTTTTCTCCAATCTTACACAGATTTTAGAAATTGAATTACCATTTTAAGTTAACATTAATAGATTATAAAAAGAAATCCTTCAAGTTGTCCTCTCTTTTTTTTTTTTTTTTTAGAAGAGCTAACAATTAACTTATTTAAATAAAAAGTACATAGAAAGCAGCATCTATATAAAGCAGAGTTACAGTGATACTTATAGGTCACCTGCAGATGTTCAATTTTGTGTGTGCAAGATAAAGTTGAGGTAATTCATTCAAAGGTGTATATTTGGAAAAGAGTCCAAGTGAGATGCCTACGAATTAAATATTTAACAAAATTTCTTAGATAAACGGAAAAGGTCATTTTGAAAATCTGTTTTGGTAGATTTTAACAGCTGCTCTATAAAATGTAATTGTAATTTAAACTGTGGTAGAAGACCTTTTCGCTGACCCCAGTGCAAAAGTCAGTCTGCCAGGAATTTTCCAGGGTATTACAGAGGCTGAGGCAATGTCCAAGGACAAACAAGCCTTGCCTCCCTACTCTGCAACTGTGCATAACTAATAAAAAGTAGCCAGCAGAAACCACAAGTAGCTAAGGGGGTGAATATCTGAGTATAAAAGGAGCTCCCCTAAAACCCTTGTTGCTCAGCTTTGGGTAACAATATGCCTGAGCCAGCACAGGTGCTTGCAATAAAGTGTTTTTTCTCTACTTTGAGGGCTCAGCTGTCAGTCTTCTCTCCATCTGGAGGCTCTGCCATAACAAAACAAGCTCCAATGCCACTCTGGAAAGATCTTAAGCTATTCAGTCTGTCACTCCTCAGTGCTTACAAGTAACGCACATATCGTTTTATGAGTTACTAGTGAAATTTCCCCAATTACTGCTTAATTCCATGGTCATTGTTACTTCTAATTGACACAAAAGTTAATTAAGATCCATGGTTTTGTGAAAAAGGAAAAAAAAAAAAAAACCACAAACCCAAAATGAAAACAAAGTCAAACTTAAAAGACTGAGTGTGCTAATCTAAATTCAAAATGATTTTACAAATTATCACCCTAATGTTCAAGGAAATAGCTTCTGATATGAAATTTCTAATATTTAAGATTAAAAAGTACCATGCATATTTCATAGATCTTCATTTATTCTAGTAATGGTTTTCGTTAGATTAGCTTAGACATATAAGTGAAATTTTAGAAAAGATCATGAAAATCTAGACCACATTTTATAAATATTCAATAATAATTTAGCAAGAATATGTAAAACTTTTACTAGACATAAAAATGTCAAACTGTAATATGATTTTTGTAATAATGACTCATTTTACCATGATAATCTGAATTATCCTTTTCATTATTTTAGAAATAAAACATTTGAATTGACATTCATGTCAAACTTTAATATTTTAATTGAATTGACATACATTATTATTTTATTTACAGTATCATGTTTTCACTAGGGATTTTTATCTTGTTTTAATAGATGGTGAAATTGTGACTCTAAAAATTTAAGTTGTTTAATTTTATTCAAATGTTAAAGAGAATGATAGGGAACTCAAATTCTGACCATTTAAAAATTTCTTGGTCTCTTATATTATGCTATTAAAGCCTGGAAGAATATGTCAAAGAAGCCACCTTGGTAGAGGGATCATTCTGAGCTTAAGATATCTGAAAAATAGTGCAAGAAAAGTGCTATGACTTCCCCTTTGCTTCCTGAAAGCAGGAGACAAAAATAATATGTGGAACATATCCTCCCTGTGTCATAAAGAAACATTCTTACCATGAGAGTTGGTGGAAAGAATTCCGCACAAACATTGAACATTGTTGAAATGACTTTTACTTCCTTTGTTCTCCTCATGTAGTTAATTTTTCACATTTGTTTCTCTGTGTTTCTCTGTGCCATTTCTTTTGGATCTTCACTTTCTTTTGATGACTTCCATGCTAAGCAAAATTTTGGTGAAATAAATGTGTATACTTTTCTCTTGCTAATCTGTCCTTTGTTACATAGCCCCAGCTATAGTTTAAGAGAGGCAAAGGAATATACCACCCAAGAAATGTTTGAGAAATGCTTGCTTAATTGATTATTCCCCCTCATTGGATCTCATTAGAAGACCAATAAAACCGTAAATGGAGTTTAAATTGAGCTAGAAATAGTTCTGCATGTGTAAGAAAGGTTTGGATAATTAAAGTCAATAAATTATGACAAGTAAAAATAAATACAAGCACTTACAACTTCGCAAGTACCATTCAGGATCATATTAGTTATCTGATGAAAATCACATGTGTGCCACTTTGGTGGATGGATAGAATGATAGCACAACATATGAACCATTTCTCTGTAATCTCAAGTCTCATGGACATAATTATTCCTTAAAGGGAGAAATAATTTAAATTTAGAAAAGCATGTTGAGAGCTGGGAATGACAGAAAAAGAGTAAAGAATGTGCTTCACAACTCAAAGCTCTCAGCTTGTGTAGGGACTTAAGTTTAAGCTTAGTGCTGATTCTGTGGTGCACTCTGAAGGGATGAGTCAAACCCTTAGAGATGTTACATTTTTGACATTTCATTAGCCACAGATCTTTCTTTTCTTTGCAGTAGAACCAAGTAAAAGTTATAGTTCCCAGGATACTCTTCAAAAATAAGTCAAAGGTGGCCCAGGTGCCCCAGTCAATATCTTCTTTGTCAATAACACAACTTGTAATTAAATGTAGCCTAACAATTTCTTTGGGGATATAGAGAAGACTGAATCATGTATGTTTTCCAAGAATTAGATGAACATAAAAGGTTTTTCAAGTTCATTTCAAGCATACACAGCCTTTCTTCAAGTCTTTGTCTTCTTCAGCTTCATTAGACACTTACTTGCTAATACCATGGAATATCCCTATAATTCTTAAGATATCCATAAATGTTTAGATATTCAATGAGATATCTTGAGTTCATTTAGAGTTCCAGGTAATATACAACAATTTTTTAGATACTCACCGGTGGCTGGGCAAAACAGGGTGCTCAGAGACTAAGTCCCTACTTTGGCCATTTTCATATACTAATGCTGCTGGTAATTTGAAAAAAAATTAAGAAATGTCAGCATAGTCCCAACAATTTTACTATTTAACATTTAAATAATTCCACCATAAAACACACAAAATATAATTCTTAAATGTAACCATGTTACATTGGAGACTCTTCTTGAATTTGAGATTTAAGTCAAATGACCTTTCTGGTCTTTCATAAAATTATTTTTGATGACACAACCCGATTGTCAAGTGGATAAGGCCATAGATCTCAAAGACCCAGGTTCAAAACACAGGACTAGGGGAAGAACCAAGATGTACAGCTAAGTAAAATAAATCTTTCTTCCTCCTCTGTTTCTGCCCCTCTACCCGCTTTTACTCCTGCCTGTACCTTTTCTTTAAAAAAAAATTAGCTTGATACAAAATTTCTAAAATATTCGAGGTGTGAAACAATGCAAAGTGTAGCTGTCACAAATGAACATTCTTTAAAAAGACTGCACAATTAAATTCACTTAGTATGGCTAGAATCTAATACAAGAGACTGAATTGGGTGTCTAGGTGTTAATATCAAGTGTGCTCATTAATAGCTGTGTGAATGTGTGCTTTGTTTCCTCTTTTGTATAAAATGAATAATAAAATTTTTATTTCATGAGGTGCTTGAGAGGATTAGGTGATTTAATGTTTGTTAAATTCTAATTCTATTTAAACATGTGATTTTAATAAATGAATAAAACAAAAAAGTTATGGTATATTGTGTTAGTCATCTTTTATAATAAACACAAAATTTCAGTGGCTTAGATTAATGGAATTTTGTTTATCACAATCCTATGTCAGTTTAGTCTCTACTGAAAAAATCCTATTAAAAGTATTTAGACAGGAGCCCATCTCTCATGTGGATGTACCTCCAAGATACTGGATTCAGCTAGCCAATATAATAGAGTTTGTGGAAGTTCATTTAGACTGTTTTATGAGAGACACACAGTTTCCACCAACAGCCCATTGGTCAGACCTCAATGCTATAGACCTGGCCAAATTGAGGGAAGGCTGGGAATTATAGTCTTTCTGTATATACAGAACTAGGAAATAAAACTGATTTGCATATTATTAATAAGACACATACATGATGTCACATTAAAATTTTATCTTAATCTCCAAAAGTGTTTGTAACACACAGAACACTAATGGACTTAAAATTAATAAAGAATCTCTAGTGAATCTTTGGTTCTCAACCTTTAGAGGGAAACGTAAAATTTTCTTGCCACTGTATGGGCACCAAGAATTCGAAACAAAATAATTTACACAGAGGTTGATTGCATTGACATCTAAACTGATTTTTTTGTACCTACCTTTGCTACTTTGAATTTTTTCACTGAAGTCACTTGATTTCATGTTTTAAATCTCTTTAGAATCAGTCCATTTCTTTAATTCTGCTTCAAAAACCAGATCTAACTGATCCAAGTGTTTCCTTTGGTGCAATTTTCATACTAGGTCTCTACAATACAAATTATCTTTTATTCTCAGGACATACTGGATGCTTCCTGTTCAGGGATTTAGTCAGCGCTGCCCCTTTTGTTCAAAAGTTTATTTCTCCATACACTGGTAGTTCATTCCTCTTTATGCCTCCAGTCTCTGAGACATTGTTCCTTTAAAGAAGCAATGACAATCAATACTGTATCTTTTTTGTTTGTTTTTACATGAATCATTACATTTTATTCATAATATTTTATTATTACAATGAAGTAATAGATTATAAAATCACGATTTGCTTTAGTAAAATGTTGCTTACAAGAGTACATAGATCAGAACAACACTATCTCTAGCATCTGACAGCATGCATTACAAAAATAGACGTGTGTTTTGAATAAATGTGGATCATTTTAATTCCACATCACAAAATAATTTCATTAATTTATTAATTTATATTTGATATTTTACGATATACTTAAGACTAGACTCCATGTTATAAATTCGAAATTAGCTGAGTAGTTATCTGGCTGTTGTGTCACTGACAGTGTAGTTGTAAGGGAATAAGAAAAAGAAAGAAAATCAGATATGATAAGCAGTATTTGAGGAAACAAACACACACACATATACATATATATGTATGTGTATGTGTATGTGTTTGTGTGTGTGTGTGTGTATATATATATGTGTATATATATACACATATATATATACACATAATTTTTCTTTTTTTAGTGGGTGAGTTTTCAGGATGAAGTGATATTTTGGCATCTGTCCCTCATTTGTCACTGAGGATCTCAGTATCTACCAAATTAGAAGGGCAAGTACAAGTGTAAAACCCTGTAACTTTCATTCCCAAAGGCATTACTGAGGAATGAAAGCAGTCTCTTTCTCTGAGAAAAAGAGGATTGCATTTGATGGAGACCTTAATGACTGCAAGGAGCAAAAGCAAACTGAGTAAAAGAGATGCTTATAGTAGAGGGATGGAGAGATAATATGGAATTCTGAATGATTATTGGGGTAGCTAAAAGTTATAAAGTTAAAAATAATTTTGAGCCCTTGAAATAAATACGTTGAAGTAAAAATATGTCATATGCCAACATGATCTAAAATTAACCAGATTCAATAAAGGTGGCAATCAAAGAAAGAATATTCTCAACTAAAATTTATACTGTTTGTCTTCATGGATTGATCTGTCTTCTTGTGTTTAATTATTTACTTATTTGTTTTTTAAAGGAAAGAAACAGACAGAAATGTGAGTGAGAAGAGACAGGGAGGCAGGAAGAGAGATGAAAAGCAACATTTTATTTATTTCATCATCTTGACTGCACCCCCTTCCCCTGGCCCACTCAAGTTGTGAACCAAAGTTCTTGGACTAATGTGGATTGTGTCTAGTGAATTTAGCCATTAGGTCCTCAGGGCATATCTGTCTTCTTGTATTGAAATCTAAATATTTCAACTGGCAAATTCATGTCCAATTATTTTCTTTATTCCTTAGCATTCCAGTTTTACCATGAATGACTTATTTTGAATTCTACATCTCAGTAATCCTAATATTCACCATTTTTATATTAAACAATATTCAAAAAAGCTTATTTGTCACATTTTGGTTTTTTAAGGATACTGTTGCTGATTCCAGAGTCTATAGTCATATTTTATTTATTCATTACATGCATTTTATTCTTTATTTATTATTTACCTCCATATCTTAGGTATTTACTTGCTGGAAAGATAACAGAGAGCATTATTATTTAACATCTGTGACCCAAATGACTTTCCATTTGCCAGCATTATTCACACTAGATCCTAATTAAAAAATATGAAGGGAGAACTTAGAATCACCAGCCATTTAAAGTGAAAAGATCAGCGTGATATATGGGAATCAAATATTTAAAAGAAATCTTACTGAGTTAACATAGCAAAGGAAAGAGCATATCACTAAAGTGGGTATAAAAGATGTTTTTGAAGTTATTTTGAGGGAGGATAAAATCACCATTAAAAAACATGAGATACTTTCCACTTTGGGCACTATAAGAAATCAGATAAACTTAAAATGCTTCAGCTATAAAGGCACAAAGAATTCTCCATAAAATATTAAAAATATGCTGATATAGTATAGCTGAGCTGGCAGGGCAGTAAGGAAAATCCACAGGTTTTCTTTTTGTTTTCCTTTTTCTTTAAGGGAAAGTTGAAGAGAGCAATGAAGGTGAGTAGGTAAACAGGCAGGAAGAGAGAGGAGGAAGAAGCATTCATGTATTTAATTTAGTTATTCATCTTAATTGTTCCCCCAGTGCCACAGCCCCACGATGTTAATCTGCATCTCTGGATGGATATCGCTTGTGTTGATCAAAGGTGGTGGACCTAACCACTACACCACTAGGGTGCACCAGGTTTTCTCTAAAACTGAAAAATTTGTGCAGCCAAGCGCTTGCTAAACTTTGATAGTGTTGGTGATAGATATGGTAATGTAAGCATTGGGGAAGGTTGCTAATCCCTATAAACTTTTAATTTTGAAATGATTTCAGAATCAAAGAAAAGTTGGAAGAACAGTACACAGCATTATATTTACTTCAAGATCCCAAAATGTTGATATCTACTAAATACACTTCCCATTTCTTCAGCTGCTGTCTTTCTTTCTCTGCATGCATTTCCAAGATATGACTTTAGGATTATTTACTGACATTGAATGAAAAGTAATGAACCAATTGTTAAACTATTAAAAAATTGTAGTATAACCCAAATAAAAATTTTGAAGCAATTAGGAATTTTTAAAATATTTATATGACCATTACATGTACAAAATCCTCAGCAAGTTTATCTCAATCTTTCTCCTGAAAACTATGTATATTGATTAAAGAGTTTTATTAACCAGTCACTTAGGAACTGAGGATTAGGAACTTTAAACTCCTGTATATACACTAACACGGAGCTTTGCTTCATCTTAGAATTATAGGGAGCAATTTCATGATATATTTAAGTTTTATATATATGTGATTATTAACCATCATTAGTTGTTTAGCTTTCATATATCCTACAGAGCCATTTTTAACATCTCGAGAGTACGGTGAGAATGAAATGCAATCACCAATTAACATTAAGAATGAAATACTCCATTTAATTGTTAGTTTACAAAAGTGATTGAAAACACCAAATAAGAAATTCCTGCTCAAATTTTACACTTGATTTTATTACCATCAATATTACTCCTAGTTTGAGATAATTTATTAGTTTGTAAATACCTCTTGGGCACTATCTTGTGGAAAAATGGTTTCTGAAATTGTTCTCTATGATTAGTTGCTTTTTAAACAGAATTCATGCTGACAAATTCCTTTTAAAAAGTGTCTTTGTAAACATACAGATTAATTGAACAAGACCAGCTATTTGCTTACTTTCGCTTATCTTCTACATATGAACACATTTCTCCTTTTATTTTTACATGTAACTGAAATATATTAGTTGATAGTTTTATTGACCCACTTGTTACCTTCAAACTTAGTTATAAAGAGGATTCTAAGTACCTTTTCATGTTATTTTATTTTCATAATTTATCTTTTATTCCCACTAGGTAATGAATCTAAAGAATAATTGAAAATGTGTTTCTAATACTGTTGCTCCACTTAAAAGTAATTCAGAACAATATAGTATAACTTTTGAATTACAGTTGTAAGAGCAGTATTTCTAATTTTGAAATTTTAGACCCAGATCTGTGCTGGTAATGCTAATAGAACAGTGTAGTCAATTATTCAAATGGTTGCCAAAATGGATTTTAAGTTAGATTATGCAAGTGGATTTCAATAAAACTTACATTTATTATAAAAATTTTCAAAAGTATTAATGTACTTAATTTACTCTAGAAATGTACTATTTGAATTTCAACTTAAAGCTACATGCTAATATAGCAGTTATTAGTCCTCTAAATTCTAATTGGTCTATTTCTATAATTTTATGGAACTAAAGTCTATCTGAAGAGCATATACTAATTATTTTTAGGCTGTATAGTCCACAAGAACAGAGGCTATCCTTCAGAGAAACAAGATAGCTTAGCTTGACAGAAACATCTTAAATGCTGTATCAGAAGATACATATGTCATAAATAAATATGTTAAATAAAAAGCAATTTTCACGTAGCTCCTGTATTAGTTTGCTATTACCACTCTAACAAATTACCACAAATACTGTGGCTTGCTTAAAAGGAGGGAAATTTATTGTCAAAATTTTGAAGGCCAGAAGTCTAAAATCAGTTATCACTGGGTAGAAATCAGAGTGCCAGTGAGTCTGCACTCCTGGTGACTCAAGAGGAGATCTGTCTCGTCTAGATTTTGTGGCTGTTCTCGGATTGTGGCTCCATCTCTCACATTGTATCCAGTGCTGATACATTCCTTTCTGTTTTATCAGTCAAATATTTCTGTTTCCCTCTTGCAAAGATACATATAATTGCATTGAATGTCTGTTAGGTTAATCTCCCTATCTGAAAATAATTTAAGTCTGCAGAGTTCTTATTTGTCAGTTTATGTAATGTTCACAGGTTTTAAGTATTATAGCATAAGTATCTTTGGGGGCCAATATTATCCTACTTCACATTTTAATAAAACCATTAGATTTTCAAAGTCTCTAATTCTTCACACAAATATTGTGATTAAAATTCTAGTTCATCTCCAAACATCTCAGTGAATTTGAGTCATAATATACTTTCTGAGTATCCAGATCTGTGCTAGGTGACATTCTTACAGAGATTTAAATACATTTTAAGATACAGTGCATTACTCTTCTATTAAAACTAGAAACCTAGAACACATCTTTTTCCTGACTGCCTTTCCTTATACCCTTGCATTAGATCTAATCTGCGATTTGTTTTGACTCCAAATTGCTTATATATTTTCCCATTTTTCTCCATTTCTGCTTTCACCACCCTGGCCCAAAGCATGTCAAACTCTTGCTTGTGGTATTGCAATATCTTCTTTATTGATCTCAATGTACTATTTCCTTTAGATCTACTCTCAACCCTGCACCCCAAATGAAAAAAAGCACCAAGATGATATTTGCATCCAGAAAAAATTACTTTTAGAATAAAGGCTAAAATATTTAACCTGGTTAAAAAAGACTACATTTTCTGTTTGGCGATCACCACTCTTCTCTTAGTTTTCTACAATTTAATCCATAGCCCTGTGTAAGGAGAGCTTCTCCTACCCACTGTCCTATGACCACATGATTACCATAATCTTACTCATTAAACTGGAGAAGACAAAACCCCAGGTCACTTCTGAGTTTAGCTAAAACTATTTTTATTTTAACAGAATGAAGTTGCTTTATTCTCTGAAAAAAAATCATGATCTAAATTAATGTGCTGAGACAATAAGAGAAGACGGTCACAGAGGAAGGAATAGGAGATTAATCTTATGTTTTCAAATTTGCTCTTCCAGAACATGGAACTCTAATATTTTTGGAATTCAGTATATCTTGCTGACCTTAAACTAAAATTCATCTATATAATTATCCACCTTTAAATGTATTTGATTTTGAATGGGTCTTTGTTTATTCCCAAATAGTAGTGTGTAGACCAAGAGATTAAAATTAGAGAAGACAAGAAATCTATGATAAAGTATATGAGTTCATTATGAACAATCTTTTTTATAATTTTCAAAAGTCCAGTTTCCATTACACATGTTGAAATAATGCTAACATCAGAAACATTAAGATAAAACAGAGGTCATTTTATAAGCAAAGAAATTATAGGAGCAATTTGCAAATATTTAAACTTGCTTTTTTTTGGCATATGTGTGCTGTCTCAGAGAACATTGGAAACATTCAGTAAATATGAGTTGCTCTTGTTAACATGTTGATGATGCTGATAACTGTGTCTTTCAGAATTTAGTTACTTTAATTGTTCAGGGCAAGCTACCAATGAGGTTATAGTGGTGGATTTTGCAGTGAGCTCAGGTCCATTTAAATGGCCACAGTGTGACTTCTCATTTCAGCAAGTCACAACCAATAGTCTCAATACAGAGGAAATTAAGGTGTGTGACTGCATCCGTGAAATGATGACATTTGCAAAATAATTCAAACTTTTCTAATATGGGTCACTCGTTTCATTTTTTGTATGAAAACTCAAATACTTTATATCTTTGATGGTAATACAGAGAAAAACTGTCTTTTATTTTTCCTTTTCTTTTATTCCTGTGCATATTCACATAAAAGATTGCTTTTTAATTTCTGGAACATAAATTAATTTTTGTTTAAAAGTCTAAAACTAATTTTTTTTATTCAAAAAGGATATCAACCATTTAATTGCTTTTGATTATCTGATATATCTTTTCCATATCTGCACCACAAAAAGATACACCAAGTAATAACTGATTACCTCCTGCAATTTGAATAATTATCTTAATGTTATAAACTGATAGCAGGTCTAGTGAAAGTATATAATGACAGCAGTCAAATATTACATACGCAACATTAGATTTTTATACCCACTCATTTGATTTATTTTGATTTATTTGATTTATTTGATTTATTTATCAGTATCTAGTAAGCAAAGAGTTGCTGGTGATCTGGAGGATATTGGAAGACCTATATTATTCAAAAATAAAAACTTAATGAAAAACTAATCACCAGACAATTTCTGGATTCCTCATAAAATATGTGAATCAGGACTGTAGAGCTGCTCTTAGAGAACTTCCTATTATCATTTTAGGCTAATTTGACTGTGATACACAGGTGAAATTCTTGGATATTCATCTGCAGCTAATTCAGTGAGTAGTCCCCATTTGCTACTTCAGTTAAAAAATAAATTGAAATCTGGATATTATATTAGCCAAATGGTCCTTTTAAAGTAGAAGAGCATCTGTTTGTCATCTTTGAAAAAGTGTCTATTCAGATTTCTGCCCATTTTTTTATTTAAAAAATTTTTGTTGCTGTTGAGTCACATGGAATTTTCATATATTTTAATATTAATCCCTTGTCATAAGTGTGCATTGAATATTAAAAACTAATTATCATAATTTATTATTAGGGAAATGCATATCAAAACCACATTGTAATATCACCTCACATCTGTCAGAATGGTCTTTATGAAAAAGGAAAGTGTTAACAATGGTGTAGAAAAAAAAGGAACCCATGTAAACTGTTGGTGAAAATGAAAATTGGTGCAACTTCTAAGGAAAACAGTATGGAGTCTTCTCCAAAAATTAATAACAGAACTACCCCATGATCCAGCAATTCCATTCTGGGTCTCTATCTTAAGGACATGACACACATATTTCTAATTTAATGCAACAATATTCAAAATACCCACAACATGGAATTCTTATTGAAAGGCACTCAATAAAGAAGACAATATATATATATATATATATACATAGTCACATGAGTGTATATATATACACAAACACACATATACATGCATATAAGTATAGATACAATTATGTATGTTATATATTGTATATATAATACAATGGAATACTTCCTAGCTATAAAAAAGGTGAAATTTTGCCTTTTGTATCAAGATGGCTTGTAGGTGAGGTAAATATGCTAAGTGAAATAAGTTTGAAGGAGAAATACAATTACCATGATTTCTTTCATATGTGAAATATAAAGAAACAAAGCAAAATATCAGACAAAACAAAATAAAAGCAATCGTGAGACTCTGACAACAAAATGATGGTGACCATAGGGGAAAGGGAAGGGAGATTGGAGGAAATGGTAAAAGGGATAAATTGGATAGTAGTGAATGGTACTAGAACTTTGATATTGACTGTTGTATAATATATACATTTATAAAGATGTGAAGTTATACTCTAAAATTTATATATTTTTGTAAACCAATGGTGCATCAATTAAAAAAAAATGAGAGGATTTAGATAAAGGTGGTCATTACATTAAATCAACTATACTTACATAATCAAATGCCCATAGTAGATATAAAAGATCTGTACATCTCATAAGCAGAATTATATTAAGTGCTTCAGTAGTGAACTGAGTGATTAGTTTTAGGAAATATCAAGACTAATACAACTCTTCCTAATCTTACTCTAAATTAATGCAATTTTAAATCTGAGATTCATTGTTGAATGGATTTTGTGCCTCATACAATATTTTCTTCTCTTTAAAACCTAGTTTCTTGTTATGTATGTTTATTAGATTTTGTTAAAATAAAATCAAAATACATATCATACTTTCTATTTTTCTTGATATTTAATGGAAATCTCTGCAAACTAGTACACATATTTTTTTAAAATCTAGTTTGTAAATTTACATAAAAGGACACAATATAGATATTTTATTTATTATAAGTTGAAATACAACATGACTATTTCACGAGTTTTTTCCTAAGTTCTGTTTCAGATTTAGCACAGATAATTGAAAAACCGACATAGGATGCACAGTTAACTTTAAATTTCTGAAAGCCCCAAAATGAATTTGAGTATATGTTATATGCCAAATATTGTAAAGGGCATGCTTATATTAAAATATTATTCCTTGCATATCTGAAATTCCAATTTAGCTAGGCGTCTTAGATTGTACATGCAACCTAAGTGGCAAGGCATCTGTCTCTCGCTTTGTATAGATCAAAGAGAGATAGATAATGTTTTGTTTTGTTTTTTGGCAAATAAATTATTTTATTGTTTCTCTTGCTTACACTGGTATATGATTTAGGAGATACTGAATTCATACCTCATTCTGTGTTTATATTGCACCACACTATGTTTACTCCTTTATTTCCTGGTTGCCTCCTCTCTACCTCCCCTCTGGTAACCACAGTCTTGAGTCCTGGGAATTTTGTTGTGTTTTTTTTCAGATTTTGTTTGTTTATTTCTTTATATTATACATATGAGTAAAATTATCCTGCATTCTTCTTCTTTCTGACTTACTTTGCTTTAGCAGAATCGCCTCCAATTTCGTATCTTCTTTCTTTCTTTTACTTTTTGTCTACCTCCACTTGTTCCATTCCTTTATTCAGCAAACCACTGTCCTATATAAGATACCCTATATTAAACACCAAGGGTAAACTCTCTGATAATCTTCTCTATCTCCTCCTTCCCTCCTCCTTCTCCTACTTGTTCTCCTTCTTCTCCTCCTTGTCCTCCTCCTCCTTTTTCTCTGTCATCATGAAATTATTCTAGAATCATCACTATAAGCATAACTTATTAATACTATGATTAACTTCATATACATATTTCAAAAATGAAGCTGCAGAAGAAACATGCCTAAAGTGATATAACTAGTAATTATCTGTCAGGACTTGAATTTGGATATTTAGATACTGATTCCTTAGCCCCACATTCTAAAAGCTTGATGTTTTTATGTGTAGATCTATCTACTTATATTTTTAGAATATTAAAACTGCATATCATCTAGAAAACACCGAGTGAAAAATTTAACTATGCATATCCAAAATATACAAATAATTCAATTTTCAGTAACCCAACACTAGCATTATTGTTAAAATGGGATGCTTGCTAAAATATGTTAGATGGAGAAAGAAAAACACTGCAAGACTTTACCCCTATGTGGTAAATAAAGAAACAAAGCAAAATGATGAACTAAATAAAATGAAAACATTTAGACTAGAATGTTGTGGGCAGAAAGTACAGCAAGAACGAGGTGGGAGTTGAAAGAACATCAAGGACACCAGGCCTGGAGTATCAGGCAAAGCCACTGTGGGAAAGTATTGGCACAATGTTCTTGTGACAATTCACTCCCCAAAACAAGATAGATGAAGTTATGCAGTTAGAAAGCAAAAGGCTGCATAAGCAAATCCAATGTAGCTATAAACTTGCTTGCTTAAGCTATGTGAAGCAGTGCTGTGTATGAATTCAATAAATAGGTGGAGGGCAGAGTATTCAGGGCTCTCAATCTATGAGACTGTTGACTCCCTGACCCCAGTTTTCTATCATCTGATTCTCTCTTGAGTTTTCAATCTCTGGCAGTGCCCCTCTCCTCACCTCTGTTCCCAGGAGCAATCCTGGATCTAGAAGAACAAAATAATGGTTACCAGAAGGGAAGGGGAAAGGAATGTGGATACACTGAATGAAAGGGTCAAGTCTGATGATGGAGGGAAACCAGAATTCTGGTGATAAACATAAGGTAGTATACACAGAAGTTTATTTTAAAAACCTTATACATAAAATGCAAATAATGGTATAAATGAGTATTACTTTAATATAAATAAACATCTTAGCATTATTACAAAGTTTATTTTAATAGCATAATTTTGATTTAATTATTCTCTTTTTTCATTTTTTCTTTCTTTTGCATACATATAAATATATAAAGCTATTATACTTGTTTTTTACAAAAGTCTAGACACATGTATGTGATATTAAGATTTTTGACAGCATGTATATTTAGAGATAATTTAGTTTAGTATGTCAATGTAAGCTTCTAAAATAAAAGTTGTGCAGTTACACATTGCACAAATTTGAAACATATTTAGATGTGACTGACTCTCAATTACTATCACATTCCGATATTAGTGAGCCAGGCTTGAAAGCAAAGAACTTCTTACTGTTCATCGATATTTGAACTAAAACACTTTTCAAAGCTCCTTAGTCTTTAGACAGAAAGAGGATGCTTCTAAAATATTTTAGAAATATATATAGCAATCTATATTTGCTAGATATTTATAACTAGCAAAGTACGAGGTGAAAAAATGAAAAAAATCCATCTATCTGTTAATTACATTTTGAAGTTCAAGTTTTCCATAGTACTTCATTTGTGACGTAATCTGAAAGTATTAACAGCACAACTCTGAGAGCCATGTATTCTCTCTGCAAGAAAAGGCAATGCCAATATTCAATATCATTGAATAGGTCAGATCTAAGCTATACAAAGCCATGTTTGACAAAAATAAATATAAATTATTTCGTTATTATAAAAATATCCACATATATATGTAAATATTTTAAGCACTTAGTATATCTAGACATAAGGAACTTCCAATTCTAATAACAAAAATGGGAAATAAAGAGTGATCATTATAAGGACATTCTTTAGACAGATACAGTGAGATACTACCACTAATAAATTAAAAATATATAATAAACTTAGTTGTAGCAATATTAATAATTATATTTTACCTATAATTAATTTTTCTTACAGGTCACCACTATTCTAAGAGTTCTAGATATAACACGTTAATCACCACACAATCATAACTGAGATGGCTATTGTATTAATTTGTTCAGGTTGCTATGATTAAATACTACAGACTAGGTTGTTTATAAATAGCAGATATTTATTGCTCATAGTTCTGGAGGTCGGAAGTCTGATATGAAGGAGTCAGCAGAGTCAGTGAAAAGGTCACTATCCTCATTTATGAAGGTTCTACCATGATTTAGACACCTCCCCAAGTAGCCTATCTACAAACACTGTTACCTTTGGGAGTTAGAATTTAAACATCAATTTTGAGGGGACATGGCAAATCACAGCAGGTACAACTTTCACCTAATTTCAACTGAATAATTTGAGGCATAATAAGATTAAATAAGACCAAACTTCACATAACTAGTATGTGATTTTGAAACAGCAGTGGCCTTGCTAGAGTCTGGCCTCCTAAAAGATATTTCTGAAATTTTCTCATGATGTCAAGGCATAAGAATGAAGATTCAAGGAACATTTTTTTGTTTGTAGGTAAAAAAGGCATGCATTCAATTTTTATTTAAAATTAAACAAAGAATACACATTTTGGCATAAAAACTAATACATTGACAGGAAAAAAATAGAAGTCCTACTGACACTAATAGCACAACTTTTATTTCATTTCTAAGTATTTGAAATATAGGGAAAAAACTTACACTGCCTTATAATTGACTAGTTTTCTACATTTTTTTATATTTTTTCAAAATTATTCTGAAATACTATGGTTTTCTTGGTTATACTCTAGTTTAAATTTTTTGATGAACTTATTCTATCACTTTCATGTTTACATTTGTACGTCACACTGTTCAAAGCAAACCTGATCATTTTTATTGTTCCTACTACTATATAGGTCTTAAAAATCTCTTTGATTAAAAAACATAATTCACAAATTATCTCAAAAACAATTGTTGTGTCCAAAAGAACATCAGCTATAGGATTGGTTTCTCAGCCAATGAAGTGATGTGCCTACCACTATTCCAACCGTAATGGCAAAGGGATCAACAGCAACGCCACCTGAAATTGAGTAAGTAGACAACCCCACCCAACTTCTAGATTCTTCAAAATGGAGACAGTTTTACAGGAAACCATACTTATCCCACTCTTTAGATATCTATCTCACACAAAGGGGAGATGAAGTGAGTTTGATTTTATTTTTTCTTTGTAGGAAACCTATACAGACACGTAAAGATTATTCTATTTATTCACAAAACTTTCCTTATATTCCCTGGATATGACTAACTCTATATTTTAAAAGTTGATATTCAAGGAGGTGATATTTTAATGACAGAGTAAGGTCTTTGTATAGTGTGTGTTATAAATTTGGATATTTTCCTTGTTACAATTATTTATTTCATGTTAAAGAGACAAAATATGTATGTATATGCCACATGCATACATGGATGGATATATCAATTGGTATAGATGTATATATATGCAAAGATATAATCTTCCAATGGCCATTTATTTTTCATCCTTTTTCATTCTGTTTGTGTAATCTTTTAAAGCTTTGTGGTAATTGCGCACTTTCTAAAACAAGCAACCCATGAGCTACTCAGTCTATTGCAGTCTAGTATAATAATATGATAAAACAAATCTCAACATTCCACCATTACCCACCTATGGTCATTACAAAATAAGTTAGTGAGCATTATTTAATAAATATATATTTTCTGATTTTATTTAGATGTCAATGTCTATATTTTAATATACACTGAGATGGGAAATATAGTCAGTCATACGCACGTTAATTCACTGAATTTTGACAGTTATCATTATTCTTTAATTTTGAAGAATTTGATATTTTAAATATCACATTATGAAAATTTGATGTTTTCTTTGACAAGTAGTTTTATATTTGAAATGAAAAGAATAATTTTAGATAAAAGTGAGATATATGGATAAGGATTTCAGTAACCTTCTACAAAGTTGTCTAGTTAAACACTGATTTATGAAAAAGATATTCCTTATGATGATGAAAAATGGAAAAGAAGAACTCAGCTAATCTTATCCATAAAACTCAGTGTGTAGTCTAGTCTATTAGGACTTGACTACTTCTTACTAGTTTGGAAAATGAAACAAATGTTTCAGTGAACAAGAAGCAATAAAGAGCATACTAAAAATATTCAGTAGCATAACTGCATCTGTGTCAATTTTTCTGACCTGCTATTTTTGAGAAAATTAAGCCAGTTTTTATTTTCCACTTGCTTTTATTATGTCCTCTATACTGTGACAATGAATTCAAATTTGTAGATCATGAGCATGGGATTTAGGTGCTGATTTGTAAATGTGATATCTCAGGTTTTCTATAGCTTAGCCAAACATACAAAAACAGGAAAAATGAATGTGAAGATAATTTTCTTGTTACTAAATAAAATATGATCAATCAAGTTATATATCCCTAGAAAGATATCAAATGACTCGCTTAAAAAAGAATGATCTCTAATGATGAATTGTTAAAATTACTGTACTTAAGTTTTTTGGATGTAATCCATGACTTTAAAATGTCCCTTTAAATGAGATCATATTCTACAAAAGCAAGACTGAGTGACCATTCCTTTTAAAATTTCTGTTGAAATATAATGTTGAATTCAAAACCAAGGCCATTAGCTTTAGCTTTAATATAAACACATTTTCATAATATTAATCGCCTAACATTTTTGCCTAGAAAACTTTATATTGTATACAAAGCACAACCCTAATATGTTCAAATAATCATGTTAATATATTTTTTCTCATTTAGTAAAAATTATTGGCAGAAAAATATTTTTAAAATGTGATTAAAATTACTTAGAATTAGGAAGTGGTTTCAGTGTAATCTTATCATTTAGAGACAGGATGTTAGAGAAAAAGAGCTAGTTATTAGAAACTAACCTAGAGGTGCTTGCAATTCAATTGGTTGAAGAATCACAATGTTGTCTAAAAATGTACTACATAAATACTTATAAGTAAATAAATATTTAAAGATATTTCACTTATGATGTCATGCAAATAATTGCAATTAAAATAAACATTTAACAAATAAATTCCCTAATATATGTCTCATAATTTATAAAAGAAACACTGGAGATATATATTAATACAATTTCTTGTCCAAAATCCAGGGACTAGAGGTATTTCAGAATTGAGAATGTATTTAAAGATAACAGACATTTTGCATGTATTTTGTTTTATGTATGTCACAATGAAGTTTGGAACAGCTCCTCCTAATCAGATTTGTTAAAACTTCAAAAAATATAAATCATAAATATTTAAGAAATCAATAAATAGTTGCATGGTGATACATGGTGAAAGATACATGGTGATAGATCTAGTTTTATAATTAATTGAAAGAAACATGTTTGGTTATCAGAGCTCTTTAGATCCTGGTGAGCAAGTCTGTTTAGAAAATTACTTCTTTTCCCCGTAACTTGTTTTCAGAGTAAATGAAACATCCAAAGAATTCTCCTTTAGGTGTATAAAACACTAGACAAAGAAAATGTGTTCTGTAGTTTAATCAGTATTTGTAACTTTTAGAAGCAAAGAATACAGCATAGTTATTTTGATTTAAAAATAGCAAAGAATACATATAGTTACTAACCTCAGAATATTATACACTTGAAATAACGCATTTTGATTATGGCATTCAAGAGATTTAAGTCTAAGAGGAGTCATCAAACCAATTAGCCTTTGGGCTAGATTGGGGCATTTTCAAGAATAAAATAGAATATATCATAAAATCCTAATATTGAGGTCGAGTCAAACTCCTTGAAGAGACTGTGGGCCTCAGAAATTTCTATTCCCTTTTCCTTGTCAGATTCACACATCTCTATGACCAATAAGGTCAGAAAACTATCCTTCTATTTTTTTTTTTTTTTAGAACAGAATATCCTCTAAGCACATGTGATCTATGGACAATTGTTTGAAGACTCTGTATCATACTTGTGCCTGAGTGATCATTTTTCAGTCAGCACTGATGTGTATTACTTCTACATAGGGTACATCTTATCATGCAGTGGTTTTAAATGGCTGATACTCCTTTTCTTTCAAGTCTTAACTACAGCTTCTAACTATTCTCATTTTATGCATGAGGAAAATAAGACTGTAGAAACTAGGTAGCTTGTCTTAGACGGTACAAAATCGTAAATGGTAGAGGAGGAACTTGAAGACAAATTATCTGATGTTAGGTATTCAGTATTTCTGGAATTCCAAGGATATTTTCAAAAGATACATTTTGGTGAGTGGAATCTTTCAATATCTTAAAATAATTTGCATTTCATGGACTGTGTTGTTTTTTGCTTATTTGTTTAATTCTGGGAAATATCTCGGATAATGAACGAACGAATGAATGAATCAAGAAAGCGAAAAGGATTGACTGTAAACATGGCTCTAACCCAAACAATGGATCAATAGTCTCTGACCAGTTTCGTAAACTTTGCAGGAAGTTACTCTTTCTCACATTCTCCGGTATTCATAACTATTCCTAAGTCTCATCTTGAAGGAGTATTTTTAATCCAATAGTTTCCAATCCTGCTACTAACTGATGAAATAAATGAACTGACAATCTTGAGATCTCTATTTCACTTGGGAAAGATAGGCTGACTATGTACTTCAAAAAGGGAGTGAGCTACTAAAATGATACAATTTTATTCTACATAAGGAGAAAGTTGTTATTATAAAAATCAAAAGAAGAGAAAAACCGTGTTTGATCATTTCCTGAAGCACTTAAAACTTTGTTATCAACACTTACAACATATTCTCCATTAGAAAAGCAGTAGGCACGATTTGCTATTAAATGATTCTTGTTTGAGATGAGGAATTAGAATAATTCTATTATAATTTCATAAAATTTTATTTTCTTCTGTTTTGTCTGTAAAACTTGAAGTGACTGATGAAAATAAATTACAAAATGGAATGATTTTTGCTAAAAATTTAGAGGTTCTCAATAATTATCTTGTCCTCTATAGCTAGAATTTTGATCTGTATTTTAAAGTTTGAAAACATTTCTTAAATTAGAATACTTAAAGTCCATGATACTTCCATTAGACAGTAATATAATGAATTTACCAAAAGGTCAAAGATATTAAACAGATAATTGGAAATGTCCTGAGATAATTTGCAGGAATTGATTTTCCAAAATATCTTATAGTAAATGAAATGACATTTGAAACAGGAGAATTCTTCAAAGAATTATTGCTTTACAATTTAAAAATAATTCCAATGCCGTAATAACAGAAGCACAATTAAATACACTGAGAATGTATTTGATTATGTTTTGTTTCTGTTAGAGTCACTGATGCATGCTAATTATATTGGTTGTGTTCATAGAATTTTTCAGAATCTCTTTCATTGAAAATATAATTGCCTTAAATATAAAAAAATTAACTTACCAAAATTTAGTATGTTATGTTTTATATAGTATTCACTGTTTCCCAAAAGTCATATTTGTTAATATTTCTACTATTTTATTGTAAGACAAATTTAAACTGAAATAATTTACTCCAGTAACATTCAGGATCTTCACATTTTCTGACAACACCATAGCTATGAGTCTGAGGTAAGAGGTTGATATTTCCTCCTTCTTGTCAACTCTGTGAATTCTATGACTTATAGACTATTTGGTGCTATGCTAGTCTGTTCTTGTCTCCTGTCTGGGGCCATGATATCCTAGAGATAAAATAAGGACAACTTTATTTGATTTATACTATTATCAAAATCATAAGAAAGGGAATAAATGATAAAGCAGAACTTATATAATTGATTTATTATATGTCTAGAAAAATCACTACAGATATTCAATATGAAAGCATTCTTATTAACTATTGAAGACCTTAGACTTTTTTAACAATCAGACACTTTATAAATTCTTGAATGCTGCCATATTTGTTGGTTTTACCTTCAGTGTCCCCCATTCTTTTTTCCTCTCTACTTTTCTCCATCTTCAGATTTTTATTTTTAATTTGAAGTTCATGATTGTCTTTCAATCTTCGTCCAATCTATATTCTCAGAATGCCACATCTCCCTTAAGTAGCAATTTTATAACTACTATAATGATATTTCATATTGATGGTAAAATATATTATTAAAATTATATATTTTATAATTTTTCTATGCAATATATTGTTAGATAAACAATATAAAAATGTTCTGTATTATATTTTATATTATATAACATTATAATGCAACTATAAATATACAATTACTGTTACAACTGAATAATATTTTTTTAACCAGCTCTTCTTTCTTCTAAAACTTTGTGTGGACCCTGCAAAAATTGTATCACAATTTGCCCCCCAAATATGTCAGAACAAAATACATTCATTGTGTCGTTGAAGCATTACACAGTTGAGACATTCTCTTCAATCAGATTCCTGGGTAGCCTTATACTTTGTTTACTAGAACCAAATAAAATTGAGAAAGTGGATGAGAGAATAAAAGCAACAACTAACCTTTAAAGAGGCACAATGGCAGATCAGCACAACTAAAAAAAATATTATGCCTCACCAAGGTACAGTATTGTGAGATTTTGTAGTTTTGAGGACAATTCTACAATATTCTAAATGGAGGGAAAAAAGGGTCCATATACAAATGTTAAGAATCATAATGGTTTCTAAGTTCTTAATACAACACTTCAAACTTAACAAAATAGAAAAATGTTATGAAAAATTGACAAAAACTGTTAGCATGACATCAGTTATGATTGAAGGTAAAGAAACAAATTTTCAGACATGTGAAATGTCAAAAAATATCTTCCACTATCTTTCTTAAAAGGAAGCTATTTGATGTATTTTAATCAGAGCAAAGCATAATCGTAGTAGAAGAAATACACATAAAACAGGAATGCATTTCAGTAAAGAAACCAAAGTATTCATGAGATAGCAATGAAGGAGAAATAACTGGCAACAAATGAATACCAAATTCAGCGCATAGGCAGTTGAATCTAGAGAAAGAAGGCTTGGAGTTTTTGTGAATTTTCAAGTTCTTCGAGAAAATTAAATTGACAAATTTTTGATGTGCCGAATATATACAGAGATGATTTACACAAGTAGAAGAAAATTGGAAGTTGAATTACATTCATGTTTACAGAAAAATCAGTAATGCTTCAAAATGCTAGTTAATTCCAAGGGGAAAATTATGCAGGAAATTAAAATTTATAAAAGTGTAATATATATTAGATAAAGCTATACTACTTATACACATGCATATATATGAATGATAAGAAAGTATGTATAGACACAGAAAATATTAAGCGACAGAGTTAGTAGAACCAAAATCATGATAAAATCTTTATCGGCAATGAATGGAAGGATAAGAAAGATCAAATGTAATAATTAATTTTTTTTTGTAATACGACATGTAGAAATTAAACTCCTTACACTCTGTTTAGGTAGTTAAGATGCACATTCTTCTTATTTGCCCAGGACTGTTCGAGTTCATGTCTGTAGTACTGGTATAATTATTGATAGCATTCCATTCATTCTCAAATGATTCCCAGTTGGGATGATAAATTATAGTGCCACCATGGCGTAGTGCAAAGGGTTTCGTTCTTGCTTACATTAGATGTAGGGGTCACTGGTGGCTGCACTACAGTTTCTTGCTTTTCCTTTAATCCAGGATCTAGGCCGAAGGAACAGCTCCTTGTGGGATGTGTTATTCTGTGATGGAGGGTAAAGAGCACGAAGGCAACAAAAGACAATGGCTTTTAAAACCTCTGCTTGAAAAATGGCCCACTTTCACTTCTGCTCACATTTATTGACCAAGACATCTCCCATATCTAAGCCTGTTGTCAAGGTTGAGGGTAACAAAAAAGACAATTATTGCCACATGACAGTAAGTGAGGATATATAATCTTCCTACAAAGAACAGGGTGCAAAATTGGGCAGCAATGATACTGTCTATCAGCATATATAATGATAGTAAAATCTACAAAAACACAAAATTAGGAGATAATATGTAATCACAGCTACATAACTGCTGTAAAATTTGGATGTGAAATGATAGATAATATTTGTATTTTGTTTTTTACTTTATCCTAGGTTTTTACATACATAACTGGTTTTGATACAAACATCTTAAGATGGAGACATTTTTATGATCATTTTACAGGGGATTAAATTGAAATCAAAAGTTTAAACAACTTCATCAAGTTAATAACATAAATAATAAAGCGATTTTGTTGTTACCTCTGTGGTTGATATTTGTAGTAGTCTAATTACTTCTTTCTATTATACTATATGCATCTATGCTAAGCAAAAGGAAACGCCATAAACTAGTTTATGAAATTTGAAGTGATTTGTAATGAAAATATATTTCCTTTTATTGTTCATGAATTGTACTTTAAAAGTGCAATAATAAATCTAGATTCTCCCTATTTCTGATTTTGTAAAAATGGAATCTGCTCCCTATGGCAAAATTTTGTTGAATGGTAAGTGAATGATTTGGTTGATAAGTGAATGATTATGGAATGGAAAAATATGACAGAACTAGGTGAATGCTTTTGAAAATATAAACTCAAAGTATCAGTTTAAGGTTAACTGATAAATTTGTTTAAATTTTGACTAAATGCAATCTTCTATTGGGATAAAATGTGCTGTTTATATAACAAATACATGGTGGCATAATGACATAATCACCTTTATGGATTTTTAGCCTTAATTTTTATTCTTATTCATTCATTTGAGCATTTGTATATTCATTCATTCATGCAACGGTATTTAAATAATTACTTGTACCAGTGAGAAAATTTTCCTGTTTTAAGAACTCAAAATCATGTGGCAGAGGCAGAAATATACTTAAGTAATTGCTATAGAATGAGATAAGTGATAATACACGTAAATGTAAAAGGCTAAAATAACACTTTGTATGTGCCTGCGGGTTTGTGACATTTCAGTCAAGCAGTGAGTTAGAGTGTGGATCTGCCAGGTTATTCTAGAAAGAGGCAGAAGTGGATGGAGAAAGCAGGTGATAGAACATTCTGTTTAAATGAAGAAGGAATAAAACCAAAACATAAAGTATCCTGTTTGCAGTTTGTTTTTTTGAGTTGAACCGTGCTAACTTTAAATTATGTGCTAGTGATTCTTACATCTCATTATTGCCTCTGTTCTATTTCTTACTTTCAAATGCTAGATATAAAAGCCAGTGTTTAAGGAATCTAAAACTGGAAGTACCAGGAAAAATAGACATAGCTTCAATGCATCATGAAAAGAGAGCACTGAGTACTGAATGCTTCCAGGAAGAAATCAAAAATACTCAGTAGGAGTAAAAGTAGCAAAAGCAGGGAGGATGAGAAAAAGCATTGGAGAGAGAGACAGGGCCAAACACAATAGGACTTCCAATGTGAAAACGTGAGGTTTTCATTTAAGTCAGGGAAGCTATTGATAGTGAAGGCACCCTGAATAACCAAGAGCCACATCTGCTGTATAAGATCAATGCCATTTTTAAAGCAACAGGAAAAACTGGACTAGTTGAATCCCTGCTGTATTCTAGCACTCCTGCTGCTCAGTTCTTCTCAAGTGAAATTCAAGTTTTGCTGTTTTGTTTTGTTTTGTTTTGAATATGGCTGCATCTAGGAAAGCTCTCTGTCAACTGAAACAACCAAATTAGCTTGGTGATTACTTTGTTTCAGATTATGTTCATTGATTTGCTAGAGATATTTCTAGTGAAAGTCATGACTTTTCTTTATCATTTGTTAATGATATAAACACCATCATCCAAAACTAAAAGCCATTTGTTATCAGATGAACCTGTGTGCTTACTAAATCGAAACATAACGATAAATATGTCTGAGTATTTATAACTATATATGCAAATATATTTGTTATGTATGTAATAAATACACCTAAATTATAAGTAATAAACACATTGATGTATATTAGACTGATACATGTTATCAAATTATTACAAAAACATATGTACCCCATATTCATTTTTATTAACAATAACCAAGATATGGGAATAACCTGTGTTCACAAATGTATTAATAAAAAAATAAAATGTAACACACACACAGAGCAGTGGAATACTGTTCAGTTGTTAAAAAGTAAATCTTGCTGTTTTTAACAACATTAATGGAACTTGATGGCATGATGTTAGAGAAATAAGTCAGAGAAAAACAAATACATTATGATATTACTTAATAAACAGAAAAGAATTTCTATGTACAAGGACCAGTTTGTAGACTGACAGGGACAATGATTGGGGGTGGACAAAACAATTGGAGAGAATAAAAATGTGCAAGTCCTGTGCATGAAATGTATAGCATGGTGGTTATAGTTTATAATATTGTATAATGATTGCAGTTAATACTGTTAATAATACTAAATATAGTTAATAATGTTAATTATAGTATACATATATAAAAATTGTTACAAGTAGATTTTTAAAAATTTATTGAAGTAAATTTGTATTATAACAGTATATAGGTTTAAGGTGTGTCATTGCAAATCAATATCTATATATACTACATTAATTTCATCACTAATAGCTCAAACCTATCCGTCACTATATAATTTAAACTTTACCCTATATGCCCATTCCCCCACCACTTTCCCTTCTGATAACTACTAATTTTGTCTTATAGATTAAAAAGCTGATTTTTTGTTTGATTTGATTGATTTATTTGTTTCATTTCTCTATATGTGAGTAAAATCTACATGTGAGTAAAATCATACATTATGTGTCTTTCTCTTTCTAGTTATTTTACCAAGTATAATTTTCTCTAGACTCACACATGTTGCTATAAAGGGAGAATTTCATCTTTTTCTTTAATAGTAGAATTATATATCATTGTGTAAATACACTATATCTTCTTTATCTAGTCATCTGTTGATAGGTACTTCATTGTTTTCAGATCTTGGTCACTGTAAATGATGCTGCAATAAAAATAAGAATGCATATATTTCTTTGATTTAGTGTTTTTGTGATTTTAGGTAAATACCTAAAATTGTGGTAAGTGAATTATATAAATTTTCTGTTTAAAATTTTTTGAAGAATATGTGATGATGAATTGTTAAAACTAGATTTGTGGTGTTGATTTTATAATATATGCTGAATACTGAATCATTATATTGTACATATGAAACTAATATCAGGTGTCAATCATATCTCAATGTCATAAGATTCCACATATTTGAATATATTTTTATTTTCAATTTGTTAGTATTAAAATAAATACTTCAAAATGATTTTTCAAAATTCCATCTTCCTTTCTGAATTTGGATTTCGAAATAATATATGATAAGAAAAAGAAACTAATAACATGTTTGGAATCATTTTCCATAAATAGAAGAGCAGAAGCTTGAAAGGGAATTTGAACAAAAATTGCATAAAAATTATTTAGCTCTATGAAGATATTGAGAAGTCTAGAATATAGTACTAAATAACTCTTGGTGAATACATTTTGAAATTCTGAAGCTAATTTCTTTCTTAGTGGTTTATGATATTGTTAGTGCTGCTATATTCAATACCGATGATAGAAAATAGTATCAGAAATGTCTTGGGCCATGTTGACTTCTATATTAAAGTACCTTGAATTAGGTGACATAAAAAACAACAGTTCTTTCTCACAGTCCTGGAGGTTGAAAGTACAATGTTAGAGAGACACACGGTTTGATTCTGCTGAGAACCGTCTTTAGGTCGCCAACTTCTCATTTCCTCACATGGCAGAAAGAGATAAGTGATTGAACAATCTTAGGATCCCTCATAGGATTCACCTCCAAGTATCATTACACCAGGATTAAAATTTCAGTGTATGGATTTTGGAATGAAACATGCACTCCATAAAAACTGATGCTTACTCTTTGGATGAACTTGATAAATAATAAGCTCAAACGCTTTTGATTTATGTGTTCTTTCATTTAAAAAAGTGTTGAGCATTGATACATATATGTATGTTTGTATATATAGTGTAATTACATGCTATAAATCTTTATATTCAGATGTGTATACACAAACTCAGATGTTTCGTGTATTTTTACGTATATACAAATGCTAAATTTAGCAATCCAGTTCTCTAGGTTTATTTAGTTTGTAGCTTAAAATTAACTTTCTTGATGTCACCTTTGTTATCACATCCAATTCTATAGTGCCTTTGAGCTTTACACGAACAGATTTGGAGACTTTCATATATCTCACTTGAAATGAGGTGGAGAACCTATTATTTTAGAGACGGTTCCAAGTTTATTTCATGGACTTTTGCAATTTTTTTGTGAAAATGAATTCATATTTGGCACAATGGAAATAATAAGGAAGTCTCAATGTGAAAAGATACTTTTGCGCCTTTTCAAAATACAAGTTGATCAATGTAAACCTCTCATCTTTGTTATTGGTCTCAAGAAAGTTTGTACCATTTATTAATTTGTTCACTATATTTTGCTTCACGTTTTTCTAGCTTGTTAAGGAATATTTTGACATTCTTGGATTACATTAGAACAATTTATGTCATTTAAGTTAAATTTGTGAAGATAATTATCTAGTAGCCAAAACCAAAAGAAAAACAAAACAACATAAAAATCAAAACACAATACGAAAGTCAGAGACCCTAGCTGAAGAGTTATATTTATATAGATTAAGAAATGCTTTATTTTGGAACCTATTGCCTTTTATTGAAAAACAACCTGTTGAATCTTAACTTTGATAATATAGGCGCTGAATTTTTCTCCTCTGTAAATTGCTATCTTTGATTTCGTTTATTGATATGCATTCTAAGCACATTGATTTTTGCAGTTCTGCAAATTGACTTAATAAAAAGCAATCAAAGCATACTTTCATTATGACTAAATAATTATGTAGTAATTCAACAAGTGAGTTAATTATTATAAATTTGGTTCAAAGATTCCATTTCTTTTACTCAATATTTGTACAAGGTCTAAATAAAAGTTCCCGAATATTTGGAAAGTAAGTGATTATTTGCTTATTATACTTCTTTTGTAAAGAAATTAAAAGAAAAATTCTATCATGGTAAATTAAGTTTTATGATTTCATCATTATTAATCGTCAATTAAATGCCTTAACTGAATATTAATATGAATTTGTTTTATTTGAAATGTATAATTATGAGGAGTGACTTTAAATTTCATAAAGAAGTTCAATATGTATATGTGTATATATAAATATATATCTCATACAATATACCACAATTCAATACAATAATCTAACCTGCCAAATAAGGAAATGCGTAGTGTTTAATTTACCATAAACTATACTGGCTACTATACTAATATAACCATAGGCCAGTTCAAGTTTGATGAATTGCCTAGTAAGCAAATTTGTTTTTATTATAATGCATAGATATTTATTTCCTTCAAAAATGCAATAGCTTCAAATATAATTAAACTGAAATACATCATTTAGTCATGTTAGTCACAGTTTCTTGGTATAGATTGATCAAATACCATAATACAATGTGTCTGGTCTGTGAAAGTAACATTTTAATACATACAAGCAGAAATCTGTCTTTCAACAAGCAATAAATTTAGTTAATTCCATTAACTATATATGTGCATTTTTTCTTGAGCATTTAAATGATAAGATACTTAAAAAGACATTTTATCACAAATAGTTGCATGATTATATAGTTCTTAACTGAATATTAAAATGATTAAGCCAAATTGCTTTAGAAAACTATTCTTATAACTTCATATTGTATTAATTTTACCTTGTACATTTGTGTCTTTTTTGCAATTGCTTAACATTTAAAAATTCCTGCACTTTGAAATGTTGAAAATAATGAACTAACAAAAATAAGTGATAACTTCAATTAGGGTTTCCCCTAAACTTCACCCTCAAAAAAGTAAAATAATTTGTGTCTTAACATAAATCACAAAGGTAATTACCGCAATCGTCCATTTTTATCTTGCGTAGTCAATTGAAGATTAAGTTCTCTAATATTGACAGGTTTATTTGTAGATAAATATTTTTCATATTTTATTTCATTTATATGTAAAAATACATGTTGTCCTAACTTCAGAAAAGTGATACTTCTAGCATCTGTAAGAAACAAAAATTCAGAATAGAGTGGAGTCAGTCATATTAGAGTGTTATGCTCTGTGACTGTTTTTTGAACCTGAAGACAGCTTATCTTACTGAAAGTGGGAATTGGGTGGAGTGGTGGTCAGGGGAAAGGAAAAGTCAAGGCAAAAAAGGGGGAAGCCTAGGAGAATAATAAAACCTAGGTTATGAACAGTTTTACCTAAAGTGTGTTTCAGAGCTAGCAGTTATTTAGCCCTCGTGAATGTTGACTTCTCATCTGTTAATGCAAAAACTTATATGTACTGGGTAGAATAATTTCTGTAGTCTACTACAATGCCAAGTATATTTTACTAACTGAATACATCGTTCTTATTTTTCTTTTTTCTTCTCCTTTTTCTCTTCCCTACTCTTGTTTCTTTTCTGTCTCAGTTTTCTCTTACTTGGCTGTCTTTTCTCCTTTCCTCCGTTATTATCACTATTACAAGGATGGGAAAGGGAAAGACAATAGCTGCTGAAATTTGGAGTCCAATGAACTTAGATGTTAGGGAGCCACTTTGTGCTACAATGCTTTATTATTTTGAAATTATTTGAGAGCAGATTAAGAGTTATGAGAGTACAGTGTTATTTGTGTTTAACAGAGTTGCCTATGTCAAAATGGATGGTACAATGGTTAATAGGAAAAATGATCACTACTTCACAGATGTTAACAAATCAATAAATTACTTACAGAGACTGTAAAATTCCAGATACATCAAACATGTTACTGAAAAGGCATTTGTCCTTTTTCCATCTCTATATTTCCAGTTTAGTTGTGATAAATAAAGTTAATGAATCTATGTTAGTTATATAATTATATTTTCTTTTAAAGCAGTATTTGCTATTAAAAATATCTCCATAATTTTTTAACTTCAAATATCTGAGATAAATTCAATCATTGTTTTTCATGTACTATTGAATAACTGTCATTTGATGAGTACCTAGGCTGAAGACAGAATATAAAAGATACATGAAAACATACATATGACTTCTGCCTAAACCAGAAAATGTTCACATGACTAAAACACCATAATATATAATACTGTTTAGAAAATACAGCCAAAATACAAATTATAATGCTTTATTTATTTATGATTAAAATTACCTTAAATTTCTATTTTTATGAAATATACCTGGATCTATATTCTTGAAAACATATTGATTTTTAAATATTTCTGTTATATGTGAATATATTTGCTCACTTAGAATATGTGAACTATATCAAAAATTGTAAAATGTAAAATAAATAAAATATCTGTATGTTGCAAAATAGTTACAAAAATCAGGATACTTGTACATAAATATCCTAAGTAATTGCATAAATCTCTACATAAATATTTACAAAATGGAATCATAGAGTCTGTGCTTTTCTTTACATTGAATTTGATATTATGCTGTGTTTTGTGATTCCCCAATTCTAGTGAGTTGAGTTAAAAATAGAAACATTTGTATAGCATTGCATTATGAGAACTTAATCATTAAATTTTCTACATTTACTAACATTTGTTTCTTCTTTAATTTAGAAAGTTGACTATATGAAAAGATTGAAATTTGATAGTTGATAATAATATAAAGATGATAGAAAAATAGCTCTGTATATATATTACATATATGTTTCTCTAAAATTGAGAAGGTTCTAATGACTTCTATATTGTGGACTAAGTCTAATTAGTCTTGAATTACTACAGAATATTTTTAAACAATGTCTGTCAATAGCAGCTGAGTATAATTTTTGTTTCCTTATTTAATTACTAAACAAATGTTTCATAGTACACAGCTTTACAAATTTCTTATTTTATACACAAATACGATCATTTTATTACTTTATTTTCCATGCTTAAAAGAAAATATTTCTAAAAATGTTGAGTGTGCTTTTTAAATTATTAATACCAAAGTGTACTTAAGGAAGGAAACCACAACAATAGATCCAGACAGCATGTCTCTGGGTACTAACTTAGTGCTTTCCTTTCAGGTAAAGAAAATGAAAAATATTGATTCTTCAAAGCCATGTTAGTATAGTAAAGGTCATATATTGACCCTTTCCAGTTTCCAGTATTTTTATTTTTGTGGTCTGCAAATAGTCTATTCCTGTAAACATCTATTTGTGGGAAACAATCCATTTATGAATTTTCCACTTCAAGCATGTGCTCTTAAAGCTGAAAATCAATAAACTTTACATGATACTATTAAAAATGCTGGTTTCTCCTTAAACATATCTTTATTTTAAGAGTTTGAATACCAAAAATTTGACAAAGTAAAATATAGAATGATTGAATTGTCTAATTTTAAGAATTGCTGGCAATAATACCAACAAATTCTATGATAATATGTTTCTACCTAATTGAAAGTGTGATATTCTTGATTTTTGTTGTTGTTTTTGTTATATTGATATGCCAGAGGATTTGTTTTGGTCAGTTTCAGTAGTAAAAATTCCTTTAGTCAAAAGTTTCATTTCAGTGATTGCAGAGTCCTTTTTGTTGACAAGAAAGGCTTCTTTTATATTGATTCATGTTTGTACTACTTCTGAATCTAATGGCACATTTCTAGTTTCTTATGCTGCGACTGATTAACATGTGAAGAAAATTATTTTGTGTAATGAATTTTTTAAATGATCTGTTTAATCAGATTTCCTTCTGGAGCTTGCATGTCTACATTGGGAAAACATATTTACCTTTGTCTTACCTCTTCTATTTTGTTCCCGTAGTGCACGCAAGTAAGTCCCTTAGCTGTGCATTTTTCAGGATTGAATCAGTTATTATAAATCACCCATCATCCTTGAACTTCATATGTTAAGCTTTCTGAGGGGTTTCTCAGTTGGCTTAGATTTACCCATTGGAGGAAGGAAAGGATATATCCATAGCACTATTCTAGTTTTTTTCCCAAAACAAATTAAATCTTTCTTTGGTCAGTTCCTCACATCATACACTTCATAGCTTCAGGTCTTTTCTTCCAAAGTTCCTATATTTGAAGAAGAGCAGATATTCATTTATTCTTTACCACTAAAAAACTCAGTGAAAGCAGAGTGTCAGATTACTATGGACTTTAATGTCTTTTTTATTTCTTAAGAAGACTAAGTTTAGTAATGGGGATCAAAAGATTCAGAGATTAAGTCATGCTGAAAGAACAAAATTACTTCTAAATTGCTTATTCAAAAATTTATATCTGAACTGTATTCAGTTTTTGTCTAGGTTTGTCAAGGTGTGATAAGAAGAAAAATTATCCTTGGAATTCTCAACACCACTTTATCTAATAAATGCTGCTTCCATATCTTTCATCTCTGCCATTATCTAGTAGGCTCAAATCTCATTTAGCATACTTATATGTTAAAATTCAGAATTTGAAAATGAAATAAAACAAAATCCATATTTAATATTTTAAACATAAGACAATGGTATTTGTTTGGGTTCTTGCACCAGAGTCAAATCTTTTTGATGTAAGACAGAGACAAAATGTTGAAATTCTAAATCCCACCTGAGTTTTTATATGTGTTATAACATTTACTATTCATGTATTTCAGTTTATGTATTAATAATTATTACTTCATCACAAATTACCTGTAAACTACCATTCAAAAAAATCAATCTGATCTTAAAGGTTTTGTGAATTAGGCAATCAGGTATGGCTGAATTGTGTTTCAACTACAGAATCTCTCATAAAGCTGCAATAAAAGTGTTCTCTAGAACTGCAGTCTTTCAAGGGTTGACTGAGAAAGGGTCAGTTTCCAAACTCGTTCATGTGCCTCATCTTCTCACTAACTGTTGGTGAGTCACATCAGTTTCTTGCCACTTGAACTTCTCAGTAGGACACTTGTCAACATGGCAGTTGGCTTTCCTTTGAGTAAGAACATATATAAAAAAAGAATTGACATCTCATCACTTTGGTATTATTCTAATCTTTAGAAGTTGGTTACTAGATCTAGCTTTCGTACAAGGACTGAGGACTGCACAAGTTGATAAAAACCGGTAGGTGAAACTCATTAGAGGCCATATTAGATGCTCTCTATAATGATCAATCATTTATTTTTCATTAGCCACAAAATTGTAAATACACATTTTTACATACCAATGAAAAATTTTTGGAGCATTGTGTTAGTCCCCGGAGATACAAAGTTGCCTAATATCTGACTTAAAATTCTGTCTATAGTTTAGTTATTGAATGATGCCTACTTGTTCATGATGATGAGGGTATGTGACATGACTTGAAAGCAAACTGGTAAGTCTTTGATACAAAATGAATCTTCAATCACAGCTTGCCATTTGTGATGCAGAAAATTTATTAAAGAATTTAAGATCCTCAAATAATGTATTAAGATCATTTATGAATTGGACATATTTTATTTGTCCAATTAAAGGACTAAACAAACAAAACAATTAGAAAAAATTGAAGCAAATGGAAAAAGAAAACCAAATGGATATTTTGTGTAGTAGTTTCCTATTGCTGTGGCAACAAATTACTACAAACTTAGAGACTGAATAAAGCACAAATTTATTGCTTGAAGTACAGAAATCAGAAGTTCAAAATAGGTCTCGTTGGCCTATTCAGAACTTGATAAGTCTGTTTTCCTTTCTGGAGACCCTATGTCCTGACGGTCCACTTTCACTCCGAGAAGCTGCTTGCATTCTTTGGTTTGTGACCTCCTTATATCTGAAAAGTCAGCAGTAGTTGGTTGAATCTTTCTCAGCATTCTGACAGTGATTCTCCTAACTCATTTATTCACTGTTCTTATTTCATAGGTCTAACTGGATAACCCAGGATAATCTCAAGGTCTGCTAAATTTATTTCCATTTATGACTTCAATCTCTCTACCATGTAACATAATATAGTTCCACGTTCTGGTAAGTAGAATACAAACAATTTTGGGTAGTCATTATTTTCCTGTTGAAATGTAGGGTTTAACTGAAGCAAGTTTAGTATACATATATACTATTTTTCAATGTGCATATTACATTGTGCAAATTTTTAGCAACTTCAAAGCAAATCTATGTTTATGTGTTAAATAAATGTCAATGCATATTAATCAGTCTGAATTGTTATACTTGCTATACAAAGTCAACAGAGGCTGGGTAGTCTATTCTGATCAAAGAATAGTGATACAGTTATCAAACACTTTTAATTAAAAGTCCGCTTGACTAGGGCTCGTCCTTTTGAATGCACTCTTATTGATTGTATGAACCCGTTATTATTTTCTTTGTTTTTTATTTTTAAAATGCAATAACTATATATACATCTACATATATATTCATATATATATATATGTATGTGTGTGTGCTTGTGTGTGTATATATATACATAATATAAGAAGTTATCAGGGAAAGAAAACGGAAGCAATGGAAAGAGTGGAAGGAGAAACACAGATGAGCTAAAACTTCATCATGGAGAAATGTTAGTGTGATTAATAAAGTACACCATTTACCTTCTTAATGAACAGATTACCAGTCCCCCTTTTTTCTATGGGTACTGATAATATAATTTATGTTCTTCAAGACCCTCTATTATCAGAGGCTTTCTGGATGTATGGTAAAGCAGCCTGAAAAATTCCATTAAAGAAGTTTGGATTCGATTTTCCCCAGTCCTAAATCTATTACATATATATTTAATGAGTGGCTTCATACACATATGTGTCATCTTCCCTCATCTTCCAACTCAGCCCTTTCAAGTATTCGCAATTATACCTTGTCACTTCCAAGGCAGGTCTCCTCAGCTCATTCACCCTTAAACTCTACCTCCTCTGCTTCTCATACTTTTTGTATTTTGTCAGAAATAAATTTTTAAAATTCATATATTTGTAACAGTCTTTTACTTAAATTTTATCAATGACATTCCATTTATTGCAAACTCCTGAGTCTGGCATTTAAGACTTTTAATGATTAGACTTAAAAGCTATTTTACAGACTCATTGCAATTACTTCTCTAGAACATCAAGTATTCTAATCCCCTCCAACTCACTTGCAGTTTACACAGCATGCATACCTACTTAAATCTTGTTATTAACAGCTACTAATAGGTGTGCTTTTTTTCTCTTCTACTTCTTAGGTTCTAATAATTACCTAGGAAAAGTGAACTCTCTCCAGCTTCCCAACCAACTCCCAAACCAATATAAATGAATAAAATCTTCATCTTGCTATTTCTTTTATAGTTATCTTAAAGTCTCTGTTATAAAATGGTCTTTATTTCTTTTTTCATCTATTCTCCTTATATTGGCAAAACATGTGTTTAGATTATTGCTTGGCAATCTTTCACTGAGAACCCTGATTTGAGGTTAGATGATGTCCTATGTTGAGGTATAAATACTGTGTATATGTATATAGATACATAAAATTATCTTCAGATTGGGAGAAAATTATCTTCAGCACTAAATAGAGAAAAAGTCCTTATTCAGAGTTGTTGATGTACACAGTAAAGTGTGAAAAAATAATTTACATGTTTTTTTATTTCTCATCTTTATCACTGTCCCCAGATAAATCCTCAAACCATTCCCTACATGGGTGGATGCTCCCTTGAGAGACTAGAGACATCCTCAGTGTGAATTTGCCACCCAAACAGATTAAGTAAATGTGCAGATAAATCTTATTAAATATTAAAACACCTCAATTCAACCATGTTTTATGCTTTTCTCCCAGATGTGCACTGACACATTACTTACATCAAATCTAAACTATAAATCCTTACATTTACATATCCTTGGAGTTCTGTGAGTCAGACTTTACCAGAATAATTTTAAGAGGCTCCCGGGGACAAAAGAGATAGAAAATTACATGCTCATCAAGAAACTAGATTACATCAATTATTATTACTGGGCTCGATTCTCCTGCTACAGGTCTCCCCTCTATGACCATTTTTAATACAGACATTTTAATTATCAGTATTATTGCAATAATTATTACATAAATATTATTACATCATTATTATTTTATATTTCATAATTATATTGTTACAGAGTTATTACATAATATTTTTATATAATATGATATTATTGCATATCATTATATAAATATTATTAATAGTTTCTTGAGAACTCTGTGCTATGGTTCAGTATAGGATACAAACAAGTCTTCGTTCCTTTTCTGGCTTTTGCAATGTTAATTAATCAAGTTCAATATTTAACTCCCAGTTTTTTTTATATACACATATTAAAATAAGCACACTAAACATGAATAATGCATAAGCATGCATGTGTACCCATATATGTATATATTCTATAGGTGCCTTAACACATATATGAACATCTCATATATATACATATGTGTGTGTGTTTTCAAGTGTGTGTCCAAAAATGAAGTGACAACAGTTTAGTGTGCTAGCACCAAATGATTCATAGTGGCCTTATAAGTACAAGTAGAAAGGAAACATAAGACAAATTATAACTTTAAGTCATAGCAATGCTGATTATGCAAATTTTCATATACAATTTGAAATAATTCAAAATAACTTCATGATTCTTTCTATTTGGTCTTTCATACCACCAGTGCCTTGTGTGTTAAACAATCTCTTCTGAGAGCTTCAACCAGAAAATATCTTGGTAGATATATCAAAGTATTTAGCAGATAGTTGTATAGGAGCAATAAGCTAAGAATATTTTTATTTTATAAAGAAATATAGATTAAGAGATTGCTAGCAAAACATACGTGATAACCATTTATGAGTATTTATTGAATATTAAACACATATGTGTGATATATGTAATGGCTCTATAATACAAATTGATTGTAATAAATTTCATTAAAATGTAGTTTTATAAATACACATTTCTATTATAAAGTGAGCCCATTAAATAAAATCACAGAATGATCCCAGTTTCTAAGAACATCTAGTGATGTAAAGCCTTAGCTGGAGTGCAAAAAAAAATTATGTGAGTGAATAATAAGTCATGGATTTTTAAATTTTGAATTAAATTCAATGAACATATTACCATTTTCATAATGAAGTCATTTTACAATTGATTTGAATGAGTTAAATGGCATTCAGTTACTTCATAGTTCTATTTCAAGTAGCTCCAGTACTTCTTCCTAACAAAAAGACAGAATTCCACTATTAAAGGGAATAAAAAATATGTAAAGTGGACTATAACGTCAACAATTTAAAGATGTGGCATGCACACAAACAATAGAACACTACTCAACTACATAAAAATATGATATTCTGTCATTTGAAACAAGATTGGACCCAGAAGGAATTATGCTTAGAGACAAACATCACATGATTTTACTCAGATATGGTATATTGAAAGACCAAACAAGTCAAATCAACCAAAAATTGACTTTCATTCTCTATTATCAAATTTGTGGCTACCGGAAGTGAAGGGGGTGAATGGTTGGCAAATCAAGTAAAAGTGTTCAATTATATGGTAAAGGACAGAATTGAATGCTGGTGATAAATTTGATGTATAGATGTTGATTTATGTTATGCACAACTTAAGCCTATATAACGCTATGATGCAATTTTCCTTCAATAAAATTTGAATAAATTCATCCTTACTCTCCCCCCCAACCCACAAAAATGGAAAGTTATCTTTATCAATCTTTTGAAATAGTCAGTGAAAATACTCATTACAACCATCGCAACTATTGAAAGACGTGTCACTGAAAATTCATATATTTAAATAAAAATATTCAAGCAAATTTATACTAATACGAAGAGTAAGTTTAAAGAAGTTTAAAGTATTTGTTATCAGATAGCTTCATTTATATCCTGGTCTTCAAACTATCAAATATCGTAGAGTAATTCAAGTAAAAGGGATTGCCGAGTGCAGAGGTGTGTGTTATGACCTCAATTTGATGTAACTGACAATTTCTTTAATGGAAAGTGCTTATAATTGCATAGCAATTGATTTTGTTTCTTTTCTACAGTGGGCAATAAGTGTTCCTACTTTGATTACTGTTACAATCTAAGGACACGTTCAGAACTCCTGAGAAAACAATGCAAATAATTAGAATCACAATTTATCTTTTAGCAATAGCAAGTTGCATACTATACCTGAACACAATTAACATAATTAAAACAATATTTAAATTTTACTTTGAGAATTGGCCCATTACTTTCTTTATCTAAGAATCTGAAAAAAAATGCTTTTATGCTTTCAATCCAATTTTTTCTAAAATGGCATCAGAATTCTAGAAGACACATATTGCATTAAAATAAATATTTATAAATTATAAAGGCATATTTCATATGCCTTAATAACTACATGAAGACATTTCTTTTGCAGTATTTGGCATTCACTTCAAGTAACTGTGCTCGATTTATTATTTAAACATTTTAAAATTATAAATGGTTAATTTCTTGTCTAAGGTGTTTTGTTCTAATAAGAGTTGAAAGTATTTCAAAACTCAAGAAAGGGTGCTGAAAATACATTTTTAAAAGAAGGAAGAATGAATTAAATCTGCGATATGATAAAATGCTTTATATATCTGAAAAATGATTGATAGGATTCAAGATTGTGCACATATTTTAAACAATAGCATTGTGGTTTTATATGGAGTATGAGGAATGTAAAAGAAATCATAAATGATGCATTTCAGATAAAGAAAAATGATGCTTTTGTAAGTACTTTGGATTAAAACTATATTTTTTGTTTTGTTTTTAGCCCTTCAGTTTATATCTTTTAAAAAATTAATGTACCATTGGCTCACAATGCTACATAAGTTTCAGAATTTTAACTTCATGCTTTGATAAATGTATATAACACATCCTACTTACCACCAAAATTTTAATACCAATTTCTCTCAGAGAAACTAAAATACAAGGAACAGACCAAGAGTGGCAGAGAATCTATTTCAGGGAATATTATGCTTAAAATCTAGTTGGGAAAGAGCTTGGTATATTCTCGGATTGAGACAGGTTCATAGTATGCAGCATGAGAAGAAAGATGGAATATGGCATGAGGTGGGAGACAGGAACCTGTCGTACAGAGAGATTCAGAGACGCAAAGTGAGAAGTGTGAACAGAAGTTATCAATTGATTCTTACTAGAGTAATACATTCTGGTTTATATTTTGTAAAGCTAACTTTGGGTACTACATGGATAATGGATTGGAGAGAAACGGGGACAGAGTGGGGAGAAGACAGTATTGTGTCAATTTGCTGTAACAATTCATCTCATAAAATAATGATGTTTGGACAATGGTGGTGATTATAAAGAAGTGGATGTATTTGAGTAAGAACTTGTCTAGCTGCCTATGCAGTTTTTTGACCTAATAATGAAACAAAACAAAACTAATTATACTTAGAATAAAAAGAAATTTTACCTATCTCAGCTCCCCAGGACATATGCTGGCTGCATAGTTTATTATTAAACCATTTAGGTTAAGTGATTGCTTTTGCCGAGTATCTGTTGAGACTGGGTGCAATAGTCAGAGAAACAGACGAGGAAGTGGTGAGCCTGCCCTGGTTAGCAGACTGCCCTCATTTTTCCAAGGTTCCTGCTGTCTGCCTCTGAGGCCCAAATCCTCCTGCCAGGCCTCCAGAGTCCTCTAATGAGTACAATTCCTAATAGAAAGGAAGCATCTGGGTTGTCATTTTCTTAGTAAATCTAAATGATCACTATGGCTGAGAAAGAATAAGTTTTCAAGGAACACACTAAGCTCCTTTTGAGTTTCATTTCATCATACTCTTGCAGGTTTTTCTTCCATTCCTCTCATTGCTCCTTATTAATTTGCTTTGAATAATATTTCATCTCCATTCCCCCATTAAATATTAAGATTCCAGTTCTCAATTCCAGTTGCTCAACACTATTGCTCTAGGCCTTTTAACTTATTTCCATGACTTCAGATATTTATAAGCAATAAATGTCTTATATATCACTCAGAGTCACAGTAAGTGACAAATCAGTTTATTCTGCATCTTCACAGATCCCTCTTGTGAGCATCACAAGCATATTATGTTCAATACTAAATTGTTCTTTCCAACACTGGAGTGATTTCTTCTTTCATCAGTGATAACTTCTTTCTTCTAAGATTCTATTCAAGCCAGATATGTTAGTATAAATCTTAGAAATTCCCTCTGCTCTGCTCAAATACAAAGAAAACATCACAAGATCTCATCAGTTTCCAAGCATAATTTGGACTGTACTGTCCAGCATGATCTTGGTTCCTACCTACCTCTTGGGTTTCACTTTTTCACCTCTTTCCCAGAGTAAGAACTCTCCAGCCCATTGGTCTGTTCAGAACCTAATGTTTTAGGCACATTTATGTTTCAAGGACTTCACAGATTAGCTTTAATAAAACCATAATAAAGTTCCAGGGTTTAGCTGAGTCCTCTGATTGTCTTCTCCACCTCTCCTCCTGTTTTCCTGCAAATTAAAATCCAGTTGTTCTGTCTGCAAAGCAATTTTCCAGATGTCTCCATGTTTAAGTGAAAAAAACAAAACAAAACAGATGAAGCATAAAAATGGAAAAGCTTGAAAAAAATTAAAACCAGTAAAAAGAACCAGGTTGAGCTCAATGTAGTATATATAATCTTACCTTAATTTTCTTGCTGACACCTGTTAGGATCAATATAAAAAAAAAAACCTCAGATCATTAATTCTAAAGTTTTCATTTTCTATAAGGAAAATATCACAGTGTAGTCTTATTTACTTTTTTATTGCTCAGTTATTCAATTTGGGCAGTGCCAAGTCATTAAAAAATAATTTATAGGTCTTTGCAAGCTGAGCCATGGATATTTGTATTTCCTAATATCTTAAATACACAATTTCAAATAGTGGGAAAGATGAATAACAAATACTTGCTGCAGAGAAGAAAATAAATGACATAAACTTCCATTCCATCAAAAATGATGTTTGAACAAGACAAAAAACACAGAATCCTTAGAGAACTTTTCAATTCTTCCTTAGTAATATACAATTATTTTAGAAAAAAGAAAATGCAGGGATGGCTACCCAGTTATCAAAGCAAACCATCAGCAACCATACAAATCCTTATCTTTCACAGGACTTCTGAATTTATCTTCTGAAATAAAGAAATGGCTAAGTTTTACTCATTTAATAAATATATCTAACAAGTTATTTTCTTTCTACTGAGAAAAAAAATCTGCTAGTTTATTTTGCTAAATTAAATTCCTTGAATCAGATTCCCCATTTAATATTTCAATTATGCTCTCTATTAGCTAGAATTTTTATTTTTTTCATCCTTAGGCTTTGTACATTCTATTCTCTCTGCCTGAACTTTTATTTTACAACTCCTACTTGATCTTTGACAGAACTACCTAACCACTTTATTTTATACCCTTTATATTTTAGATTTTTTAACAATAGATCACCATTTAAAATTTGCATGATTTTTATATTTTAAAATTTTTTCTTCTTCTCTGTCAAGAAAATCTATTGACCAAAATACTTGATTGATTGTCTACAATCTGCTGCTTTGAACATTTTCTGAAACATACTAGGTACTTAATAAATATATATTGAATTGAAACTATCATTTTTCTTGTAAAAAATAGTGAAGGCAGCATTTCAGGAATGAATATATAATTATTGACTACATTTTCTTATTAACTTATGTTTTTGATTTTTAAATTTATATCCATTTCTGTTATTTTAACTTAATTTATTAATACTGACATTAATGTTTATCTTGCCTCTTCAACAAAATTAACCTAAACGTTTGTCTTCTTTGTATTTTCTTTGTTATTTATTTTACTTACACTGCTGTCCGCATTTTTCTTTAGTTTTGAATTTTTAAATTAATTTTATTGAAGAAACATTGCATCATACCATTATATATGTCTAAGTTGTACATCATAGTAATATTGGTATATAACATGCTATTTTTAACACTATTTCAGTTTTCCCTTTACTATACAATTAATTACTTTTACTCAGTTTGCCTGCCACCCTCCACCTTCTCTTCATGCAAACATCAATTTTCTTTTTTTTCTTCACTAAAATGTTATTGTAATTTGATATAGTTCTTAGTTAAAAGTCTAATTTTGTTTGATTTAGTTCATTTGTTTAAATCTGTTTTTTATATATTATATATACCACATATGAGTGATATAATGCAATGTCTTTCTTTCTCCTTCTAGTATATCAGATTAAACGTAATTCCCTCCTGGTTCATCCATTTTGCAAATGGCGAGGTTTCTCTTCCTTCCTTCCTTCCTCCCTCCCTCCCTCCCTTCCTCCCTCTTTCTTTGTTTCCCTCCCTCCCTCCCTCCTTCCTTCCTTCCTTCCTCTCTCTCTCTCTCTCTCTCTCTCTCTCTCTCTCTCTCTCTCT